>OW121741.1:134745057-135065057 GCA_933228675.1 Stomorhina lunata | reverse complement strand
AAGGGATAATCCTCCTGAAGAGGTGGAGTAACCAACCATTGAAACACGTCGAGGAAAGGTTTCACCACAAAAATTTTTTTTACTTTATCCAAAAACTATATATTACAATAATAAATAATTGTAATAAATTGGGATCTTAGTGCAATACACTACAGTAAAACTTAAAAATATATTTATATTGGATTTTTTTTGAATTTATTTATTAACTAAAAATATATTGTTTTCTACTAGAAAAAAAGTTTTTAGTTTAAAATTAAACAGCCTAACCACAGAACATTAAAAGTCGACTTTAAAACGATTTTACATAAAATCGACTTTAAAATTTGTTCTGTGATTTGGCTGAAAGACTTCTCTAAAATTTTAAAATTTCACCAAAAATTCAATTTTTTCACAAAAATATACGGAAAAGTTTTATCAAAAAATTAAATTATTTTTAAATTTATAAAGTACCCGAAATAAAGATCCAAATACCTCCTAAAGTATAGGAATTATCCCTGCACCAAAACGAATATCTGTGACAATATTCAAGAAATAAATTATATTTATGGTATGGTTTTAGAGCAATTACAATTTTCTCCCGAAATTTCGTGTCCATGACATATTCTTTTTTTAGTTATATTCCTGTTCTAATACAGCGATAAGAGAATTCCTAATTTTGAATATTTCTTATAGTTTCCAATAAATATTTACGATACAAATTTATCTTTATCTTTATATTTATTTCCATATAAAAATTTATACAAACTTATTTTTTGGTATGAAATTTGAAAATTTTTTAGTGATCACAGATTTTGAATAATTTTGCTCTATTCAAGAAAATCGAACTAATAGATTTCCATACAAAAATTTCCAAAAATTGATTTTTGTGAGAATTTAAAATTTTTTTAGTCATCACAGATTTTGACAAAATTTGCTCTATCTCTTTTAGTTTCCAAGAAATTTGAGTTTCTATTTTTCCATAAGAAAATTTCGAAAAACTATTTTTTTTACAATTTTTTTTAGAAATTAAATTTGCTCTGTTTCTTATAGTTTCCAACAAAATATCGAAATTTTATATTTCTATATAAAAATTTCGAAAAAAAAATATTTTTTTAAGAATTTTAAATTTTTTTTACAACGACAGATTTTGATTTAATTTTATATATCTCTTAAAATTTAAAAGAAAGTTTAACTTTTATATCTCCATACAAAAATTTCCAAAAATTAATTTTTGGTATAAATTTTGAAATTTTTTTAGTGATCACAATTTTTAATTAATTTTGCTCAATCTCTTATAGGTTCCAAGAAAATCGAACTTTTTTTCAAAAATTGATATTTGTGCGAATTTTTAAAATTTTTTAGTGATCACAGATTTTAACGAAATTTGCTTTATCTCTTTTAGTTTCTAAGAAATTTTAATTTTTATTTTTCCATAAGAAAATTTCGAAAAAATATAATTTTTTTTACAAATTTTGATTTTTTTAGTAATCACAGATTTTAATTTCTTAAAGATTCCAAGAAAATCGAAATTTTATATTTCCATATGAAAATTTCCCAAAAAATATTTTTTTACGAATTTTAAATATTTTTTTTAAAACGACAGATTTTGATTTAATTTAATATATCTTTTAAAATTTCCAAAAATTAATTTTTGGTATGAATTTTAAAATTTTTTTAATAATCACAATTTTTGGTAAATTTTGCTCTATCTCTTATAGTTTCCAAGAAATTTGAACTTTTATATTTTCATACAAAAATTTTGCAAGAAATTGATTTTTGATGCGAATTTTGAAAATTTATTTACTGATCACAATTTTTGATTAACTTTGCTCTATCTCTTATAGTTTCCAAGAAAATTGAACTTTTTTACATCCATACAAAAATTTCCAAGAAATTGATTTTTAATGCAAATTTTGAAAATTATTTAAGTATTCACAGATTTTGATTAATTTTACTGTATCTCTTATAGTTTCCAAGAAAATCGAACTCTTTTATAACAATACAAAAATTTCCAAGAAATTGATTTTTGGTAAAAATTTTGAAAATTATTTTAGTGATCGCAGGTTTTGACAAATTTTGTACAATCTCTTATAGTTTCCAAGAAAATCAAATTTTTATATTTCCATGATGCGAATTTTGAAAATTGTTTTAGCTATTACAGTTTTTGATTAAAATTGTAGTTTCCAAGAAATTAGAACTTTTATATATCTATAGAAATTAAAAAAATAATTTTTGGTGCGAATTTTGAATATATTTTTAGTGATCATAGATTTTGATTAAATCTCTTATAATATCCAAGAAATTGGAACTTTTATATTTTCATACAAAAATTTCTCTAAATTTTTGGTATGAATTTTGAAAAATTTTTTAGTGATCCGATTTTATTAATTTGCCTTCTTTATAGTTTTAAAGACACTCAAACTTATATGTTTTCATACAAAATTTTCCAAAAAATTCATTTTTAATATGAATTTTGAATTTGAAAAATGGGTGTTTTGAAAAAATTTTTAAAAAGCCATAAAATCTGAAGCAAAGCAAAATTCAAAATTTTGAAAAAGCTTGAAAATTGTATGAGTTAGGAGAATGTGTATACAAAATTTCATCAAAATTGAAAATGATGAAGTTCAAATTTGTGTTTTTTGTTCAAAAAAATTGAATTTTACCATTATAACGCACTGACACTCTAATACCCATCCATTTATGGTGGTGAAGGCTATATTTACTCAATCCTCTTTAACCATGTGTGGTATTTTAAACCGATATTAAAACATCAATATTTAAATAAAAATTGAAAAAAAACCTATAAAGAAAAGAAACATCTAAGAATATATTTGTCAAATAAAAACTCTGGAAAAATAAAGAAATAAAAAGAATTTTAATAAAGATAAAACTAATTTAATTTAACCAAAACAAAAAATAAAAACTAAAAAAATAAATTAAACCATAAAATATGTCTTACATTTGAACAGTTACATAAATAAATAAATAAATAGAAAAAAACGAAAAGAACCCTTTTTATCCCAATAGCCTTAGAGACAGACGGACCTCCCTGATGATGATGTTGTTTGGTTGCTTGGTTGGTTGATTGGTTTGTTGGTGTTTAACTAACACCTAAATGCTACAATTTTCACCTGATCATTTAATCAGATAACAACTCTATTAGTTGTTGTAGGTAAATTACACTAAAAGATCTTTTCCATAGACAAGATCTTCTTCAATTACCACAGACGGGGCTTTAAGATTGTAACAGCCATTCAACTTCTAAAACCCATTATTATTGGTTCAATTCACTTCAATTCTTAAGATCATTTGTTGTTGGTACTTATAGACAAGTTTTTTCTATGTTATCAGTAAATTAATATCTTTTTCTTAATATTAAACAAAACTTATATGCCTAGGAAAAAGATCTGAAATAAGGAGTAAATTTCTTTTAACCTTTTTTCCCCTTTTGAGGCTCACAAAGAAAGAAATAATGTCATAAAACAAATTGATACTAAAACACCAAAAAGAAAAGTAAATGTCATTCCATTTTTTATGGTTTTACCCATAAAAATGACTTTGGTTTTCCCCATAAAAATGACTTTGCCACACATGACACAATGGCCACAAATGGTTGCAATGGTCAACGTACAATAAAAAAAGAAAGAATCTCTGATATCTTTTAATTGATCCAAAGACAGTCAACTCTTGATGATCGTGTGTAATGACGCTGAGGGCTGAAAGGCTTGAAACGACTGTTTAAGGTAAAAGGTGTAAAGTGCTGTTGGCGTTT
Source organism: Stomorhina lunata (assembly GCA_933228675.1). NCBI lineage: Eukaryota > Metazoa > Arthropoda > Insecta > Diptera > Rhiniidae > Stomorhina > Stomorhina lunata. The sequence goes on along the minus strand of OW121741.1, from coordinate 135,061,306 downwards.
ATTGAGGCCATTGAAAGTGTCAATTAATGGTGGTCGTCTCTGATTGAAACATTAGATAACATTTTTAATACTAAACATGACATCTTGTAAAAAAAAGTTATCATCTGTCTGCTAGAAGCGAGTAGTTCTTATATTTCATTCATTTTATTTGTGGTTTAATTGACCTGATGGTTTTGGTCTTTATTTTCATGGTTGTCATTTTACCACCAAAATTTTTTTAAGATCCCCTACATGATATTAATCAATAAATAGATATGTTTTATTAAAAATGATTTCCTTAATAAAAGTCTGAAGAAGACCCATCACTAAATTTTGGTAATTTATTTAAACAAAAAATATTTATGGTTTGACATAACTACTTTTTTTGTAGTTGTTAATGAAAGTGGCATCATTGGTTCCATATCTAAGTCTAATCCTTAGTCTATGTGTTAGTCTATGTTTTACTTTATGTCTTAGTCTATGTCTTAGTCTATGTCTTAGTCTATGTCTTAGTCTATGTCTTAGTCTATGTCTTAGTCTATGTCTTAGTCTATGTCTTAGTCTATGTCTTAGTCTATGTCTTAGTCTATGTCTTAGTCTATGTCTTAGTCTATGTCTTAGTCTATGTCTTAGTCTATGTCTTAGTCTATGTCTTGGTCTATGTCTTAGTCTATGTCTTAGTCTATGTCTTAGTCTATGTCTTAGTCTATGTCTTAGTCTATGTCTTAGTCTATGTCTTAGTCTATGTCTTAGTCTATGTCTTAGTCTATGTCTTAGTCTATGTCTTAGTCTATGTCTTAGTCTATGTCTTAGTCTATGTCTTAGTCTATGTCTTAGTCTATGTCTTAGTCTATGTCTTAGTCTATATCTTAGTCTATATCTTAGTCTATGTCTTAGTCTATGTCTTAGTCTATGTCTTAGTCTATGTCTTAGTCTATGTCTTAGTCTATGTCTTAGTCTATGTCTTAGTCTATGTCTTAGTCTATGTCTTAGTCTATGTCTTAGTCTATGTCTTAGTCTATGTCTTAGTCTATGTCTTAGTCTATGTCTTAGTCTATGTCTTAGTCTATGTCTTAGTCTATGTCTTAGTCTATGTCTTAGTCTATGTCTTAGTCTATGTCTTAGTCTATGTCTTAGTCTATGTCTTAGTCTATGTCTTAGTCTATGTCTTAGTCTATGTCTTAGTCTATGTCTTAGTCTATGTCTTAGTCTATGTCTTAGTCTATGTCTTAGTCTATGTCTTAGTCTATGTCTTAGTCTATGTCTTAGTCTATGTCTTAGTCTATGTCTTAGTCTATGTCTTAGTCTATGTCTTAGTCTATGTCTTAGTCTATGTCTTAGTCTATGTCTTAGTCTATGTCTTAGTCTATGTCTTAGTCTATGTCTTAGTCTATGTCTTAGTCTATGTCTTAGTCTATGTCTTAGTCTATGTCTTAGTCTATGTCTTAGTCTATGTTTTAGTCCATGTGTTAGTCCATGTCTTAGTCTATGTCTAATTCTATGTCTTAATCTACGTCTTAATCTATTTCTTAATCTATGCCTTAGTCTATGCCTTAGTCTATGTCTTAGTCTATGTCTTAGTCTATATCTTAGTCTATATCTTAGTCTATGCCTTAGTCTTTGTTTTAGTCTATGTCTTAGTTTATGTCTTAGTCTTTGTCTTAGTCCATGTCTTAGTCTATGTCTTAGTCTATGTCTTAGTCTATATCTAAGTCTATGTTTTAGTCCATGTCTTAGTCCATGTCTTAGTTTATGTCTTAGTCTATGTCTTAGTCTATATCTTAGTCTATGTCGAAGACTATTTCTTAGTTTATGTCTTAGTCTATGTTTAAGTCTATGTCTTAGTCTATGTCTTATTATATGTCTTAGCCTATGTTTTAATCTATATCTCAGTTTATGTCTAAATCCATGACTAAGAGTCTATGTCCTAGTCTATGTCTTAATCTATGCCTAAGTTTATCTCCTAATCGATGTCTTAGTATATATCTTAGTTTATGTCTTAGTCTTTGTCCATGTCTTAGTCTCAGTCCATATCTTAGTCTACGTCTAAGTCAATGTCTTAGTCTATGTCTCAGTTTGTCTTAATCTATGTCTGTAACTTAGTCTATGTCTAAGTCTATGTCTAAGTCTATGTCTAAGTCTATGTCTAAGTCTATGTCTAAGTCTATGTCTAAGTCTATGTCTTAGTTTTTGTCTTAGTTTATGTCTTAATTTATGTCTTAGTATATTTCTTGGTTTATGTCTAATTCTATGTATAATGAATGTTTCTGTCAATGTCTTAGGGCATGTCTTAGACTCTATAGCTAAGACTTTTATGTGTACAAGTACTTATATATTACTTTAATATTTTTGTAATTTCCTTAATGATTTATTTGTAGCTTTAAGCATTTTTAATGATTTTTTTTCTTATTCATTAAAAACCGAATTTACTTAAAATGATAAATTTCTTAAATTAATTAATGAAATATTTTGTATTGTTTTGTGGTTTCCCCACTTAACTTTAGAGTTTGCAAACTTTTGTTTATGATTTAGTGAATAATGATTACGATCATGATAAAGCGGGTCATTCAAAAATCAAACAATATTTGAACTCTAAGACTGAGATGAGTGAATGAGTGAGTGGGGCCCACCTATGAAGACGACCAGAAAAAATATTAACAAAAACAAAATTTAGCTTTAAAATAACCAAATACAAAGACATGAATACAAAAACGAAGATGAAACTGTTACAATGGTTTAATGAAACAATGCCAATTGATTACATTGATCGATGATTTCAATCGATTATTGTCCAGCAACTGAACAGTAAGACACAACCTGAACACACAGTCGTCATCAGCATCATCATGATCAGCATCACCAGCTTCAAAGAAGGGAAGAAACAACACATAACAAATAATGCAGAGCATCATCATTCATTTGATGATCATGATCTTGAGCATCATCGAAGTCTACGTCATTGTCAGTTAAAATCTTATGCGATCCTCACAAGTTAACACATTCTATAACATATACGATTTCAAAGTGCCCATGCGTGCTCACTCCCACATGACTCTAAACTTCCTCTTCTTCTTCTTCTTCTTCGTGATAGTCTTTCATAAAGAATTTGAAATATTAAATGATCATGAAGTAATGGTTTTTTGGGTGATCATTGCTATCACATTCCTACACAGTTTGATTTTCAATTATTGAAATCTAACAAATTGTATACGAGTACAATTGATTAAATTTCACCTTCAGAATAACAAAAAAATACAAGTGTTAGGTTCAAAGTTTCTTAGGCTAGAAAGGAGATCATTATGTATGAAGTGAAATTCCTATAACTTTTTCATTCAGTTGAATTCCATTCATTTGATTTCAGAATCTAAATCGTTTTTTATATACTTGTTATGAATGTCACTATATGGAGTAGACAAATGTATCTGGGATATATACAAAGTATTTTTAGCCTTTTCTCAGTTCTGGCCATTCATTTTGGAGTATGTGATTTGTAAGTGACTGTATTGATTAACCCCTGACTGAGAAGATTTAATGTGTAATAACGATTTGTAGCTACAAATATTTAAACAAATCTTCATTTCAATCCATTGTCATCAACTAACATCTCCCACCAGTTTCACAAAAAAAAAACAAACTTCAGCAACAAAACAGAAAAGTTTAATAAAAAAATTCCAAAAGTCGACCAGTCAGTCTGGCCAAAACAATTCAAATCTTGGTCTATTCATTCAAGAAAACTTAACATATGGTAATCCAAAAAACTAATAAAAAAATCGATCGACTTCAATCTTGTGATACCCTACCTAAATTTTCTTTATATACAAATTAAAAACCCAAATTAGAAACGAACATCATTTTGAACACGGATGTTGTCGTTTTTAATAAAACCCGGTTGGAACTAAGGGTAAGTCTATGTCTTAGTTAGTCCACGTCATACACTGTTTCTTAGCCCATTTCTTAGTCCATGTCTAGTCTATGAAATATTCTATGTTTTAGTCTGAGTCTTACTCTATGCTTAAGTTTATGTCTTAGTCTATGTATTAGTCTATGTCTTAGTCTCTATCTTAGTCTATGTCTTAGTCTATACCTTAGTTTATATCTTAGTCTATGTCTTAGTCTATGTCTTAGTCTATGTCTTAGTCTATGTCTTAGTCTATGTCTTAGTCTATGTCTTAGTCTATGTCTTAGTCTATGTCTTAGTCTATGTCTTAGTCTATGTCTTAGTCTATGTCTTAGTCTATGTCTTAGTCTATGTCTAAGTCTATGTCTTAGTCTATGTCTTAGTCTATGTTTTAGTCTATACCTTAGTTTATATCTTAGTCTATGTCTTAGTCTATGTCTAAGTCGATGTCTTAGTCTATGTCTTAGTCTATGTCTTAGTCTATGTCTTAGTCTATGTCTTAGTCTATGTATCAGTCTATGTCTTAGTCTATATCTTAGTCAATGTCTTAGTCTATGTCTTAGTCTATGTCTTAGTCTATGTCTTAGTCTATGTCTTAGCTTATGTCTTAGTCTATGTCTTAGTCTATGTCTTAGTCTATGTCTTAGTCTATGTCTTAGTCTATGTCTTAGTCTATGTCTTAGTCTATGTCTTAGTCTATGTCTTAGTCAATGTCTTAGCCTATGCCTTAGTCTAAGCCGACAAGTTGTTACCAATCGTTGTTAATTTTGGGTAGTTTAATGTAGGGTACAAAAAGATTTGAAATATAAACATTGGCTATAGATTTCTTCTGCTATTGGATGGTTGTCTGGCTGGTCCAATGTTTTAGGCATCTTTTGGCTGCTATAGATTTTTTTCGTTGAAATTCCGCGTATTAAAGATCATTAATCATGCAGCGTGTGTGCCGTTTGTGTTGTATTGTAGACTCGTATATGAGACAGACATACAACTCATGTGTTGAAGACCCACAAAAAAAGAAACCATAATATTTACATACATACACTCCCGCTTCAAAGTGTCTGTCCTTCCTTACATTATATTATTAATGAACTCTTAAAACTTCCAAAAATAAAAGCCATCAACACGAGAAACTTCATGAGCTTTTTCTTCGATTTTATTATATTTTCTTTGTTGATTTTGAAAAGGGTATTTTTTAGGTTTTTGTTTAAAATTACTGACAAAACATCATATTTCATGGTTCAAATTTGTTTACATGCGTAGTCAAGTCAGTCAGTCTTTTATTCAGTCATTCATTCAGTCAACGATCATTGGTGATCTTTGAATACATTTTATCAATTACAATAACAAAAAAAAAAAAAAAAACTACAACATCGAGAAAAAAAATAACTATAATAAATTTTTTTTTGGTAATCTATCGATTTATTTAAATTTTTACTTTGCAATGAAGTCTACAAATAAATTTTGAATTTAATGGTTTCTTTTGTTTGTTTCTTTAAACGATCGATCGTTGGTGTCTGTTTATACTTGTAACATAATTTTTTTAAGTTAAAGTCTGTTAACAAGACAAGTTTAAAATTATATAAACACTTGAAAAATAGGCTTAAAAATTGTAAAAGCCGATTTAAGCGACTTCTATTCATATGCTACAGATTTACATTTAAATATATGCTAAGTAGTTAAATTTAAATATTATTTAATCATAACAATGGAAAAGTTATTTGAACTTGAAATGGGCTTTGCATTGTTCTAAATTGATCTTTATAAATCGCTGATTTCATAACATGCTCCCACATATTGATAAACAGCTTTTCTATACAGAAGTCATCCCATCGTCAACTTTTATATATAAAAGTCATCCTATCGTCATCTTTTCTATAGCAAAGTCTTCCTATCGTCAACTTTTCTATAGCAAAGTGTTCCTATCGTCAACTTTTCTATAGCAAAGTCTTCCTATCGTCAACTTTTCTATAGCAAAGTCTTCCTATCGTCAACTTTTCTATATCAAAGTCTTCCTATCGTCAACTTTTCTATAGTAAAGTCTTCCTATCGTCAATTTTTTCTATAGGAAAGTCTTCCTATCGTCAACTTTTCTACAGAAAAATCTTCCTATTGTCAATTTTTCTATAGAAATGTCTTTCTATCGTCATCTTTTCTATAAAAAAGTCTTCCTATCGTCATCTTTTCTATAGAAAAGTCTTCCTATCGTCATTTTTTCTATAGAAAAGTCTTCCAATCGTCATCTTTTATATAGAAAAGTCTTCCAATCGTCATCTTTTCTATAGAAAAGTCTTCCCATCGTCATCTTTTCTATAGGAATGTCTTCCTATCGTCATCTTTTCTATAGAAAAGTCTTCCTATCGTCATCTTTTCTATAGAAAAGTCTTCCTATCGTCATCTTTTCTATACAAAAGTCTTCCTATCGTCATCTTTTCTATAGAAAAGTCTTTATATCGTCATCTTTTCTATAGAAAAGTCTTCCTATCGTCATCTTTTCTATAGAAAAGTCTTCCTATCGTCATCTTTTCTATAGAAAAGTCTTCCTATCGTCATCTTTTCTATAGAAAAGTCTTCCTATCGTCATCTTTTCTATAGAAAAGTCTTCCTATCGTCATCTTTTCTATAGAAAAGTCTTCCTATCGTCATCTTTTCTATAGAAAAGTCTTCCTATCGTCATCTTTTCTATAGAAAAGTCTTCCTATCGTCATCTTTTCTATAGAAAAGTCTTCCTATCGTCATCTTTTCTATAGAAAAGTCTTCCTATCGTCATCTTTTCTATAGAAAAGTATTCCTATCGTCATGTTTCCTATAGAAAAGTCTTCCTATCGTCATCTTTTCTATAGAAAGTCACCCTATCTTACCTATCAAAACTAGGTGGCGTTGTGGATTAAGGCCATAAATTTCCCTTAAAGTTAGAGATTATTGATTTAAATAATTGTAACACCTAGAAACCAGTTATCTAATGCATAATCGTATTGAAATATATCAGATACAAATTTCCCACTGATTCAAAACAAAATTTACATAACAACTTACATTAAATACATTAAGTCAATGAATTTATTAATCGTTAATTATAATCCCGTTTTAATAATTATTAATAAATGACTCCACAAATTAAATATTTAACTACTTATTAAGGCCTTAAACAACTGATTTACATAAAGACAATATTTGAGTTAGAAATGTGTGAAAATCATCGCCTTATACGCATTAACTTAATTACAAAGTAGATAATGACATTAAATTAAACTTAAACTATAACATAATGATAAGACTTAAATAATAAGCAACTGAATATAGAAATAGACACCTCCGTTTAATTGAGTAACATTAACATTAAAATGGTTAAATACATTTAAATAAAGCTTTTAAACACACGCACATTTTTTAGTTATTGTAATTTATGACTTAAATTTATTAAGTAAGAGAAAATTTAGTCAGTGACCACGATATTCCAACATTAAGATCTAGACTCGAACAGCAAAATTATACTGATACCCATAGAATGTTTTTAGTTGACTACGAGTAGAAATACTCTGGGTATAAAGTTACAACCTACTCGGATATCATATAATTTTTTATGGGTGGCCCACATGTCAAACTTCGTATAAAGTAGTAAATTATCACCTTTTAAATTGAATAATCCAAATAAATTGAAATGAATCTTTTGTTAAAAAGATCTCGACATAATTTCTATTTCTGCTTCTAAAGAAAAGTTAAAGTTACTGCGGATGAGGTAACATCTAGCAAGAAAATTGCATTTAAAGAAAAAATATATTCAATATTTTGCAACTTAGTTCCGTATCTAAAAGCAATTTCTATTCATAAAATGTGTGAAAGCAAGTCAATACGAAATTGAAGGCAGAAATGTCAAAGTATGCAATCCTTAAATCAAAATAACTCTTGATATTCAAAACTTAAAATAGTCTTCCTATCATGACGATAGGAAGACTTTTCTATAGAAAAGTTGACGATAGGAAGACATTTCTATAGAAAAGTTGACGATAGGAAGACATTTCTATAGAAAAGTTGACGATAGGAAGACATTTTTATAGAAAAGTTGACGATAGGAAGAAATTTTTATAGAAAAGTTGAGGAAAGAAGACATTTCTATAGAAAAGTTGACGATAGGAAGACATTTATATAGAAAAGTTGACGATAGGAAGACATTTCTATAGAAAAGTTGACGATAGGAAGACATTTCTATAGAAAAGTTGACGATAGAAAGACATTTCTATAGAAAAGTTGACAATAGGAAGACTTTGCTATAAAAAAGTTGACGATAGGAAGACTTTGCTATAGAAAAGTTGACGATAGGAAGACTTTGCTATAGAAAAGTTGACGATAGGAAGACTTTACTATAGAAAAGTTGACGATAGGATGACATTTCTATAGAAAAGTTGACGATAGGAAGATATTTCTATAGAAAAGTTGACGATAGGAAGACATTTCTATAGAAAAGTTGACGATAGAAAGACATTTCTATAGAAAAGTTGACGATAAGAAGACTTTGCTATAGAAAAGTTGACGATAGGAAGACCTTGCTATAGAAAATTTGACGATAGGAAGAAATTTCTATAGAAAAGTTGACGATAGGAAGACATTTCTATAGAAAAGTTGACGATAGGAAGACATTTCTATAGAAAAGTTGACGACAGGAAGACATTTCTATAGAAAAGTCGACGACAGGAAGACATTTCTATAGAAAAGTTGACGATAGGAAGACATTTCTTTAGAAAAGTTGACGACAGGAAGACATTTCTTTAGAAAAGTTGACGACAGGAAGACATTTCTTTAGAAAAGTTGACGACAGGAAGACATTTCTATAGAAAAGTTGACGACAGGAAGACATTTCTATAGAAAAGTCGACGACAGGAAGACATTTCTATAGAAAAGTTGACGATAGGAAGACATTTCTATAGAAAAGTTGACGATAGGAAGACATTTCTATAGAAAAGTTGACGATAGGAAGAAATTTCTATAGAAAAGTTGACGATAGGAAGACATTTCTATAGAAAAGTTGACGATAGGAAGAAATTTCTATAGAAAAGTTGACGATAGGAAGAAATTTCTATAGAAAAGTTGACGATAGGAAGACATTTCTATAGAAAAGTTGACGATAGGAAGACATTTCTATAGAAAAGTTGACGATAGGAAGACATTTCTATAGAAAAGTTGACGATAGGAAGACATTTCTATAGAAAAGTTGACGATAGGAAGACATTTCTATAGAAAAGTTGACGATAGGAAGACATTTCTATAGAAAAGTTGACGATAGGAAGACATTTCTATAGAAAGACTTTGCTATAGAAAAGTTGACAATAGGAAGACTTTGCTATAGAAAAGTTGACGATAGGAAGACTTTGCTATAGAAAAGTTGGCGATAGGAAGACTTTTATATAGAAAAGTTGACGATAGGAAGACTTTACTATAGAAAAGTTGACGACAGGAAGACATTTCTCTAGAAAAGTTGACGATAGGAAGACATTTCTATAGAAAAGTTGACGATAGGAAGACATTTCTATAGAAAAGTTGACGATAGGAAGAAATTTCTATAGAAAAGTTGACGATAGGAAGACATTTCTATAGAAAAGTTGACGATAGGAAGACATTTCTATAGAAAAGTTGACGATATGAAGACATTTCTATAGAAAAGTTGACGATATGAAGACATTTCTATAAAAAAGTTGACGATAGGAAGACATTTCTATAGAAAAGTTGACGATAGGAAGACATTTCTATAGAAAAGTTGACGATAGGAAGACATTTCTATAGAAAGACTTTGCTATAGAAAAGTTGACGATAGGAAGACTTTTATATAGAAAAGTTGACGATAGGAAGACTTTACTATAGAAAAGTTGACGAAAGGAAGACTTTGCTATAGAAAAGTTGACTATAGGAGGACTTTGCTATAGAAAAGTTGATGATAGGAAGACTTTGCTATAGAAAAGTTGATGATAGGATGACTTTGCTATAGAAAAGTTGACGATAGGAAGACTTTCCTATAGAAAAGCTGACAATAGGAAGACTTTGCTATAGAAAAGTTGATGATAGGAAGACTTTGCTATAGAAAAGTTGATGATAGGAAGAAATTGCTATAGAAAAGTTGACGATATGAAGACATTTCTATACAAAAGTTGACGATAGGAAGACATTTCTATAGAAGAGTTGAAGATAGGAAGACATTTCTATAGAAGAGTTGACGATAGGAAGACATATCTATAGAAGAGTTGACGATAGGAAGACATTTATATACAAGAGTTGACGATAGGAAGACATTTCTATAGAAGAGTTGATGATCGGAAGACATTTCTATAGAAGAGTTGACAATAGGAAGACATTTTTACATCCAAGACTGAGGTTAAATTCAGGACGAGAGGCTTAGTTTTCACCATTTTCGAGGCATGTTTACCTAAAGATTTCAAAATTTATATTCCAGCTTTCCAACCAATTTTTTGCAGAACGAAATGGAAACTAGGAAGAGTAATCAAGTAAAAAGAGTCAACGACTACAACTTTATTCTTCGTATGATAATAACGATCATATGAAACTTAAAGCTTTCGTTTGGTGCTAAATTACATCGTGTATGTATATTAAATACATATGTTAATACCACATGTATCTCCAATATAGAAGTATAGAATTTTGATTATCTCTTAACGTATAAATCCGAGAAAAAAATAACCACTAAATATACAACAAACAACACAAGAACAAGACAAAAACAACATCATTGATCGCATCACATTGTTTTACACATTCGATTCGTGTTTTAATAATGTACAAGATTATTCGTCGTTTATTCGATGTTCTTTTTTGGTTGCTATTGCTGTTGTTGTGTTGCAGTTGTCTGTTGCATGTATGATCAGTACGACACAATACTCGACAAGCCAATTAAATGTATAAAATGCGTGGGTTTGCCAATTTCACAAAAAAATCAAACGACATCCCAACATGGCCTAGAAGATTATGGGGAACTTGCTTAACTTTTCTGTCCTTTCTTACTTCTTTATTCCTAAAACTTAGGAATATTATTATTATTATTTTGTAAAGTTTTCATTTTAAAGCAAAAAAGACCAAAAAACATTGAGAGTTAATGGATTTTGGAAAAAAAACCTCCTCACCATCAGTTTTGTTGGCACTACGATCACACTAGCATCATCATAGCCATCATTTTCCTACAACTATCAGCTGCATTAAGTGTGTCCAAACATTAGCTTTGATAGAGCTGATTATAACTGCATTCAGTTTCTCCGGGTGTGTGTGTGGTTTTTCTAAAGCTTTAACTTTTTCGGTTAAGCTTTAGGAAGCAAGTGTCTCTACAATCACAAAAAACAAAGAACTTGTAAGTAATGTGTAATAGAAATTTAAAGGAGTGGAATCTTTAAAATATTTTAAATTCTATTCCTATCGAAAATTTTTCAATAATAATACAAATTTTTATAGAAAACTTTCCTTTAAAAAAAATCCCAATAGAAAATTAATATGAAAAAATTTCTATAGAAAATCTTTTGAATAAAAAATTTTTTAAATAAAATATTTCTATAGTCATTTTTTTTTAACAAAAAATTTCTTTAGAAAATTTTTTGTATAAAAAATTTATATAACAAATTCTTCGTATAAAAATTTCTTTAGAAGTATTTTTATACGAAAAATTTTCTATAGAAAAATTTTAATGAAAAATTGTCTTCAAAATTTTTTTTTAAAAAGAATTCTTATATGAAAAATTTTATATAGACATTTTTTTATAAAAAATCTCTACACAAATTTTTTATAAGATTTTTTTTTATACAAAAAATTTCTTAGATATTTGTTATAAAACTTTTTGGTATAAAAAATTTCTATAGAAAATTTTTTGTGTAAAAAATTGCTATCAAAAATTTTTGTCTTTAGAAATTTTTATGTAAAAAATTTCTTAATAAAATTTTTCATACAAAAAATTTCTTAAGAAAATTTTTCATAAAAGAAATTTTTTAAGAAAATTTTTCATATAAAAAGTTTTATTTGAAAATTTTTCATGTAAAAAATTTCTTTAGAATGTATTTCATATAAAAACTTCTTAAGAAAATTTTTTATATACAAATTTTTTATATAGAAATTTTTTAAGAAAATTTTTCATATAAAAAGTTTTATTTGAAAATTTTTTATGTAAAAAATTTCTCTATAATGTATTTCATATAAAAATTTCTTTAGAACATTTCTTATAAAAAATTTTTTTTAGAAAATTTTTCATATAAAAAATTTTTTTAGAAAATTCTTCATATAACAAATTTTTTTATGAAATTTTTCATATAAAAAATTTCATTAGAAAATTTTTCATATAAAACATTTCTTTAAAAAAAATTTTATTTAAAAATTTTCTTTAGAAAATTGTTCATTTAAAAATTTTCGTTAGAAGATTTTTCATAAAAAAATTTCTTTAGAAATAAAAAAATTTCTTTAGAAAATTTTTTTCATAAAATATTTCTATAGACATTTTTTTTTAACAAAAAAATTTCTTTAGAAAATTTTTTGTATAAAAAATTTATATAACAAATTCTTCGTATAAAAATTTCTTTAGAAGTTTTTTTATACGAAAAATTTTCTATAGAAAAATTTTAATGAAAATTGTCTTCAAAAATTTTTTTTTAAAAAGAATTCTTATATGAAAAATTTTATATAGAAATTTTTTTATAAAAAATCTCTACACAAATTTTTTATAAGATTTTTTTATACAAAAAATTTCTTAGATATTTGCTATAAAACTTTTTGGTATAAAAAATTTCTATAGAAATTTTTTTGTGTAAAAAATTTAAATTTTTCATTTAAAAATTTTCGTTATAAGATTTTTCATAAAAAAAAAATTCTTTAGAAAATTTTGTATATAAAAATTTTTTTAGAAAATTTTTTATATAAAAATTTCTTTAGAAATTTTTTTATATAAAAATTTCTTTGGAAAATTTTTTATATAAAAATTTCTTTAAAAAATTTTTTATATAAAAAATTTTTTTAGAAAATTTTTCACATAGAATATTTTTTTAGAAAGTTTTTCACATAAAATATTTCTTTAGAAAGTTTTTTATACAAAAAATTTGTTTAAAAAATTTTTCATATAAAAAATTTCTTTAGAAAATTTTTCATACAAAAAATTTCTTTAGAAAATTTTTCATATAAAAAAATTTTTTGAGAAAATTTTTCATAAAAAATTTTCTTTAGAATATTTTTCATATAAAAAATTTCTTTAGAAAATGTTTTATATAAAAAATTTCTTTACAAAATTTTTCATATAAAAATTTTTTTTGAGAATATTTTTCATATAAAAAATTTTTTTAGAAAATTTTTCATATAAAAAATTTCGTTAAAAAATTGTTCATATAACATTTTTTTTAGAATATTTTTCATATAAATTTTTTTTTAGAAAATTTTTCACATAAAAAAATTTCTTTAGAAAATTTTCATATAAAAAATTTCTTTAGAAAATTTTTGATATAAAAAATTTCTTAAGAAAATTTTTCATATAAATTGACTATGTAGATCAGTCTATAGTCCAGACTACAGATCATTTTATATCCTAAACTTTAGATCAGTCTATGTCGCAACTCCTTTAATCACCTGCCTTTAATGGTTTGTGTAGGTAGTATTTTGATTTCGCTATATGAAATCAAATCGTCTTCCCAGCATGACTTGTGTCGTTAAACAGATAAAATTGCATATTTCACAAGTTACTGAAGTTACTGAAAATTCTTAATTTTGTAGTTATTGATGCACATTTTATGTCCAAATGTCCCGTCGAACTATTGATATGTTCTCTTTACAATTTTTCAGCAGAAAAATTGTAAAGAGGCATTTTAACTTAAATTATTATTGTTTTGTGGTTGAGTCAAATTTATTTAATTTTAAACTTCATTATAATTTTTTTAAGTAAATTTTACTTGTTCTTTTTAAGAGAGATAAATTTCTAAATATCGAGAAAATAAGTCTTCCTATCGGTTAACGATAGGAAGAAATTTCTATAAAAAAGTAGGCGAAGGAAGACGTTTCTATCAAAAGTAGACGAGAGAAACCATTTCTGTAGAAAAGTTGATGATAGGAAGACATTTCCATAGAAAAGTTGACGATAGGAAGACATCTCTATAGAAAAGTTGACGCTAGGAAGACATTTCTATAGAAAAGTTGACGATAGGAAGACTTTGCTATAGAAAAGTTGACGATATGAAGACATCTCTATAGAAAAGTTGACGCTAGGAAGACATTTCTATAGAAAAGTTGACGATAGGAAGACATTTCTATAGAAAAGTTAACGATAGGAAGACATTTCTATAGAAAAGTTAACGATAGGAGGACATTTCTATAGAAAAGTTAACGATAGGAAGACATTTATATAAGCTCACGATAGGAAGACTTTGCTATAGTAAAGTTGACGATAGGAAGACATTTCTATAGAAAAGTATACGATAGGAAGACCTTGCTATAGAAAAGTTGACGATAGGAAGACTTTGCTATAGAAAAGTTGACGATAGGAAGACTTTGCTATAGAAAAGTTGACGATAGGAAGACTTTGCTATAGAAAAGTTGACGATAGGAAGACTTTGCTATAGAAAAGTTGACGATATGAAGACATTTCTATAGAAAAGTTGACGATATGAAGACATTTCTATAGAAAAGTTGACGATAGGAAGGCATTTCTATAGAAAAGTTGACGATAAGAGGACATTTCTATAGAAAAGTTGACGATAGGAAGACATTTCTATAGAAAAGTTGACGATATGAAGACATTTCTATAGAAAAGTTGACGATAGGAAGACATTTCTATAGAAAAGTTGACGATATGAAGACATTTCTATAGAAAAGTTGACGATAGGAAGACATTTCTATAGAAAAGTTGACGATAGGAAGACATTTCTATAGAAAAGTTGACGATAGGAAGACATTTCTATAGAAAAGTTGACGATAGGAAGACATTTCTATAGAAAAGTTGACGATAGGAAGACATTTCTATAGAAAAGTTGACGATAGGAAGACATTTCTATAGAAAAGTTGACGATAGGAAGACATTTCTATTGAAAAGTTGACGATAAGAGGACATTTCTATAGAAAAGTTGACGATAGGAAGACATTTCTATAGAAAAGTTGACGATATGAAGACATTTCTATAGAAAAGTTGACGATAGGAAGACTTTGCTATAGAAAAGTTGATGATAGGAAGACTTTGCTATAGAAAAGTTGACGATAGGAAGACTTTGCTATAGAAAAGTTGACGATAGGAAGACCTTGCTATAGAAAAGTTGACGATAGGAAGACTTTGCTATAGAAAAGTTGACGATAGGAAGACTTTGCTATAGAAAAGTTGACGATAGGAAGACTTTGCTATAGAAAAGTTGACGATAGGAAGACTTTGCTATAGAAAAGTTGACGATATGAAGACATTTCTATAGAAAAGTTGACGATATGAAGACATTTCTATAGAAAAGTTGACGATAGGAAGGCATTTCTATAGAAAAGTTGACGATAAGAGGACATTTCTATAGAAAAGTTGACGATAGGAAGACATTTCTATAGAAAAGTTGACGATATGAAGACATTTCTATAGAAAAGTTGACGATAGGAAGACATTTCTATAGAAAAGTTGACGATATGAAGACATTTCTATTGAAAAGTTGACGATAGGAAGACATTTCTATAGAAAAGTTGACGATAGGAAGACATTTCTATAGAAAAGTTGACGATAGGAAGACATTTCTATAGAAAAGTTGACGATAGGAAGACATTTCTATAGAAAAGTTGACGATAGGAAGACATTTCTATAGAAAAGTTGACGATAGGAAGACATTTCTATAGAAAAGTTGACGATAGGAAGACATTTCTATAGAAAAGTTGACGATAAGAGGACATTTCTATAGAAAAGTTGACGATAGGAAGACATTTCTATAGAAAAGTTGACGATATGAAGACATTTCTATAGAAAAGTTGACGATAGGAAGACTTTGCTATAGAAAAGTTGATGATAGGAAGACTTTGCTACAGAAAAGTTGATGATAGGAAGACTTTGCTATAGAAAAGTTGACGAAAGGAAGACTTTGCTATAGAAATGTTGACGATAGGAAGACTTTGCTATAGAAAAGTTGACAATAGGAAGACTTTGCTATAGAAAAGTTGAGGATAGGAAGACATTTCTATAGAAATGGTAGGACGATAGGAAGACATTCTATAGAAAAGTTGACGACTGGAAGACATTTCTATAGA
Organism: Stomorhina lunata; assembly: GCA_933228675.1. NCBI lineage: Eukaryota > Metazoa > Arthropoda > Insecta > Diptera > Rhiniidae > Stomorhina > Stomorhina lunata. The sequence continues at coordinate 135,045,207 of OW121741.1, read as the reverse complement.
AAGTTGACGGTAAGAAGACATTTCTATAGAAAAGTTGACGATAGGAAGACATTTCTAGACTATCGTTAAAGCAACAAAACCGCTTTTAAAGAAAATGAATAACAACAATACATGTTCTGTTGTCATTTCATTGTTGCCAACAAAATGGACAAACAATAGAAGCAACAACAAACAGTAACATAACAAAATTCCTATTCAACCTTTAATATAATTTTAAATTTTCTTTTTTTTTAGATTTCATTATTTGTTTTTAAAATAAAAACTAAAATGTTTTCATTGTTACTGTCGATTACTCATTCATAAAATGTCATTTCATTGATTCCCACAAACACAATAAAAAACGACACAAGTGTTTTTATGTCATTTTCAGAGATTATCTACAAGTACAAAAGAATGTTTGTGTTCAATATTAAAAAAATAAAAATTCTTAAGCTTAAATTACATTTACATTTACAAGTGTTTAGATAATCCATTGTTAACATAAGTTGTTAAGATATTTATGATCACTTCAATTCAATTCCTTTCACTTCACTTCCAAAATAAACAAAATCGACATAAATACTCAAAAATATAAAAACAAATAATAAAATATATAAACAATAATTTGTAATGGTTTTAAAATCCTTTTTGATTGATTTTAAGTGAACGAAAAAATAGATAATAGTTTGAGGTTAGAAAAATATAAGAAAGAATGAGATGATCCTCTTGAGTTTAGAGCAGTTTTGGAAAATATTGACGATGAAAAAGACAAGTGACCTTTTTCTTAATGGAATTGAAAATTTTGAATAACATTTTATTGAATGTTTGTTACCAAAATTGGATTAAGTTATTTGTCAAATGTTGATTTACATCATGTAAACTATTCTAGAAATAAGTTATCATCATGTTATCTGTTTTAAGAAATTGTCATGATCTTAATTGTTCTAGAGAAATATTTATATCATATTAAATGTTAAAGAAAATTTTTACTGAGCTATTATTAAACTTTACATCATCATCAAAAGTAAGGGATCTCACTTTTATTCACTCACTCTTAATCATTTTCAGTGATCACGCTTTTTAAAAACTAAAATCTCACTAATTTATTAAGCCAAAGCTTTAAAGGAGTGGGCAACATGCTGAGCGCCTGTCGACCAAAGTATTCGGTAAATTTAGCTTTTATGATGATTATCACAATCATCATCTAGATGGAAACTCATCGTCATACTCATCAGCAGCCAACAAACATGATCATCGTAATCATGTTACTTTTAAGATGTAGAAAAGAAACAAAACGTATGAGCATAAAAGAATTGTGCGCACCCTCACAAAAGCTACGAGTATCATATTCTACCACTTTCAAGAAAGTATCACTTGAAGAGGAAACGTCATCGTCAAAAGAATGATCGAAAAACACAATAAAGCAAAAATAAAGAAGGTAAAGATGCACCCTACACTGTTTTTATTGGTGTTTTAGATGATGTAAACTGATCTAGCGAAAATTTACATCATGTAAACTATTATTAGAATAAGTTTACATTATGTTAACTATTTTGAAGACATGTTTCCATTCGTAGTCTGCTCTAGAGGAAAGTATCATGAAATCTACTTTAAAAGAAAGCTAACATCACGTAAACTTTTGTAGACAAAATTTAACATCATATATAAAATTGTTTAAATAAAAAGCTTCCATAATTTAGATAAATGTTTACATGACATAAACTTTACATCATGTAAACTTTTTTATAGAAAAGCTTATATAGTATATAGTTTTCTTAGGCCAAGTTTACAGCATTTTAACTACACCATAGTAAAGTTTAAATAATGGAAAATTTTCCATAGTAAAGATCACGGACCGAAAATAACTGCTATTTTTGAATTTTTGATTGAAAAAAAAAAAACTCAAGAAAATGTCGGAGAATAAAACCAATTACATCATTTTGATAGCCTTGGACCAAATTTTTATAAAATGCGATGATTTTTATTTTTTAGAAACAAAAAAATAATAACAATTATTTTTGTTTTTTATTTTTTTGAGCAAAAATAACAGTTATTTTTAACTTTTATTTTTTCAAACAAAAATAAAAGTTATGTTTAATTTTTATTTTTTCGAGCAACAATAGCAGTTACTTTTTACTTTTATTTTTGCAAGCAGAAATTAAAGTTATTGCTGTGTTTTCAGCTCCATTTATGATTGCAAAACTCAACTCCATTAATTTTTGAGCATATGGAAATAATTTTCACTTAGACATAATCTTTGTTTGATTTTTTTTAATAAAACTAATGAATTTATCATGAATTTAAATAAAATAACTTTTAATAAAATTTTCCTTTGTATTCATTTATAAGTGAACAATTTATTTAAGTAAAGGTTTCATTATGACAAATTTATTAAATTATAAAATTTCTATCAAAAATTTTTTGTTTAAAAATTTTTATACAAAATTTTTCATATAAAAAATTTCTTTAGAAATTTTTATATAAAAAAATTCTTAAGAAAATTTTTCATATAAAAAGTTTCTTAAAAAATTTTTCATATAAAAAATTTCTTGAGAAAATTTTTCATATCGAAAATCTCGTAAGAAAATTTTTTATATACAAAATTTTCTTAGGAAAATTTTTCATATAAAAAATTTCTATAGAAAATTTTTGATATAAAAAATTTTGCATATAAAAAATTTCTAAGAAAATTTTTTTAATAAATTCTTTGGAAAATTTTTCCTATAAAACATTTCTTTAGAAAATTTTTCATACAAAAAATTTCTTTAGAAAATTTTTCATATAAAAAATTTCGTTAGAAAAATTTTCTTATAAAAAATTTCTTAGAAAATTTTTCATTGAAAAAATTACTTTAGAAATTTTTTCATATAAAAAATTATTTAGAAAATTTTTCATATAAAAAAATTCTTTAGAAAATTTTTCATATAAAAAATTTTTTTAGAAAATTATTTAGAAAATTTTTCATAAAAAATATTTCTTTTAAAAAATTTCTTTAGAAAATTTTTCATATAAAAAAATTTCTTTAGAAGATTTTTCATATTAAAATTTCTTTAGAAGATTTTTCATATAAACATTTCTTTAGAAGATTTTTCATATAAAAATTTCTTTGAAAAATTTTTTATATGAAAAATTTTCTTTAGAAAATTTTTCATATAAAAAATTTCTTAAGAAAATTTTTCATATAAAAAATTTCTTAAGAAAATTTTTCATATAAAAAATTTCTTAAGAAAATTTTTCATATAAAAAATTTCTTAAGAAAATTTTTCATATAAAAAAATTTCTTTAGAAGATTTTTCATATAAAAATTTCTTTAGAAGATTTTTCATATAAAAATTTCTTTAGAAGATTTTTCATATAAAAATTTATTTGAACAATTTTTTATATAAAAAATTTCTTTAGAAAATTTTTGATATAAAAAATTTCTAAGAAAAATTTTCTATTAAATTTTTATACAAATTTTCTATTAAATTTTTATACAAAATTTCTTTAGAAATTTTTTCCTATAAAACATTTCTTTAGAAAATTTTTCATAAAAAAAATTTCTTTAGAAAATTTTTCATATTTTTCAATTTTTCATATAAAAAATTTCTTTAGAAAAATTTTCCTATAAAAAATTTCTTAAAAAATTTTTCATTGAAAAAATTACTTTAGAAATTTTTTCATATAAAAAATTATTTAGAAAATTTTTCATATAAAAAATTTTTTTAGAAAATTATTTAGAAAATTTTTCATAAAAAATATTTCTTTTAAAAAATTTCTTTAGAAAATTTTTCATATAAAAAAATTTCTTTAGAAGATTTTTCATATAAAAATTTCTTTAGAAGATTTTTCATATAAAAATTTCTTTGGAAAATTTTTTATATAAAAAATTTCTTTAGAAAATTTTTTATATAAAAAATTTCTTAAGAAAATTTTTCATATAAAAAATTTCTTAAGAAAATTTTTCATATAAAAAATTTCTTAAGAAAATTTTTCATATAAAAAATTTCTTAAGAAAATTTTTCATATAAAAAAATTTCTTTAGAAGATTTTTCATATAAAAATTTCTTTAGAAGATTTTTCATATAAAAATTTATTTGAACAATTTTTTATATAAAAAATTTCTTTAGAAAATTTTTGATATAAAAAATTTCTAAGAAAAATTTTCTATTAAATTTTTATACAAATTTTCTATTAAATTTTTATACAAAATTTTTTTAGAAATTTTTTCCTATAAAACATTTCTTTAGAAAATTTTTCATAAAAAAAAATTCTTTAGAAAATTTTTCAATTTTTCATATAAAAAATTTCTTTAGAAAAATTTTCCTATAAAAAATTTCTTAAAAAATTTTTCATTGAAAAAATTACTTTAGAAATTTTTTCATATAAAAAATTATTTAGAAAATTTTTCATATAAAAAATTTTTTTAGAAAATTATTTAGAAAATTTTTCATAAAAAATATTTCTTTTAAAAAATTTCTTTAGAAAATTTTTCATATAAAAAAATTTCTTTAGAAGATTTTTCATATAAAAATTTCTTTAGAAGATTTTTCATAAAAAAATTTCTTTAGAAAATTTTTTATATAAAAAATTTCTTTAGAAAATTTTTTATATAAAAAATTTCTTAAGAAAATTTTTCATATAAAAAATTTCTTAAGAAAATTTTTCATATAAAAAATTTCTTAAGAAAATTTTTCATATAAAAAAATTTCTTTAGAAGATTTTTCATATAAAAATTTCTTTAAAAGATTTTTCATATAAAAATTTATTTGAACAATTTTTTATATAAAAAATTTCTTTAGAAAATTTTTGATATAAAAAATTTTTAAGAAAATTTTTCTATTAAATTTTTGTACAAAATTTCTTTAGAAATTTATTCCTATAAAACATTTCTTTAGAAAATTTTTCATATAAAAAATTTCTCTAGAAAATTTTTCATAAAAAAATTTCTTTGAAAAATTTTTTATATAAAAGTTTTTTTTTTTGGAAAATTTTTCATGTAAAAAAATTTCGTTAGAAAATTTTTCGTGTAAAAAATTTCTTTAGAAATTTTTTTATATAAAAAGTTTCTTAAAAAAATTTTTCATATAAAAAATTTCCTGAGAAAATTTTTCATATCGAAAATCTCTTAAGAAAATTTTTCATATACAAAATTTTCTTAGGAAAATTTTTCATACAAAAAATTTCTATAGAAAATTTTTGATGTAAAAAATTTCTAAGAAATTTTTTTTATTAAATTCTTTAGAAAATGTTTCCTATAAAACATTTCTTTAGAAAAGTTTTCATACAAAAAATTTCTTTAGAAAATTTTTCATATAAAAAAATTTCTTTAGAAAATTTTTTATATAAAAAATTTCTTTGAAAAATTTTTCATTGAAAAAATTTCTTTAGAAAATTTTTCATTTCAAAAATTTCTTTAGAAAATTTTTCATTTCAAAAATTTCTTTAGAGGATTTTTCATTTCAAAAATTTCTTTAGAGGATTTTTCATATAAAAATTTCTTTAGAAAACAACTTCAATATAATTTTTATTATATAAAATTTCCAATGTGTAAAATTTACTTTTGTAAATATATAAAATTTAATTTGATAAAGTTTATTTTAAAATTTATTGGACTAAATTTAAGAATTTATAAAAAAGACTTTAAAAAATATTTTATAATGTAAAATTTACTTAAGTAAAGTTTATAAAATGTTAAGTTTATTTAGAGAATTTTACATCAAGCTAAAGTTTCTTTAGTAAAGTTTACCTTCTATAAAACTTAATGAGTAAAATATACATTTTGTAAAACTTATCCAGTAAAGTTATCATTGAGTAAAGTTTACATTAGGCAATTTTACATAATTATACATTCACTTATGCAAAGTTACCCGAGTAAATTATTATAACCTAAGTAAAATATACATTATGTAGAAATTTCTTTTCTTATGTTTACGCATTATAAAATTTACTTTAGTAAAATTTAAGTCATGTAATAAGTCTACATCGTGTAAAGTTTATTATGGCTATTTTTGTAAGCGAGTTTCGGTTGCAAAGGGTACTTTCGAGCCGTTTTAACTTGAATTCTATTTACCATTTTTGGCACAGCCAAACAGACGGAATGTGCCATGTCATGATTTTGTAAGTTATTCAAGAAAAACCACTAACTTAACATGATTTTGAGCCCTTCGATATACATCACGATATAAAAGAGATTTTTGTTTATTAGGTGGAGGCATTTGGTTAGTTATTTTATCGATCCGCCCGTCTGTCCTCTAGAACAGTCAAGGGCAAATAATTCACTTGCTTTTACTAGTTATAGGAAAATCATTATCTTTATAAAGTGAGAACATACAATGGATTGTTGTAATAGTTTTCTTTGGTGCTACCAGTACAAATGCAAATTTGCATATAAGTTAGTGCCCTTCACTGCTCTAGAATAACTGACAATGAGATTTCAAAATAGTAGATAAAGAATAATAAATCTCTAAAGAAAACAAATTTATTGTGAACGGCTGTTTATCAGACAAAACAAAATTTCAAAACGTCATGATTCCTTACAATTTGTAACCAATATCGGAATATAATGATAATAATAATAAGTAACAATGTTAACAATTATAAAATAAATACGAGTAAAATAAAATGTTTAAAAAAAAGACAATAAAACGCTAACTACACTAGTCAACAGAAAAAAATTACATTTTAGTTAAACTATTTTTTTATAAGTAAAAAAACATCCAAATTCTTTTTTATGTTTTTGTTCTAAAATTTTGGATTTTTGTAGAGATTGTCCTAGTTATATTACCATATATTGAAAACGATCTACACATTTTTATTGATTAATGGATTAGGAACAAAATTGCCCTAAATGTGATCAACGGTTTTGGAGTTATTGACATGGCAATAAAAAATATTAAAAAAAAAATTCCAATTAAAAAAAAACAAGTAAGTGTGTTATATTCGGCTGTGCCGAGTCTTATATACCCACTATCAAGTTGTGTTAAATTTAGAAATATATCTCATATATCTACATGGGTGCAGCTAATTCAAAATCTGGACCAAAACTGAAAAAATCGCTAAGCTAATTGGTATTGTTGGTAAAACCTTTGAACTAAATTCGGTTGCCGTAGCTTTATAGTTCAACATTTAAAAATATATTTCGTCTCATAACCGGCTATAGTTTTACATTAATAAGTTGTTATATGGGAGCTCTAACTAAATTTGACCCGATTTTGTCCATTTTCAACACACATCTTTTTCAAAATATATAAAATACTTTTGTAAAATTTTGTTCCTCTAGCTCTTTTCGTTAAGGCCTTATCGTGCTTTTATCTGACGGACAGATGGACATAAACAACATTTTCTTTATGTATTTTTGTGATTCCATAAGTTTTTTATATGGGAGCTATGGTCAAATGGTGACCGATTGTGACAAAATTTTGCACACTGGCTGGCATTGATATAAGACTTTCTTGTGCCTAATTTAGTCTTAGTAGTTCTTGTAGTATAGGAGCTATCACGATTTTATCTGACGGACAGACGGACATAAATCCTTTTTCTTTTTGAATTTTTGTGTTTTCGTAAGTTTTTTATATGGGAGCTAGGTCAAATAGTGACCGATTGTGACAAAATTTTGCACACTGGCTAGCATTGATATAAGACTTTCTTGTGCCAAATTTAGTGGTTATATCTGTTATACTTTTAGATTTATTGGCATTTAAGTGTATTTTAGGTGAAATTTAGCCTGTTTCCGTAAGTTTTTTGTATGGGAGCTATGGCTAAATGTAAAACCGATTTTGATAAAATTTTATACGCTGCCTAGGGCTAATGTAAAACTTCTATATACCAAATTTTATCAGCATAGCTCCTATAATTTGTCATTTATTAACAAAGTACCTGGTAGACCGAGCCTTGCTCGGAGCTTTATGATAAGCATTTTGAGGAAAATTTTAAAGTTTTTATATATTTTATATTATAAAGTGCTAAAATAAATTTAAAGGAAAGACATTGTAGAAATATTCAGTTAATTTTGAATTATTTGATTTATTTTGTCCGACCAACACATAGTTTGCATAGTTTACAGTTTAACTCATTTTGAATAATTTTGGAAATTATTCATATCAACAGAAATCTCTGTCGACTCATGCGCAACAACTTTGCTCAAGATTATAGTCTGATCAAATGCACAGTTTACGATTTAATTCATTTTGAGTAGTTTTCTGTGGCGCCACCTGTCGGACTTTGCTTATTCCAATTTATAAACCTTCTTCGGCTTATCCGTAACAACTTTGCTGAAGATTATAGCATGATTAAATGTACAGCATACGATTAAATTGACTTTGAGTAAATTTCAGTAGCGCCACCTGTCGAAATTTCTTCATACCAACTAAGAAACCTTCGTCGGCTCATGTGCAACAACTTTGCTAAAGATTGTAGCATGATTAAATGTACAGATTACGATTAAATTGACTTTGAGTAAGTTTCTGTAGCGCCACCTGTCGGAAATTATTCATACCAACTAAAAAGCCTTCGTCGGCTCATGCGCTACAACTTTGCTAAAGATCATAGCATGATCAAATGTACAGTTTACGATTTAATTAATTTTTAGTAATTTTCAGTGGCGCCATCTGTCGGAAATTAGTCTCATCAACTTTAAAACCTTCGCCGGCTTATCCGCAACATCTTCGCTAAAGAGCATAACACAATCAAATTCACAGTTTACTATTCTATAAAGAACATACATACAGACAAACATTCATTTGTTTAAAATAATACTAATTTTTCCCCCTTTTTATTCCCTAATTTCTAAAAGTTCCATATGTATATTTGGTACTTTTTTGGTGCCAATTTTTTTAAAACGCATTTAACATAATGTATAATGTTCCTATTCATATTACTTTGGAGATGTTAAGTTATCATTTTATCCCTTTTTTACCCATTTTGGCTCCAAAATCAAAAAAGTACCAAATACGTGTTTCATGTTTTTTTTTTACATCTATTGATTGCAGTACCAAGTTTCTTTCTATATTCTTTAGTTTAAAATATAAGAGTGGGTTAAAAAGGTGCCAAAAAAACTATTTTACCCTTTTTTACCCTCTATCGGACATAGTTTCAAAAAAGTACCAAACACCTGTCCGCTTATTTTCAAAGCTGTTTAAAACGTAATTTTAATTTTGTTTCTTTACCTATTACTTTAGGAGACATAGCGTTTTCGATTTTTTCCCCTTTTTACCCGTTTTTACCCTCTTAGAGGTAAAAGTTCCAAAAGTCCCTTCTTCTTCGACCTATACATCAAAAAAGATACCCACTGTCCAAATTTTATCAAAATCGTTAGAGCCGTTTTCGAGATAGCCATTCTATATATATATATATATATATATATATATATATATATATACAATTATTGCTCGTTTAAGAATATAAGATAAGCGATTAGCCTAGACGAGGTTATACGGGAGCTATGGTCAAATGATTTTGCTCAATTTCAATACCAAAATTTTCTCAGAGATGAAGAATATTTTTACTAGCTAGCTCCTTTCGTTTAGGCGTTGTCGTGATTTCAACAGACAGACAGACGGGCAGACAGACGGACATTGCTCAATCGTCTTAGAATTTCATAAGGATTCAGAATGTATATCGTTTTTGGTTTTTGAGCCAATATTAAGGAAATTACAAACGGAATGACAATCTCAATATACCCCCCATTCTTTTTGATGGTGGGTATAAAAAATCCACCGTTTTTATAATCAGAATTAAAGAAAAATTGTAAAGCAAAAAGTTAAATTTTGTTGACTAGTGCTATCAATAAGAATTGATTGATTGTTAAAATGTTTTTATATTCATGTCATTTTTCAAAATGTTCTTTCATACCGTTTTACAAATTTATGTTTTTGTTCGTTAATATTTAGTACTTTTTTTTACGTTTAAGTTAAAAACTTATTAAGAGGTTAAATAACAAATGATTTTAAATGCTTAAGATACTCGTATTTATTAAAAGAGTATCAATCCGTCCATCGATACATTCAATCGAAATATCGAATACAATGAAATGAAATAAAGAAAATGAAGGTGTTTTATTATTGTTATTGTTACTTTTAAAACTCATATTCATCAAAATCATTATACCAGGAATTTTATTCAGTGGAATTGTGTAAGACCTGATCATCTATCAAAGGGATATCTTTGGTATAAGTAAAGGAATTCAAAGAATTTTTAAGTTTAATTATTTTTAGTTAGAATTTTGTAGTTTGATAAAAGTTTACATCATGTAAACTGGTTTAGAGACAAGCTTACAATATGTAAACTCTTCCAGAGAAAAGTTTACATTATAACAAGTAAGAGTGTTATATTCGGCTGTGCCGAATCTTGTATACCCACCATCAAGTTGTACGAGAGTAGAGCTAATTCAAAATGTTGACCATTTGTGGTATTGTTGGTAATATATTTAGACTAAATTCGGTTGCAGTGGTAGAGTTGTTCAACATTTAAAAGTATCTAAGTGGTTTCCCAAGTATTTACCTTGGAAAAAATGCTGTTCCATAGCCGAATATAGTTTTACATTAATAAGCTGTTTTGTTGTACCATAAACATGTTGATAGCAACACGGCAGGTTCATATATTTTTTTAGGAGTTCCTAATGCATATACCGTGTATAAAGTCTGGACCTAACATTGATTGATAGGTATCTAATTTCGTAGATGCAATCTTAATATACTGAATGTACCTCCAAATCTTTATGATTGTAGATATAAAAAGGGGATGTAATATATCGGGTGTTTTTTATTGAGGTATAGAACTTTAAGTTGGCATCACTTTTTTAACTGGCGGCCATTTTGTCAACTGTCAAGTGATTAATATTTAGTTTGGTTTGCCATTTCATCATGAACAGGTTGACAAAAGAACAACGCTTGCAAATCGTGCAAATTTATTTCGAAAATAATGGTTCAGTTCGCGAAGTTTACCGCAAGCTCCGTCCATTTTATGGTCGACATAATCGTCCATCAGAGCAATTAATTCGGTTAACCATGGATCGTTTTCGCACTACGTTTACTCTATGTGATAATACGCATCCGCAGCGACGTCGAACAGTGCGCACCGAAGAAACAATTGCCGCTGTAGAGCAAAGTGTTGAAGAATGAATCGAATGAATCGATTCGCCACCCTGCACAGCAATTGGAGCTTTGTCCATCAACTTTATGGAAGATTTTGCGCAAAGATCTTGGCTTGCGACCTTACAAGATCCAGCTTGTGCAAGAATTAAAGCCGCGAGACCATGCAATGCGTCGTGATTTTGGTGTATGGGCCGAAAATGAGATTGATCTCGATGCTGATTTTCATCGCAAAATTTTGTTCAGTGATGAGGCTCATTTTTGGTTGAATAGCTACGTCAATAAGCAAAATTGCCGCATTTGGAGTGAAGAGAATCCACATGAGACCCTTGAGACGCCATTACATCCACAAAAACTGACTGTTTAGTGTGCTCTATGGGCTGGTGGAGTCATTGGGCCATACTTCTTCCGAAATAATGCTGGAGAGTCAGTTTCCATAAATGGAGACCGGTATAGAGCCATGATAACCGACTATTTTGTTCCCCAATTGGATGGCATGAATGTGGATGAGTTGTGGTTTCAACAAGACGGCGCTACATGCCACACAGCGCACGTCACAATTGATTTATTGAAGGAAACATTCGATGAGCGCATAATTTCGCTGAATGGACCTGTCAATTGGCCACCAAGATCGTGCGATTTGACACCACTGGATTATTTTCTTTGGGGATATGTGAAGTCGCTCGTCTACGCCAACAAACCAGAAACGTTAGGGGACTTGGAAGCCAACATTCGTGGCGTTATTGCCAACATACGGCCCCATATGCTTGAAAAGGTAGTTGAAAATTGGACCTGTAGAATTGGCTTTATTCAAGCCAGCCGCGACGGCCACATGCCCGAAATCATATTTAAACATTAATGGCATAAAATTATCCTTCCAATAAAACCAAATTGATGGACATTAAAACGATTTTCTTGTGTTTTATTTCAATTCGAAGTTCTATACCTCTAAAAAAAACACCCATTATATAAGAACTATAGCCAAATGTTGACCGATTGTTACAAACTTTAATATACTGGCTGGTATTAATATAAAGTTTATTTGTGCAAAATTTAGTGGCCATAGCTGATATAGTTTATAATTTAATAGCTTTTAACTGGCGTTTGTGGCATTTTAGTGGTTACCGGGAGCGGTTTTTATATGAAAGCTATGGTCAAAAATAGACCGATTCCTATAAAATTTGACATACTGACTCAAAGTTTCATAAAAATTCTCTGTTCCAAATTTAGTAGTCATAGATTGTACAATTTTATTCAATTTATCAGCATAAATGTGATTCCCGGGGCAGGGTTATATGGGAGCTCTAACTAAATGTGAACCGATTTTACCCATTTTCAGCACACAGTTTCTATAACATATCGAAAACACTTTTGCTAAATTTTGTCTCTTGTGGTTAAGGAGCTATTGCGCTTTTATCTGGCGGAAAGACGGACATAAACCGCCTTCTCTTTTTGTATTTTTGCGTTTCCGTAAGTTTTTTATATGGGAGCTATGGTCAAATGGTGACCGATTGAGACAAAATTTTTCACACTGGTTGATATTGACATAAGACCTCCTCGTGCTAAATTTAGTGGTTGTATCTGTTAAAGTTTTAGATTTATTGGCATTGAAGTGTATTTTGGGTGAAATTTTTTCTGATTCCGTAAGTTTTTTGTATGGGAGCTATGACTAAATGTGAATCAATTTTGATGAAATTTTATATGCTGTCTAGGTTTTATGCAAAACTTATATATACTAAATTTTATCATCATAGCTATTATAGTTTGTTATTTATTAGCAAATAAGCGATTAGCTTAGGCGAGGTTGTACGGGAGCTATGGTCAAATGTTAACCGATTTTGCCCAATTTCAATACCAAAATTTTCTCAGAGATGAACAATGTTTTTACTAAGTTAAAGTGAGCTAGCTCCTTTCGTTTGGTCGTTATCGTGATTTCAACAGACAGACGGACAGACAGACGAGCATCGCTCAATCGTCTTAGAATTTAATAAGGATTCAGAATATATTTTGATTTTTGATTTTTGAGCCAATATTAAGGAAATTACAAACGGAATGACAATCTTAATATACCCCCCATTTTTTATATAAAAACTGATTTAGACAAAACGTTTACATCGTGTCAATTCTGTTAGAAAATGTTTATATCATATAAGCTAAGGACAGAAAATGCTGTTTGTAAGCCGGAAATGTGATTTGATCCAGGCATGCGACGCACTTGGTAGTTCTGCTGCAAAAAAAGTCATTTTTTGAAAAATCAATTGATGATGATCTACGAGTATAGGTAAAAGTCTAGGTATTAAGGATCAATAATTGTTTTTAAGAAAAAGTAATATTATGCGTTATAAAAATAGATATTGAAATGTGTTTAGAACACACACATTTCAACAAAAAGTGATGAAATTTTTCATCAAACTGAAAAGCTCATGCATCGAATATAGCTTTATTCGTAATCTTGGTGCCGATTTTATTAAGATACAGAACCTTGGTGTTAGTCTGCAGAAGCAAAGACTCAATCTCGTGTATAGTTTAGGAGATATAAGGAAATCAATAAAGCTCTACAAAATTTAGAGTTTTCGTTTTTCTTTGTACAAAAAGTAAGTTCATTAAAATTTACCGATCGTAGAACAAAGTTAAAAGTTTTCTGAAAAAATGTCAAGTAAATTGTTAAGCAAAAAGTGTGGCAGTCGTGTAGACCTAACTTTTTAATCAAATTGCATATATGTAAGTGTAATGCTATAGACACAATCACGACTGCAGGCTACACGAACACCAACTACAAAAGTCGTTGGCTGCAATCTTCGCCTCATAGTTATTTATACCCTTCACCACCATAGGTGGAAAGGGTATTATAAGTTTGTGCTGATGTTTGTAACGCATAGAAATATTTGTCTTAGACCCACCTTTTAGTATACCAATAGACTTAGAATCACTTTCTGAGTCGATTTAGCGATGTCCGTCCGTCCGTCCGTCCGTCTGGCTGGCTAGACCCCCATGTAAACCTTGTAATCAAACTGCAGGTCGCAATTCTAAAGATAATTTGATGAAATTTGGCACAGATAATTTTTTTGATAATGGGACCATGGCTATTGAAATTGGTCAAAATCGGTCCATTATTTATGGTACCTCCCATAGGTCCCACTTACCGGAATTGCTATATTGGCCACAAATATCAATATTTTTTCATGAAATTTAAAACAGATACTGCTTATGTAAACCTAAATCACTGTACAAAATTTCGTTGAAATCGGTCCACATTTGACCATAGCTCCCATACAAACTCTTCTTCAAAAACGCACTAAATGAGACAAAAAATCACTAAAACGCTCGTAAATCTAAAGATAATGAAAATTTTGAGTTTATTTTTTGCATACATAATTTTTGTAACAACTGTAATCAATTTGCCAAATTTCGAGATAATCGGTCCACATTTGACCCTAGCTCCAAATGACGGAAACAGGTTGAATATATACGTTTTGAGAAAATGTTTGTATGATGGCAAAATTTAGCAAATATTTATCTTTATACAGGAAAAATAACACCTTTGACCTTAGTGGTGAAGGGTATCGTATGGTCGGCTTGACCGACTATAGCGCTTTCTTACTTGTTTTAATTATATTTTTGAGATGGCAGATACATTTGAGATTTAGAAACTTCAATCAAAATTTATATTTTGATTGAAATGATATAAATTCATTTCATTAGGTAATGAAGCTAAAATACAACGGTATTTTTTATAAAATATATTGAAAATCGGATGAGTCGTTCTCGAGTTAGGACGAAATAGGTCTCCGTACCTGACTAATTTAAGGGGGAAAATTTGCTACGCCCATAAAAATAATCCAGATCTCAAGGAGAAAACCCGAAAACGAATTTGAGTTTAGCGCATCAATTTCCATATAGTCCACACAGTTTTATTAAAAGGAAAGACAAAAAATGAATTTTTGCAGAGCAGTGTTATTATTCCCCATATCGTAACATATATCTATGCAAAATTTTAAACATCTAATATCACAAATGACCAAATCATTACAGTTTTTGTACCTAGAGGACCGTTACGCACTTAAAAAAGATTAAACTAAATCATCAAAAATCGCGATAAAAAAAAAAAGCAAAATTGCTGCCAATTTTATAACGTTTTTCCCTCTCCTGTAAGCTTTTGAAAACTACAGATAGGTTATTTCGTCTTTTAGGTGACGATATACAATTTGTAAATAACCCAGCAAAACGTTGGTAATGGCAAGTACTCTGATAACTGGTTACCTTGTAACGACTACAACATACCATCCTAATAAATAATAAGTTATTACAGAAGTACTTATTTGTAATTAGGATGGTAATTTAAACTGAATGGCCCCGGTTCAAATCCCACCAAGGGCAACAATTTTTTTTAGTTTTTTTTTTATTAAAAGAGTCTTTTTAAGTGATTTTTGAATTTTAAGAACTTAAATATTATCTTCTGTAAAAAAAATTTGTTAAACTAACTCACGTTAATGAAAAAATACCATCATGAGTCAATTTTGATTATCTAGGGGATGTTGAATACCAAACACGATTCTAATTGGTCTTAACTTGGTAAGCCCAACTTATCTGGGTCATCCTTCATTTCAACTGTGGACACACACCTCCTCATGGTATCACCCGGGGAGCTAGTTTAACACCCATTAATATTGTGAGTTAACATGTTCCGAGAGTTGTCCCATAAGATCGATAAAAATGGGTTAGGATTACGGGCTAGTAACCCTCTCTTAAAAAAAAATACAATGAAGAGGATAAAATTAGAATTGAAATGTCCCACTACCTAATGTTAGAGGAGGATGTCCGAAACTTCGATAGAAAGACCAAGTAGAGGAACATTTTTCAAAGCTTGGCTTATAAAATTGGAGAATATTTGCACAAGATCGAAATCCATGGAATTCTAAAATATGCTCGGACTTTGACATTAACAGGTTGTAACATTTAAGTAAGTAAGAGTCAATCTTATGTAAAAACTTATACAAAAAAGAAGATTAAAATTGTTTAAGTTTTAAAATAATTTTAAAAAAGTTTTAAAATAATTACAAAAAATCGTATAAAAATATTTTTCCAAAAATTACAACAAAGCAAAAAAAAGCAGGAAAAAACAAAGTTATTTTCACATGATTTTGGATCTAAAAATAAAAATTGTTTATATTAATTATAAGCTGCTAAGTTTTCAACATATGAAGTAGCTCAGTGGAAGAGTCTCTGCCTAGCAGTCGGAGGGTCTGGGTTCGAGCCCCCATGGGATCATAAAAAAAATTTTGTATTTCGTTTAAAAATATATGTTTTTAACAAAACAACAACAAAAAAGTTGTTGCTGTTGTTGTTGTTGCTTTCAAATTGCTTACCCAAGTCATTAATTTTCTGCTATTGGTAAGTACTTGCCTCCAATGACATCCCCATGTTAATGTAATGACTTAAACAGCGAATGAGTAAGTAGTTCGTGTTCAATAGTTGAACTGTTTAACTCATTATTTGGTAATGAAAAGTTTTACTGGGAATATTTTTAATTATTGAAAAATGTTTGGATAAGGTGAAATTTTTAACTAAAATACTTTCCACAGAAAATAAAAAATTATAACTACTATTTCTTTAAGATTTAGCTCCTCTGTTCCCTGAAAGCATCATTGATATCGCAACAATTAATAAATTAAAATCTAAGAACATTTAAAAAAAAAACATTATTCTTCATAATTAAAATGAAACAAACTACAAAATACGGCTTCAAAAATATATACATAAGCTGGCGTTTAGAAAACCCTAAAAACATAATAACAGGCACTTATGAGTTCACAAGATTTTTTTTATTGTGCTTCCAATAATCCACTTCCACTTAATAGCTCCGTTTTGTCTGCTTTCATCAAATAAAACGTTTTTCTTTTTAAATGCAACAAAATAAGAAAAATAAAGCTGACTTTTTCTTTAGTCTTTCTTTCGATTGTTAATTCAGAGGATAAACAATTTTATATCCATCATCTGCTTTTAGTGTCAGCGCATCTTGAGCCCTTTTAAACATATGATCAGTGGCCGGCCGGGTCGGTCGGTCGGTTATTCAGTCAATCATTCAGTGGTTTTAGTTATCATCATTATTTTCTTCTCTATAAATAAATCTCCCTTAACTTCTTTCCATTTTTTTTTTTGTTTTTTTTTTGCCTTTTTAACAAATTTTATTTGATTTTACTGCACACGCATTTAACATTTAACATCGCTTAACATCATTTACTTCTCATTCTGTATTTTTTAATATTTTTTTTTGTTGTTTTTTCGTAGTATTCGTATAATCTTTCCCCAGTCATTTATTGAAAGAAAGAAATTTTGAATGTTTCGCTAAATGTTGTTCGTCATGCAATCGTTTACGTTTACTTTTACGTGTTGGTATGAATCCTTTTTTTTTCTTATTGGGACTCTAAGGAATTGGCAGTCAAGAAAAATGAATACCGTGTGATGATTGTCGTTTTACTATTCCTGGAATTATAATTCAAACTTCTATATTAGGCTGTCCCAAGATTGCATGGGGAAAATTCTACTTTTTTCGTTACAAAATTCTACTTTTTTTCGCTACATTTTTACTTTATTTTTATTATTTGTAAGACCATAACAAATAATAAAAATAAAGTAAAAATGTAACGAAAAAAGTAGAATTTTGTAACGAAAAAAGTAGAATTTTCCCCTGATTATAAAAACGATGAAAAATATTGTTCCATTGGTTGATTTTTTAATTTTTTTAAAAAATTTTTGAAAACGCTGGCCCATAGATTTTATCATAACTTTGGAAAGAAGTGTTCGATTTTATTGAAAGTCACAGACTAGAATAGTAAATAAAATTATCTTTAAGTCTTTTCAAAACACTTTTTTTAAATGCTTATCAGTTTTAAGTTATTTGCATTTCAAAATAAAAAATCAAATTTTTTGATGAAAAATTTTAATTTGCATTTTCTTTAATGGAATATTTTGACTATATTTTGAATAATTTCACTACTAAGTGATGGATTTTCATAAAATAAGGTATTTGGAATATCCATAGTTTTAAGATAATAGAGTACAGATGGTAAGATTTAATGCTTTTCGATTTATTCTAAATTTTTCAAAAATTAAAATTTTTCAAATATAAAAAAAAAATCGGGACAGTCTATTCTACATAATAATTTGAAATCATTTCTGATACAGACTTATTCGTTTTTTTTTTTCTTTTGTTTATTCGAAAAAGAAGATTTAGTGAAAAATTTACCATAAAAACTATAATTTGTAACAAATTCTTAAAATATATCAGACTAGAGAAATTAATTCGAAATTCGGAAGACCAGAAGATACAAAAATTGTTCTCAGACTTTTTCTCAAGGGATTAAAATGATTTAAATGATTTTATGGCATCAAGAAGGAGTTATAAAACTAAATTAATTATTTATTTGCATCAGGATAATAAACCTGTTGAAGAAACCGTCTACTGGAGGCAATTAAGGGATTTATTTGAAGTAGCGACTACCTTTTAAGTATTTGTTTTATTTATATGAAAAATTTTCTGTAGAAATTTTTCATATGAAAAATTTTCTATAGAAATTTTTCATATGAAAAATTTTCTACAAAAATTTTTTTATAAGAAAAATTTTCTATGGAAATTATACGAAATATTTTCTATAGAAATTTTTATCTAAAAAAATTTTTAAAGAAGTTTTTTATATAAAAAATTTTCTATAGAAATTTTTTGTATAAAAAAATTTTCTATAGAAATTTTTTACATGAAAAATTTTCTAAAGAAATTTTTTATATGAAAAATGTTCTAAAGAATTTTTTTATATGAAAAATTTTCTTAAGTATTTTTTTGTATGAAAAATTTTCTATAGAAATTTTTATATGAAAAATTTTCTACAGAAATTTTTTATTTGAAAAATTTTCAGTAGAAATTTTTGAATAAAAAACTTTATAGAAATTTTTTATATGGAGACTATTCTATAGAAATTTTTTATATGGAGACTATTCTATAGAAATTTTTTATTTAAAATTTATATAAATTTTTCTGAATGAAAAGTTTTCTATAGAAATTTTTTGTACGAACAATTTTCTATAGAAATTTTTTATACGAACAATTTTCTATAGAAATTTTTTATATGAAAAATTTTCTATAGAAATTTTTTATATGAAAATTTTCTATAAAAAAATTTTTATATGAAAGATTTACTATAGAAATTTTTATATAAAAAGTTTGCTATAAAAAATACTTATATGAAAAATTTTGTTCAGATATTTTTTTATATGAAAAATTTTCTACAGAAATTTTTTATTTAAAAAATTTTCAGTAGAAATTTTTTAATAAAAAACTTTATAGAAATTTTTTATATGGAGACTATTCTATAGAAATTTTTTATATGGAGACTCTTCTATAGAAATTTTTTATTTAAAATTTATATAAATTTTTCTGTATGAAAAGTTTTCTATAGAAATTTTGTATACGAACAATTTTCTATAGAAATTTTTTATACGAACAATTTTCTATAGAAAATTTTTATATGAAAAATTTTCTATAGAAATTTTTTATATGAAAATTTTCTATAAAAAAATTTTTATATGAAAGATTTACTATAGAAATTTTTATATAAAAAGTTTGCTATAAAAAATACTTATATGAAAAATTTTGTTCAGATATTTTTTTATATGAAAAATTTTCTACAGAAATTTTTTATTTAAAAAATTTTCAGTAGAAATTTTTTAATAAAAAACTTTATAGAAATTTTTTATATGGAGACTATTCTATAGAAATTTTTTATATGGAGACTATTCTATAGAAATTTTTTATATGGAGACTATTCTATAGAAATTTTTTATTTCAAATTTATATAAATTTTTCTGTATGAAAAGTTTTCTATAGAAATTTTTTGTACGAACAATTTTCTATAGAAATTTTTTATACGAACAATTTATTTAGAAATTTTTTATATGAAAAATTTTCTATAGAAATTTTTTATATGAAAATTTTCTATAAAAAAATTTTTATATGAAAGATTTACTATAGAAATTTTTATATAAAAAGTTTGCTATAAAAAATACTTATATGAAAAATTTTGTTTAGAAATTTTTTTATATGAAAAATTTTCTACAGAAATTTTTTATTTAAAAAATTTTCGGTAGAAATTTTGTAATAAAAAATTTTATACAAATTTTTTATATGGAAACTATTCTATAAAAATTTTTTATTTAAAATGTATATAAATTTTTCGATATGAAAAGTTTTCTATAGAAATTTTTTATACGAACAATTTTTTATAGAAATTTTTTATATGAAAAATTTTCTATAGAAATTTTTATATGAAAAATTTTCTATAGAATTTTTTTATATGAAAAATTTTCTGTAGAAATTTATATGAAAAATTTTCTAAAGAAATTTTTTATAAAACAAATTTTTAATAGAAAGTTTTTATATGGAAAATTTTCTATAGAAATTTTTATATGAAAAATTTTCTGTAGAAACTTTTTATATGAAAAATTTTCCATGAAAAATTTGCTATAGAATTTTCTTTTCAGAAACATTTTCTCTAAAGAAATTTTTATATGGAAAATTTGCTATCAAAAAATTTTATATGAAAAATTTTCTATAAATTTTTTTTTTATAGAAATATTTAATATCAAAATTTTTCTACAGAAATTTTTTATATCAAGAATTTTCTATAAAAAATGTTTATATCAAAAATTTTTATAAAAAATTTTTACATGAAAAAGTTATATATAAAAAAATTTTATATGAAAAATTTGCTATAGAAATTTGTTATATGCAAAATTCTTTAAAAAGAAATTTTTATAAGAAAAATTTTCTATAGAAATTTTTTATATGAAAAATTTTCTATAGAAATTTTTATATGAAAAATTTTCTATAAAAATTTTTATACGAACAATTTTCTATCAAAATTTTTGTATGAAAAATTTTCTATAAAAATTTTTATATGAATAATTTTCTATCAACATTTTTATATGAAAAATTTTCTATACAAATTTTTTATATGAAAAATTATCTACAGAAATTTTTTTATATGAAAAATTTTTTACAGAAATTTTTTATTTGAAAAATTTTATATAGAAATTTTTTAATAAAAAATTTTATAGAAATTTGTTATATGATTATTATTCTATAGAAATTTTTTATATAAAATTTATATTAATTTTTCTATATGAACATTTTTCTATAGAAATTCTTTATATGAACAATTTTCTATAAAAGTTTTTTATGAAGAATTTTCTATAGGAATTTTTTATATGAAAAATTTTCTATAGAAATTTTTATATGAAAAATTTTCTATAGAATTTTTTTAAATGAAAAATTTTCTGTAGAATTTTTCTATATGAAAAATTTTCTGTAGAAATTTTTTATATGAAAAATATTCTATAGAAATTTTTTATAAAACAAATTTTTTATAGAAAGTTTTTGTATGAAAAATTTTCTATAGAAATTTTTTATACGAAAAATTTTCAGTAGAAATTTTTTATATGAAAAATTTTCTATAAAAAATGTTTATATGAAAAATTTGCTATAGAAATTTTTTTTAAGAAAAATTTTCTATAAAAAAAATTTCATATAAAATTTTTCCTGTCAAAAATTTTTATCTGAACAATTTTCTATAAAAATTTTTTTCTATAGAAATTTTTTTATAAAAATTTTTCTATAGAAATTTTTTATATCAAAAATTTTCTATAAAAAATGTTTATATCAAGATTTTTTTATAAAAAATTTTAACATAAAAAAGTTTTTTATAAAAAATTTTAACATAAAATTTTTTTATAAAAAATTTTATATGAAAAATTTTCTATAGAAATTTGTTATATGCAAAATTTTTTATAAAGAAGTTTTTATAAGAAAAATTTTCTACAAAAATTTTTTATGTGAAAAATTTTCTATAGAAATTTTTATCTAAAAAATTTTCTATAATAAATTTTCTATAAAATATTTTCCATAAAAAATTGTATATGAAAAATTTTCAATAGAAATTTTTTATATGACAATTTTCTATAGAAATTTTTTATATGAACAATTTTCTATAGAAATTTTTTATATGAACAATTTTCTATAGCAATTTTTTATATGAAAAATTTTCTATAAAAATTTTTTATATGAAAAACTTTCTACAAAAAATTTTCTATGTATTTTTTTTTTATTCGAAAAAAATTTTTAAACTTAAAATTTTGTGTAGAAAGTTTTTAAACGAAATATTTTGTGTAGTTATTTTTTAAACGAAATATTTTCTTTAAAAATAGTTTATATACGAAAAATAGTCTATAGCAATCTTTTTTTAGTATAACAGTTTTTTGACTGTAAGTCTATATTAAGATCAAAGAAAAAAAAGATCTCTAAAACATAAAATTGATTTCTAATATTGTCAAAATGTCGTATTTTTTTTATTAAACTATTAAATAAAATCTTTTAATAATATTTCGAATTTAATTTCCACGAACTATTAAGAAAGAAATCATCAAAAAACACTACATTATCCCATAAATACAATAAACACTTGAATGAACTTTAAATGAAGTGTTTCAAAACACTTTGTATTCGTAATGTTTGAAACAATGTATCGTCGCATAATGGCCCAGATCCATTATTAAATCTCGATATTTATGCAACAATTTAAAAAGAATTGACTTCTGTTGTTACAAAAAAATATTGAAACTACAAAACCGAACCAGAAACAATACAAATACAACTGGACACCAACACCAACTATCGACTACCAATACCATCCCATCCCATCATCATCAATTCATCCATTTAACCACCATCACATCTACCATCACAGAGACAAAACCCATAAAATCTATGAAATATTTGTCCTTTTGTCTGGTTTAATATAAAAAATCGTAACAAATCAATAATTTTCTAAAGAGATTCCATTTCTTTCCAGCCTCTTTTTTTCTGAAATTTCTATAAAAAAAAACCTGCTCGATAAATAGTTTAAATAAATTTAAATGATTTTATAGTTTTTATTGCTTTTGTTCTTTTGTATTATTTGTTGTTTTTATGGATTTTACAATAATCTTTACAAACATTAGATATTACACAAAACATTTGAAAAGTAATAGAACAATGATATAGTTATAGTTTTTTCTTTCTTTTGTGAAAATAAAAGAAACCAAAGTTTTCAAAAGAATCTCAAGTACTTTTGGTTTTCTGAAAGATTTTTGTTTCTTTTGTCTAATTTTACAATGAGTGAAAGAAAAAAATAATGTTAACATTTTGTTAAAATTTTTGTTTAAATAAATATCACTTTTAGGGAGTTAAATAAGAAATGGATGATAGAGGGACAGAATTTTAAAGGAAAACAATCAGGGATTGATGGAAATGATCTTAAAAAACGTCTTTTTATAGACATTTTTTATACGAGAAAATTTCTATAGAATTTTTTAAAACGATAAATTTTCGATAAAAAATTTTCTATAAAAATTTTTAAACGAAAAATGGTTTATAGAAATTTCTTTACGAAAGTTAACTGTGGAAACTTTTTATACGAAAAATTTTCTATAGAAACTTTTGGTACGAAAAATTTTCTATAGAAACTTTTAATGAAAAAATTGTCTATAAAAATTTTTATAAGAAAAATTGTATTCAAATATTTTTTTATACAAAAACTTTTCTATAGAATTTTTTTTAAAAGAAAAATTTTCTATAAAACTTTTGGTACAAAAAATTTTCTATAGAAACTTTTCAATACGAAAAATTGCCTATGGAAACTTTTCAATACTGAAAATTGCCTATAGAAATTTTTTATAAGAAAAATTGTATTCAAAGATTGTTTTATACAAACAATTTTCTATAGAAATTTAAAAAAAAACTCTTTGTGCGAAAATTTTTTATAGAAACTTTTCCTACAGATAATTTTTATATTTTTTATAGGAAACATTTTCTATTGAAATTTTTTATACAAAAAAATTGTCTATGGACATTTTTTATGAAAATTTTCCCCATAAATTTTTTTATATAAACAATTTTTAGAAATTCAAAAAAAAAAAAATTGCATACAATTTTTTTTTATCAAAACTTTTCTATAGACATTTTGATCAAAAACTATAGACATTCTTTTACCAAAATTTTTCTATAGAAATTTTTTTACCAAAATTTTTAAGAATTTAAATTTTTGTATAGAATTTTTTATCAAAAATTTTATGTAGAATATTTTTGTATCAAAATTTTCTATAGAAATTTTTTAATCAAAAATTTTCTATAGAAATTTTTTAATCAAAAATTTTCTATAGAAATTTTTTGTATCAAAAATTTTCTATAAAAAATTTTCTATAAAAAATTTTTGTCAAAAATTTTCTATAGAAATATTTTAATCAAAAATTTTCTATAGAAATATTTTAATCAAAAATTTTGTATAGAAATTTTTTTATTAAAAATTTTTTATAGAAATTTTTTTTATTAAAATTTTCTATAGAAATTGTTTTATCAAAAATTTTGTATAGAAATTTTTTTCAGCTAAAATTTTCTAAAGAAATTTTTCTTATCAAAAATTTCCCTTTTTTATCAAAAATTTTCTAAAGAAATTTTTTTATCAAGAATTTTCTATAGAAATTTTTTTTTATCAAAAATTTTCTATAGAAATTTTTTTTCTAAAATTGTCTATAGAAATTTTTTTATTAAAACTTTTCTATAGAAATTTTTTAATCAAAAATTTTCTAGAGAAATTTTTTTTATAAAAAATTTTCTATAAAAATTTTTTTATAAAAAATTTTCTGTAGAAATTTTTTTATAAAAAATTTTCTATAGAAATTTTTTGTACCAAAAATTTTCCAAAGAAATTTTTTAATCAAAAATTTTCTATAGAAATTTTTTCATCAAAAACTTTCTATGGAAATTTGTTAATCAAAAATTTTCTCTAGAAATTTTTTGTATCAAAAATTTTCTATAGAAATTTTATTATCAAAAATTTTCTGTAGAAATTTTTTTAACAAAAGTTTTCTAAAGAACTTTTTTTTCAAAATTTTTTTTATAGAAATTGTTTTGTTTCAAATTTTCTATAGAAATTTTTTTATCAAAAATTTTCTATAGAAATTTTTTATCGAAAATTTTCTATAGAAATTTTTTTGCAAGAAAATTTCTATAGAAAATTTTTTATCCAAAATTTTCTACAGAAATTTTTTATTAAAAATTTTCTATAGATATTATTTTGTCAAAAATTTTCTATAAAAATTTTTTTATCAAAAATTTTCTATAGACATTTTTTTATCATAAATTTTCTATGGAAATTTTTTTTATCAAAAATTTTCTATATAAAATTTTTTAATCAAAAATTTTCTTAGAATTTTTTTTATAAAAAATTTTCTGTAGAAATTTTTTGTATCGAAAATTTTCTATAGAAATATTTTTATCAAAAATTTTCTATAGAAATTTTTTGTATTAAAAATCTTCCATAGAAATTTTTTAATCAAAAATTTTTTATAGAAATTTTTTAATCAAAAATTTTCAATAGAAATTTTTTTATCAAAAATTTTTATAGAAATTTTTTTATCAAAAATTTTCTATGGAAATTTTTTTTTATCCATAATTTTCTATGGAAATTTTTTTTATCATCAATTTTCTATAGAAATTTTTGTTATAAAAAATTTTCTATAGAAATTTTTTTTATCAAAAATTTTCTATAGAAATTTTTTATCAAAAATTTTCTATAGACATTTTTTTTATCAAAAATTTTCTATAGAAATTTTATTATCAAAAATTTTCTATAGAAATTTTATTGTCAAAAATTTTCTATAGAAATTTTTTTATCAAATATTTTCTATAGAAATTTCGTTAACAAAAATTTTCTTTAGAGATTTTTTTTATCAAAAATTTTTTATAGAAATTTTGTATCAAAAATTTTCTATAGAAATTTTTTTATTAAAAATTTTCTATAGAACTTTTTTGATCAAAAATTTTCGATAAAAATTATGTTATCAAAAATTTTCTATATAATTTTTTTTATCAAAAATTTTCAATAGAAATTTTTTTATCAAAAATTTTCTATGGAAATTTTTTTTTATCCATAATTTTCTATGGAAATTTTTTTTATCATCAATTTTCTATAGAAATTTTTGTTATAAAAATTTTTCTATAGAAATTTTTTTTATCAAAAATTTTTTATCAAAAATTTTCTATAGACATTTTTTTATCAAAAATTTTCTATAGAAATTTTATTATCAAAAATTTTCTATAGAAATTTTATTGTCAAAAATTTTCTATAGAAATTTTTTTATCAAATATTTTCTATAGAAATTTCGTTAAAAAAAATTTTCTTTAGGGATTTTTTTTATCAAATATTTTTTATAGAAATTTTGTATCAAAAATTTTCTATAGAAATTTTTTTATTAAAAATTTTCTATAGAACTTTTTTGATCAAAAATTTTCGATAAAAATTATGTTATCAAAAATTTTCTATAGAATTTTTTTTTATCAAAAATTTTCAATAGAAATTTTTTTCTCAAAAATTTTCTACAGAAATTTTTTTCTCAAAAATTTTCTACAGAAATTTTTTTCTCAAAAATTTTCTACAGAAATTTTTTATCAAAACTTTTCTATATAAATTTTTTGTTTCAAAAATTTTCTATAGAAATGTTCTTTATTAAACATTTTCTATAGAAATTATGTTATCAAAAATTTTCGATAAAAATTTTTTTTATACCAAAAATTTTTAATAGAAATTTTATATACAAAAATTATCTATAGAAATTTTTTACACTCAAAATTGTCTATAGAAATTTTATAGAAGGGATATTTAAAAAAGAAATAAAATTGTGATATGAAAAATCTTCTAAAGGAAATTTAAATGCGAAGATCTTTTCATTGAAATTTTATATGCAAGAAATTTTCTATAGAAATTTTATATAATTTTTTTTTAATAAAATTTTCTTTATAAATTTTTTATACACATTTTTTTTTTTTAATTTCATTTAAAAAGATTTGTATAGAAATTTATTTTAGATATTATTTTTTTTTTCTTAACAAAAATTTTCTTACGAAAAGTCTATAGAAATTGTTTCAAATTGCCTTAGAAATTTTTCATAAAAAAAGTTTGCTATGTATTAAGACAAAGACTAAGACATAAACTATGACATAGGCCAAGTAATAGTCAACTTTATTCCATTTCTAGTACTTACACTAGTTGAGTCATCTTAGGTTTAAACGAAATAATTTTCATTCCGAAAACTATCTTCTCAATTAAGGGTGATGGCAGCTACTTCAAAAATTCAAAACAGTTGAAAAGAAAACAAAAAGTCATTTCGAAAACAATAAACGCATTTTAATAAATGAAACGAAAAAGTTTTGAAATAATTAAAAATCATGTAATGTATAGGGCAACTAAAACCGCCAATTCGTACTACATTATAGTATAGGAATGTTTCTTCTATCAAGTCAGTCTTAACGTCTGGGCTATCACTGTCTGCCCTATAGACCCAAATGAATGCGTAAGAAAAACCAAAACTTTGCTTACGATCGGGATACAATGCAGCTGAGTTTATTGGAAATTATGCTGAATTTGGCAGTTGGTAGGGAAGTTCGTCTGTCCGTCCATCTGTATATGTTAGATTGTGCTAAGTCAGCATATAAACATCTCTTAACCTTTGACGCTCGACAATGAAGTGGTTAAAAGCAACAAGACATTAACACACAGACTTATAGGCTACATGGAACCCACAATATCCAGCCATTTTTCTTTGAAAAGTATTGAAATATTCATTGTCTCCCTTTTCAAACTAAAACTAAACTACTCGTACACACATTCGATTTCTTGGCTTATGATTCGACTTAACTCTAATACAATTCGATTCAATTTAAAACATTTGAATTGGTTTTCGTTAGAGCTGATGATGATGATGCGAATGGCTTTGAATAGAATTCAATTCAATTTTTATATTTCTTTTCTTTTTGTTGCTCTTTTATTTAGTCCATTGTATCTGTTGTCTCTATTTTGAGGCACTTGAGCCCCTCAACAGAGAATGACAGAAATTAGTGAAATTTATTATTGATATCTACTTAAAATTTATTGAGCTCATAACAAAAAAAAAAAAAACAAAATAAAAACGTCTTTAAATGTATAACAATGTTCGATTACAAAACCAACAACTACAACAAACAATAAATTACAAAAGTAAGATCGAAAGAAAAGCCAGATATAAAGAAATAAAGGGTCTGGGTTTCTGGAATGTTTTGAATATGTTGTAATCGTTATTTGTTGTATTTATATGTTAGTGGTTTCCCTATCATGAATGTTAATCTGGGTGAAGTCATCAAAACTAACAGCAGCTGGTTTACGATGTTTGGAGCGGAGGTGCTGATGCTGGTCTATTCTCTACTTGTGCGTTAACATTATTTGTAAAGTTTTGATGTAAATCTTACCCAACTTATGCAAGACTAATACAGTAAAGGCCTCAAAATATAGTCTTTGTTTAAGGAAATGTTTATGTTTATGTAGTTGTCGAAGTCTATGTCTTAGTCAATCTGTTAGTCTGTGTAGTAGTCTTAGTCTATGTCTTAGTCTATGTCTTAGTCTATGTCTTAGTCTATGTCTTAGTCTATGTCTTAGTCTATGTCTTAGTCTATGTCTTAGTCTATGTCTTAGTCTATGTCTTAGTCTATGTCTTAGTCTATGTCTTAGTCTATGTCTTAGTCTATGTCTTAGTCTATGTCTTAGTCTATGTCTTAGTCTATGTCTTAGTCTATGTCTTAGTCTATGTCTTAGTCTATGTCTTAGTCTATGTCTTAGTCTATGTCTTAGTCTATGTCTTAGTCTATGTCTTAGTCTATGTCTTAGTCTATGTCTTAGTCTATGTCTTAGTCTATGTCTTAGTCTATGTCTTAGTCTATGTCTTAGTCTATGTCTTAGTCTATGTCTTAGTCTATGTCTTAGTCTATGTCTTAGTCTATGTCTTAGTCTATGTCTTAGTCTATGTCTTAGTCTATGTCTTAGTCTATGTCTTAGTCTATGTCTTAGTCTATGTCTTAGTCTATGTCTTAGTCTATGTCTTAGTCTATGTCTTAGTCTATGTCTTAGTCTATGTCTTAGTCTATGTCTTAGTCTATGTCTTAGTCTATGTCTTAGTCTATGTCTTAGTCTATGTCTTAGTCTATGTCTTAGTCTATGTCTTAGTCTATGTCTTAGTCTATGTCTTAGTCTATGTCTTAGTCTATGTCTTAGTCTATGTCTTAGTCTATGTCTTAGTCTATGTCTTAGTCTATGTCTTAGTCTATGTCTTAGTCTATGTCTTAGTCTATGTCTTAGTCTATGTCTTAGTCTATGTCTTAGTCTATGTCTTAGTCTATGTCTTATGTCTTATGTCTTATGTCTTATGTCTTATGTCTTATGTCTTATGTCTTATGTCTTATGTCTTATGTCTTATGTCTTATGTCTTATGTCTTATGTCTTATGTCTTATGTCTTATGTCTTATGTCTTATGTCTTATGTCTTATGTCTTATGTCTTATGTCTTATGTCTTATGTCTTATGTCTTATGTCTTATGTCTTATGTCTTATGTCTTATGTCTTATGTCTTATGTCTTATGTCTTATGTCTTATGTCTTATGTCTTATGTCTTATGTCTTATGTCTTATGTCTTATGTCTTATGTCTTATGTCTTATGTCTTATGTCTTATGTCTTATGTCTTATGTCTTATGTCTTATGTCTTATGTCTTATGTCTTATGTCTTATGTCTTATGTCTTATGTCTTATGTCTTATGTCTTATGTCTTATGTCTTATGTCTTATGTCTTATGTCTTATGTCTTATGTCTTATGTCTTATGTCTTATGTCTTATGTCTTATGTCTTATGTCTTATGTCTTATGTCTTATGTCTTATGTCTTATGTCTTATGTCTTATGTCTTATGTCTTATGTCTTATGTCTTATGTCTTATGTCTTATGTCTTATGTCTTATGTCTTATGTCTTATGTCTTATGTCTTATGTCTTATGTCTTATGTCTTATGTCTTATGTCTTATGTCTTATGTCTTATGTCTTATGTCTTATGTCTTATGTCTTATGTCTTATGTCTTATGTCTTATGTCTTATGTCTTATGTCTTATGTCTTATGTCTTATGTCTTATGTCTTATGTCTTATGTCTTATGTCTTATGTCTTATGTCTTATGTCTTATGTCTTATGTCTTATGTCTTATGTCTTATGTCTTATGTCTTATGTCTTATGTCTTATGTCTTATGTCTTATGTCTTATGTCTTATGTCTTATGTCTTATGTCTTATGTCTTATGTCTTATGTCTTATGTCTTATGTCTTATGTCTTATGTCTTATGTCTTATGTCTTATGTCTTATGTCTTATGTCTTATGTCTTATGTCTTATGTCTTATGTCTTATGTCTTATGTCTTATGTCTTATGTCTTATGTCTTATGTCTTATGTCTTATGTCTTATGTCTTATGTCTTATGTCTTATGTCTTATGTCTTATGTCTTATGTCTTATGTCTTATGTCTTATGTCTTATGTCTTATGTCTTATGTCTTATGTCTTATGTCTTATGTCTTATGTCTTATGTCTTATGTCTTATGTCTTATGTCTTATGTCTTATGTCTTATGTCTTATGTCTTATGTCTTATGTCTTATGTCTTATGTCTTATGTCTTATGTCTTATGTCTTATGTCTTATGTCTTATGTCTTATGTCTTATGTCTTATGTCTTATGTCTTATGTCTTATGTCTTATGTCTTATGTCTTATGTCTTATGTCTTATGTCTTATGTCTTATGTCTTATGTCTTATGTCTTATGTCTTATGTCTTATGTCTTATGTCTTATGTCTTATGTCTTATGTCTTATGTCTTATGTCTTATGTCTTATGTCTTATGTCTTATGTCTTATGTCTTATGTCTTATGTCTTATGTCTTATGTCTTATGTCTTATGTCTTATGTCTTATGTCTTATGTCTTATGTCTTATGTCTTATGTCTTATGTCTTATGTCTTATGTCTTATGTCTTATGTCTTATGTCTTATGTCTTATGTCTTATGTCTTATGTCTTATGTCTTATGTCTTATGTCTTATGTCTTATGTCTTATGTCTTATGTCTTATGTCTTATGTCTTATGTCTTATGTCTTATGTCTTATGTCTTATGTCTTATGTCTTATGTCTTATGTCTTATGTCTTATGTCTTATGTCTTATGTCTTATGTCTTATGTCTTATGTCTTATGTC
Source organism: Stomorhina lunata (assembly GCA_933228675.1). Lineage (NCBI taxonomy): Eukaryota > Metazoa > Arthropoda > Insecta > Diptera > Rhiniidae > Stomorhina > Stomorhina lunata. The sequence goes on along the minus strand of OW121741.1, from coordinate 135,013,995 downwards.
TTATGTCTTATGTCTTATGTCTTATGTCTTATGTCTTATGTCTTATGTCTTATGTCTTATGTCTTATGTCTTATGTCTTATGTCTTATGTCTTATGTCTTATGTCTTATGTCTTATGTCTTATGTCTTATGTCTTATGTCTTATGTCTTATGTCTTATGTCTTATGTCTTATGTCTTATGTCTTATGTCTTATGTCTTATGTCTTATGTCTTATGTCTTATGTCTTATGTCTTATGTCTTATGTCTTATGTCTTATGTCTTATGTCTTATGTCTTATGTCTTATGTCTTATGTCTTATGTCTTATGTCTTATGTCTTATGTCTTATGTCTTATGTCTTATGTCTTATGTCTTATGTCTTATGTCTTATGTCTTATGTCTTATGTCTTATGTCTTATGTCTTATGTCTTATGTCTTATGTCTTATGTCTTATGTCTTATGTCTTATGTCTTATGTCTTATGTCTTATGTCTTATGTCTTATGTCTTATGTCTTATGTCTTATGTCTTATGTCTTATGTCTTATGTCTTATGTCTTATGTCTTATGTCTTATGTCTTATGTCTTATGTCTTATGTCTTATGTCTTATGTCTTATGTCTTATGTCTTATGTCTTATGTCTTATGTCTTATGTCTTATGTCTTATGTCTTATGTCTTATGTCTTATGTCTTATGTCTTATGTCTTATGTCTTATGTCTTATGTCTTATGTCTTATGTCTTATGTCTTATGTCTTATGTCTTATGTCTTATGTCTTATGTCTTATGTCTTATGTCTTATGTCTTATGTCTTATGTCTTATGTCTTATGTCTTATGTCTTATGTCTTATGTCTTATGTCTTATGTCTTATGTCTTATGTCTTATGTCTTATGTCTTATGTCTTATGTCTTATGTCTTATGTCTTATGTCTTATGTCTTATGTCTTATGTCTTATGTCTTATGTCTTATGTCTTATGTCTTATGTCTTATGTCTTATGTCTTATGTCTTATGTCTTATGTCTTATGTCTTATGTCTTATGTCTTATGTCTTATGTCTTATGTCTTATGTCTTATGTCTTATGTCTTATGTCTTATGTCTTATGTCTTATGTCTTATGTCTTATGTCTTATGTCTTATGTCTTATGTCTTATGTCTTATGTCTTATGTCTTATGTCTTATGTCTTATGTCTTATGTCTTATGTCTTATGTCTTATGTCTTATGTCTTATGTCTTATGTCTTATGTCTTATGTCTTATGTCTTATGTCTTATGTCTTATGTCTTATGTCTTATGTCTTATGTCTTATGTCTTATGTCTTATGTCTTATGTCTTATGTCTTATGTCTTATGTCTTATGTCTTATGTCTTATGTCTTATGTCTATGTCTATGTCTATGTCTATGTCTATGTCTATGTCTATGTCTATGTCTATGTCTATGTCTATGTCTTAGTCTATGTCTTAGTCTATGTCTTAGTCTATGTCTTAGTCTATGTCTTAGTCTATGTCTTAGTCTATGTCTTAGTCTATGTCTTAGTCTATGTCTTAGTCTATGTCTTAGTCTATGTCTTAGTCTATGTCTTAGTCTATGTCTTAGTCTATGACTTAGTCTATGTCTTAGTCTATGTCTTAGTTTATGACTTAGTCTATGTCTATGTCTTAGTTTATGTCTTAATCTATGTCTGTATGTCTAACCCCTATCGTTTTCACACCTTTTCCCTTCAATTCGATTTCCAGTGTAAATCTGCTGCTATTATAGTTATCATGACTGTCCAAACTAATTTGATCATTGATCTATGGTTTTTGATAATCGGGTCATATAAACGCCTTGTTTTTGTTGTTGTTACCAGTATCTTTAGGTTTTTATTTTATTGTATTTGATGATGCACTTTATTTATTGTAATAAATTCCCAGATGCATTTAAAAAGAAGTTGAAGGTGTTTAGTCTAAGATAGATCGAGGGTATGTGTGTGTCTTTTTGATGGAGATCTTTTAGGTATCTCTTTAGAAATTCTTTGGATGTGGATTTTTTTATTAACATTTTTTATAACCAATTTCTGTTGTAAGTTTTTGTTTTTGTCATCGGAGGTGGTAGAGAAGATATTGGGTTATAAAAAAGAAGGTGGTGTCGAGGCAGAAGGTGCTGGAAGAGTATAAATTACAAACGCATTGATTATTGTTTTTTATTGTTTCTGTTGTACATTTAGTAACTGAGTGTCTTTTGTTTCTCGATTGTGTGAGTTTTTTTATGTGATAAAATAATAAAGCGCACAACATGCAGCTGATGCTGCAGTTGATTCATCAGTCTTCAGCTTCATCAAGAGTATCAATATATTTATACTCTACGCCAGCATAGAGGTTATTTGAACACTTTTCCAAATTTGTATATAAAAAAATTTTCTATAAAAATTTTTTATATGAAAAATTGTCTATGGAAATTTTTATTTATAAAAATTTTCAATAGGAACTTTTTTATAAATAATTTTCTGTAGAAATTTTTTGAATGAAGATTATATGAAAAATTTTCCTTAAAAATTTTATATATAAAAAATTATCGATTGAAATTTTTTATATAAAAAATTTTCTGTAGAAATTCTTTATATGAAAAATTTTCTATAGAAATTTTTTTGATGAAAAATTTTTAATCGAATTTTTTTAGATGAAAATTTTCTTTAGAAATTGTCTATATGAAAAATTTTCTATAGACATTTTTGATATGAAAAAATTTTTATAGAAATTTTTTATATGAAAGATTTTCTATGGGAACTTTTTTTTATAAGAAATTTTCTATAGAATTTTTTTTATAAATAATTTTGTAGAGAAATTTTTTTAATTAAGGTTATACAATTTTGCTTAAAAATTTTATATGTATATAAGAAATTTTCTATTGAAATTTTTTATATGAAAAGTTTTCTATAGAAATTCTTTATATGAAAAATTTTCTATAGAAATTTTTTATATGAAAAATTTTCTATAGAAATTTTTTATATGAAAAATTTTCTATAGAAATTTTTTATATGAAAAATTTTCTATAGAAATTTTTTATATGAAAAATTTTCTATAGAAATTTTTTATATGAAAAATTTTCTATAGAAATTTTTTATATGAAAAATTTTCTATAGAAATTTTTTATATGAAAAATTTTCTATAGAAATTTTTTATATGAAAAATTTTCTATAGAAATTTTTTATATGAAAAATTTTCTATTGACATTTTTGATATGAAAAAATTTTTATAGAAATTTTTTATATGAAAAACTTTTTATAAAAATTTTTTATATGAAACAATTTTTATAGAAATTTTTTATATGAAAAACTTTTTATAAAAATTTTTTATATAAAAAAATTTTAATGGAAATTTTTTGTATGAAAATTTTTCTATAGAAATTTTTTATATGAAATTTTTTCTATAGAAATTTTTTATATAAAAAATTTTCTATAGAAATTTTTTATATGAAAATTCTTCAATGGAATCTTTCATGTGAAAAATTTAAATTTAGATATAAAATTTCCTATTAATATTTTTATATACAAATTGTTAAACAATCCCTTAGTAGTGTAAGGTACCTAATGGTCGAACTTAACCGACTAGTACTTTATTACTGGCTTTATTTGGGCTTGCTGCCAGAATCATCATCATTATAATTATCATGTTTTAAACAAAACCTCATAATAATGTTGAGATTCCTAGTTAATTTTAATACCAGCATCTTTTTTTTTTTGTTTGTTGTGGAATTTTTCTTACAACTTTTTAGGTCTATAAGAGAGCAGTTAAAATGACATGCCACGCCACCCAAGCTATCTGGGCTTTCTAGTTTTTTGTTTTTCTTTTTTGTTAACTCATTTTGAAAATATAGTTGAGTTGTAGATGATGTTGTTTGAGGTTTGTTCAAATATATATAGTTTTATCTTATTCCATTATTTAATTGCCGCTTGTCGTGCTGGGCTTAAAAAATTTTTAACGCGTTTCGTTTATTACGATTTGTTGTACTAGCTCAGGCGCGCACTTTGGCCATCATGATCGTCATGATCATCATCTTTGTGCATCTTGACTTGTCTCCTTTTATAAGTTTTTGAAGTTTTCTCAGAAATATTATATTCAACACACAATAACCCCTAACATGGCATAACATTACGAATGTGTAACACCAACAATTTACCTCAAACCACTCCAAAGCAAAAACAACTTTACCGCCAAACTTGCTCTATCTCAACCTACAGATGATCACAAAATGATCATGGTAATGGAGTACTTGTACTTGATATGATATGAGCACAATGATACTCTCCAAACCCGCTGATTTTTGAGACTCAAATGATAATGCGGAATTCTCTGATAATGATGATTCCTTTGAAGATCATTCTTATCATTATCATCATGTGAAACGTGTGTTACTGATCATTGAACAATTAAGTCATTTAATGCCATAAAATTTTCTACTTTTTAAGTGTTTAAATGTTAATTTTGATTTCTTTTCTTTTTTAATTTGTATTTTTTTATTATTTTAGCCACACTTTTGTTAGAAGTGCTTGCCGGTCTGTCTTTTTGTCCACTAGGCGGTCTTTTCAGTAAAAATTCTTTTAAATCAAATTATGATTCTTCGAACTTAATTTTTATTTTTTTTAAATGCTAGTAGAAAAAAATAATATAAAAAATTTCTTATGATAATTTTTAATATAGAAATTTCTCACGAAAATTTTTCATATAAAGATTTTCTATAGAAAATTTTTCATATATAAAATTTCAATAGAAAAAATTTCTTATATTAAATTGGTATACACAATTTGTATAGAAAATTTTTCATATAAAAAATTCTATAGAAAATTTTTCATATAAAAAATTTATTTATAGAAAATTTTTCATATAAAAAATTTATTTATAGAAAATTTTTCATATAAAAAATTTATTTATAGAAAATTTTTCATATAAAAAATTTCTAAAAAAAAAAAATTTCATAAAAAAATTTCTATAGAAAATTTTTCATATAAAAACTCCTACAGAAAATATTTTTTGATAAAAATTTCTAAAGAAAATTTTCATATAAAAACTTCTATAGCAAATTTTGTATATACAAATTTCTTTAGAAAATTTTTATAATAAAATTTTTATAGAAAATTTTCATATTAAAATTTTTATAGAAAATTTTTGATATAAAAATTTCTATACAAAATTTTTCAGAAAAAAATTTCTACAAAAAATTTTTCATATAAAAAATTTTTCCTATAGAAAATTTCTATAAAAAATTCTTCATAGAAACATTTTTATAAAAAATTTGTCTTATAAAAATTCCTATGAAAAATTTTCAAATAAAAATTTCTATAGAAAATTTTTTATTAAAAAATTTTTCATATAAAGTAATACAAAAAATTTTTATAGAAAATTTTTCGTGCAAAAAATTTGTATAGAAAATTTTCCATTTAAAAATGTCTACAGAAAATTTTTCTTTAGAAAAATTTTCAGATAAAATTTTCTTCAGAAAATAAAAATATCTATAGAAAATTTTTTATTAAAAGATTTTTCATATAAAATTTCTACAAGAAATTTTTCATCTAAGAATTTGTATAGAAAATATTTTATGCAAAAAATTTCTGTACAAAATTTTCCATTTAAAAATGTCTACAGAAAATTTTTCTTTAGAAAAATTTTCAGATAAAATTTTTTATATAAAAATTTCTATAGAAATTTTTTCATATGAAAATTTTTAATTTTTTTTTTCATATAAGAAATTTCTAGAGAAAATTTTTAATTTCAAAAACTTTCTATAGCAAACGTTTCATATAAAAATGTTTATGAAAATTTTCCATTTAAAATTTCTAAAGAAAATTTTTCATATACAAATTTTTATAAAAAATTGTTCATGTAAAAATTTCTATTGCAAATGTTCATTTAAAAATTTCTTTATATAAATTTCTATAGAAAATTTTTCATATAAAAAATTTCTATAGAAAATTGTTCATATAAGAATAAATCTAGAAAATTTTTTATATAAAAATTTTTCTTTAGAAAAAATTTCAGATAAAATTTTCTTCAGAAAATAAAAATATCTATAGAAAATTTTTTATTAAAAGATTTTTATATAAAATTTCTACAAGAAATTTTTCATCTAAGAACTTGTATAGAAAATATTTTATGCAAAAAATTTCTGTACAAAATTTTCCATTTAAAAATGTCTACAGAAAATTTTTCTTTAGAAAAATTTTCAGATAAAATTTTCTTTAGAAAATTTTTTATATAAAAATTTCTATAGAAATTTTTTCATGTGACAATTTTTAATTTTTTTTTTTTCATATAAGAAATTTCTAGAGAAAATTTTTAATTTCAAAAACTTTCTCTAGCAAACGTTTCATATAAAAATTTCTATGAAAATTTTGCATTCAAAATTTCTAAAGAAAATTTTTCATATACAAGTTTTTATAAAAAATTTTTCATGTAAAAATTTCTATTGCAAATGTTCATTTAAAAATTTCTATATATAAATTTCTATAGAAAATTTTTCATATAAAAAATTTCTATAGAAAATTGTTCATGGAAAGAAATTAATTTTTAGTTGAACCAGAATTTATGTTGATGGTCGTGGGTTCGAGTCGGGCTCAGGTTCATGTCATAAATTATTTTTTTAATTTATGATTTTTAAATTAGATGAATAAATTTAAGGAATACTGAAAAAAACTATGTGACACTTAGCAGTGTGGAATGCTGCATTTTCTGTCCCGCTACGGACTTCATCAGCACACTGTGTCACCAACTGTTAGATACCAGTAGTTAAGATCATCTATTTAACTGAATTCTTAAGCGAAATTGAAAACGAGAATTATATTAATACTCATTTCCATTTCACCTATGACCATATGATCGATTCAGTTAGACGAACTTATCCACCATAGTTTTTTCCTTTATGTTTTGTATTCCTATCCTTTATTAATCTACATTTACTTTGTAGTTTAACCAACTGTCAGCTGGTAATGAATTCTGGTTCAACTAAAAATTAATTTCTTTCAATTAAATTGCATGGGCACTGCGATTTACATGTTTTCATTAACTCTTTCAAGTTGATACTAAATTCAAAATTTGCATTAACGTAAAAGAATAAAACAAAACTTGTCAAAAAACAAAAATCTTTGTCTTCATTACCAGCTGACAGTTGATTAAAGTACAAATTTTATATAAATTTTTTTTTAGAAAATTTTTCATATAAAAATTTCTAAAGAAAATTTTTCATATAAAAATTTCTAAAGAAAATTTTTCATATAAAAATTTGTTTATAAAATTTTTTATATAAAAATTTCTTTAGAAAATTTTTTATATAAAAATTGCTAGAGAAAATTTTTCGTAAAAAAGTTTTGTAGAAATTTTTTATATAAAAAATTTTATAGAAATTTTTTCATATAACATTTTCTATAGCAAATTTCTTTTGTAATAATTTCTTTAGAATATTTTTCATATAAAAATTTCTCTAGAAAATTTAAGTGAAAATATTTCTATAAAAAATTATTTTTATAAAAAATTTCTATAGAAAATTTTTTATATAAAAATTTCAATGCAAAGTTTTTCATATAAAAATTTCTATATAAAGTTTTTCATACAAAAAATTTCTCAAGAAAATTTTTCATGAATAGAAAATTTTTGTATAAAAAATTTCTATAAAAAATTTTTCACTTAAAAATTTCTTTGAATTTCTATTGAAAATTCTCATATAAAATTTTTCTTACTGAAAATTCTATAGAAAATTTTTCGTATTAAAATTTCTATAGAAAATTTTTCGTATTAAAATTTCTATAGAAAATTTTTCGTATTAAAATTTCTAAAGAAAATTTTTCTATAAGCATTTTTTTAGTTAAAAATTTCTTAGAATTTTACAGAAAAATTTTCATATAGAAATTTTTCTTATAAAAGTTTTTACAGAAAATTTTTTATTTAAAAAATTTCTATAGAAAATTTTTCATATAGAAATCTCTCAAAAAATGTTTCACTCTAAAAAATTTGTAGAGAAAATTGTTTCCATTCTATTTTTCTTTCGAAATTTTAATGTTATATTACTTTTTTGGATTTTACATATTTTACCACTAATTGGTATTATTTAACACCATTTTTGAGTTATTTTCCCGAGCAGCTGATTTTAGAGATATACAAATTTATTCAATTACAATTTCTAGCCATGAGGGGAAGGTGTTAAAATTGTGGTATATCTGTCATTTGATCTATAATTTAATAGAGTTTTATGGCCCTAAACTATTTCCATTTTAATGACACGCATTTATTCACTTAAATTTAGTCCTAATTACACGCATTTGTTGTCTGGACTTAAAAGACACCTGCCCTTTGTATATTTAGTTGTTTATTTGTGCATACAAATATTTCAAAGATCCCTTAAGGGTTCGAAGAGGGTTTGGGAAGATTTTTTTGTTTTAAGAAAAATTTCTTGGGTTTTTTACTTAAAAGCTGTCGCGTGGCTTTTGAGTTTTTTTTTTCATTCTTGGCTGAAATATGGAAGACTATGAATTAAGAAAGAGTTGGCATGATGATACAAAAAAATGGAAGGCCTGCAAAAGGGCTTTAATTAAACAGTGGCTTAAAATATGCAAAAATTAACGTGTGTAATATAACTCATTTTAGAAAAAAGGGAGTTTTTGTTTGTTGGTTACTTTTGATATAAGAAATTCTGTATTAGTTTTTTAACTACCATTTTCAGTCATTTTTATTCTACTTTGCATATTTTGTTGAAAATATAACTTTTTTTGCTTACAGCGATAACGCCCTACTTTCAACGCTTACTCTTTTTTTAGAGTTTTTGTGGCTCTAAAATGCAAAATATTTATGAAACAAAAAGCAAACGCATTTTAGTAAACTTTCGGTTTTATAAGGCTTTAAGCGATATTTCTTTCATAATGGTCAAAAAATTCTAAAAGACCAGACGGACTTATGAATGAAGGATGGACGGACAGACGGACAGACGGACGGAGGGACTTTAGTATAGTCATACATTTAGTCAAATGATTTTGTTACTGGTTAGTTTGGTATTTTTCCCTTTTAATCATATTTAGGTTTTTTTATTCCTCTTCATCATATACACGGGGTGTAACCGTTTAAGCGGCTACTACTTCATCCGTTTGTGTTTTTTTGGTGGTGGACACTTAAGCTTTAAGGTAATAATTTCATAAACCGCCACAATATCTCATTTGAATATTTTTGATTCATGGCTTTTTGGGCTGCTGATACGGATGTTCATCTGGGCTATTGCCGCTGCCACCAGCCGCAATGTTTGGCTGGTGTTTCGTTTTTTTTTCTCGCTTAAGATAATATTAATACAAGTTTTGAATAAAAAAATCTCATTTAAAATCGATCAATGAGTTCTTTTTTTTTTGATTTTAATATTTTGCTGAGGAAAGAAATCATAAGCGATTGTTTATTGTAATAATAATGTTCTTAAGGTTATATTAAGAAAAATAAGATCTACCGCATGTCTACAGTTCTCAAGGCAGCAGAGAGATATATAGGCAGAAAAGGACTTTAGCTGATAACTGTTACACCCTACACTTGTACAATTTTTAAACCACCATCAAATATAATGTAATTATGCAATTCTCATAATATAGCCGACAGTAAAAATATTTTTCACGGAAAATTTTTCAATAAAAATATTTTTTTATAGAAGAATTTTTTCATAAAAATATTTTTCAATAGAAACAAATTTTTATAAAAATATTTTTCGTTAAAAATGTTAAAAAAATATTTTTCTATAAAACAAATTTCGATAAATTTCGATTTGTCTATAGAAAAATATTCGATACAATTATTTTCTATGAAAAATGTTCAATAAAAATTTTTTTCTATAGAAAAATTTTCAATAAAAATATTTTTCACAGAAAATTTGTCTATAACAGAAATTTTGGATGAAAATATTTTTCTCAGAAAAATTTTAAATAAAAAATTTTTTATAATTTTTTTGATGAAAATAAAATTTTCAATAAAAATATTCCTCACAGAAAATTTTTCCATACAAATATTTTTCTATAAAAGAAATTTTCGATAAAAATATTTATCTATAAAAAGAGTTTAATAAAGATACATTTCTATGGAAAAATTTTCAATAACATTTTCCATAAAAAAAAATTTTTAATAAAAATATTTTTCTGTAAAAAATTTTCAATAAAAATATTTTTCTATATAAATATTTTCTATAGAAAAATTTTTGTTAAAAATATTTTTCTATAGAAAAATTTTTAATAAAAATATTTTTCTATAGAAAAATTTTTAATAAGAATATTTTTCTATAGAAAAATGTTTAATAAAAATATTTTTCTATAGAAAAATTTTTAATAAAAATATTTTTCTATAGAAAAATTTTTGATAAAAATATTTTTCTATAGAAAAATTTTTAATAAAAATATTTTTCTATAACAGAAATTTACGATATAAATATTTTTCACAGAAAATTTTTCAATAAAAATATTTTTCTATAACAGAAATTTACGATCAAAATATTTTTCGATAGAAAAATTTTCAATAAAAGTATTTTTCTGTGCAAAAATTTTTAACAAAAATATTTTTTTATAGAAAAATTTTCAATCAAAATATTTTTCTACAGAAAAATTTTTTATAAAAAAATTTTTCGCAGAAAATTTTTAGAGAAAAATATTTTTCTGTAACACAAATTTTTGATAAAAATATTTTTTTATTGCAAAATTTTCAATAAAAATATTTTGCACAGAAATTTTTTCAATAAAAATATTTTTCTATACAAATAATTTTCAATAAAAATATTTTTATGGTGAAAAATTTAAAAAAAAAATATTTTTCTATAGAAAAATTTGCAATCAAAATATTTTTCTATAGAAAATTTTCAATAAAAATTTTTCCGATAAAAATATTTTTCTATAACTGAAATTTTTGATAAAAAATGTTAAATAAAAATATTTTTCTATGGAAAAATTTTTACTACAAAACTATTTTTCATTTAATTTTCGATACAAATATTTTTCTATTAAAAAATTTTTAATAAAAATATTTTTCTATAGAAAAATTTTTAATAAAAATATTATTTCACAGAAAAATTTTGATAAATTTTTTTTTTCTATGAAAAATTTTCCATTAAAATATTTTTCTATAACAGAAATTTTCAATATAAATATTTTCCTACAGACAAATTTTCGATAAAAATCTTTTTCTATACAAAATGTTCAATAAAAATATTTTTCTATAGAAAAATTTTCAATCAAAATATTTTTCTACAGAAAAATTTTTTATAAAAATATTTTTCACAGAAAATTTTTAGAGAAAAATATTTTTCTGTAACACAAATTTTTGATAAAAATATTTTTTTATTGAAAAATTTTCAATAAAAATATTTTTCACAGAAAATTTTTCTATAAAAATATTTTTCTATACCAATAATTTTCAATAAAAATATTTTTCTGGTGAAAAATTAAAAAAAATGTATATTTTTCTATAGAAAAATTTGCAATCAAAATATTTTTCTACACAAAATTTTCAATAAAATTTTTTTCGATTAAAATATTTTTCATTAACTGAAATTTTTGATAAAAAATGTTCAATAAAAATATTTTTCTATGGAAAAATTTTTACTACAAAAATATTTTTCACAGAAAATTTTCGATAAAAATATTTTTCTATAGAAAAATTTTTCAAAAATTTCTACAGAAAAATTTTCCATAAAAATTTTTTTCGCAGAAAATTTTTTGTGAAAAATATTTTTCTTAAGAAAAATTTTTGATCAAAATAGTTTTCTATGAAAATTTTTTCATAAAAATATAGTTTTATAGAAAAATTTTCAAAAAAATATTTTTCACAGAAAATTTTTGATAAAATCTCTTTTCTATAGAAAAATTTGATATCAAAATATTTTTCTATAACAGAAATTTTCAATAAAAATATTTTTTTTAAAGAAAAATTTTCTATAAAAATATTTTTCTATTTAAAATGTTCAATAAAAATATTTTTCTATAGAAAAATTTTCGATAAAAATTTTTTTCTGTAGAAAAATTTTTAATAAAAATATTTTTCTGTAGAAACATTTTTAATAAAAATATTTTTCTATAGAAAAATTTTTACTAAAAATATTTTTCTATAGAAAAATTTTTAATAAAAATATTTTTCTATAGAAAAATTTTTAATAAAAATATTATTTCACAGAAAATTTTTGATAAAATTTTTTTTTCTATGAAAAATTTTCCATTAAAATATTTTTTTATAACAGAAATTTTCAATATAAATATTTTCCTACAGACAAATTTTCGATAAAAATCTTTTTCTATACAAAATGTTCAATAAAAATATTTTTCTATAGAAAAATTTTTAATAAAAGTATTTTTCTATAGAAAAATTTTTTATAAAATATTTTTCTACAGAAAATTTTCAAAAAAAAAAATAGTTTTTCACAGAAAACTTTTCGATAAAAATATTTTTCTATAACAGAAATTTTTGATAAAAAATGTTCAATAAAAATATTTTTCTATGGAATTTGTACTACAAAAATATTTTTCACAGAAAATTTTCGATAAAAATATTTTTCTATAGAAAAATTTTCTATAAAAATAAGTTTCTTAAGAAAAATTTTCGATAAAAATAGTTTTCTATGAAAAAAATTCTTGATAAAATATATTTTTATAGAAAAATTTTCAATAAAAATATTTTTCACAGAAAATGTTCGATACATTGTTTTCGATAGAAAAATTTTCAATAAAAATATTTTTCGATAAAAAATGTTCAACAAAAATATTTTTCTAATAAAAAATTTTCAATAAAAATATGTTTCTATAACACAGATTGTCGATAAGAATGTTTTTCTACAGAAAAATTTTCAATAAAAGTATTTTTCTATAAAAACAAGTTCAATAAAAATATTTTTCTATAGAAAAATTTTCCTATAAAAATTTTCAATAAAAATATTTTTCTATAACAAAAATTTTCCATAAAAATATTTTTCACAGAAAATTTTTCGGTGAAAATATTTTTCTATCGAAAAATTTTAGTTAAAAATATTTTTCTATCGAAAAATTTTAGTTAAAAATATTTTTCTATCGAAAAATTTTAGTTAAAAATATTTTTCTAAAGAAAAATTTTTAATAAAAATATTTTTCTAAAGAAAAATTTTTAATAAAAATATTTTTCTATAGAAAAATTTTCAATAAAAATATTTTTCTATAACAAAAATTTTCCATAAAAATATTTTTCACAGAAAATTTGCCGGTAAAAATATTTTTCACAGAAAATTTTTCGGTAAAAATATTTTTCTATCGAAAAATTTTCTTTAAAAATATTTTTCTATAGAAAAATTTTTAATAAAAATATATTTTTCACACAAAATTTTTCGATAAAAATATTTTTCTAAAAAAGCAATTTTTGATAAAAATTGTTTTCTATAGAAAAATTTTCAATAAATTTTTTTTTAATGGAACATTTTTCGATAAAAATATTTCTATATCAAAAATTTTCGAAATTTCCCGACCCATTAATGCTATTAGGTACATATCAAACTGTAATAGCTATGCCAATAAAATTTACAACAGAGAAGTTTTTTACAACTGTAAGTCAACGCATGAGTAGCAGATAAGTCAAAATTTGACTGAAGTCGGTCCACATTGTAGCAAAGCTTATATTATAAAAGCTATGACAATTACTATGGCTTACTCAACTGAAGTTTTTCTCGCCTTAAAATATTTTTAGGTCATTCTTTTCTAAAATCTTAAATCTTACCACAAATTTTTTGTAGGTTAACTGTCCAGTTGGTCGGCTGGATCTCTTCGATGGTCACATGGCTGTGATTCCTTAGCCAACTGGTCAAAATGTTTAGTTTGGGAATTGTTTAAGTTTTCCTTTCCTTTAGTCTTTGGTCTGCATTTTTTTCTTGTTGTGCCTCTATTCGACCCGTCCATCAAGCCCAACAGACAAGAGAGAAATTAGTAAAACTCATTTTGGTTTTAGCCTCCGGACTTAAACTTAATTCGGAAGCACAGCAGGAGGTTCTAAGTAAATAATGTGTTTGTGTTCTTAACGCAATCTACGGCATTTAATTTGCATTTTATAGCTGATATTTCTGTAGTTCGTTCGAATTGTACTTTTTTGTTCGGGAACATGTTGCTGATCGTATTTGTTGCTGTTGGTACGTGTTTGAGCTGAAATGTACATATCGAGGCATAACAGCAAAATAAGTTTAAGTGCAATATTTTCTTTCTATTTTTTAAAGAAAAATTTTCTTTGAGAAAAAAATTTTTGATAAAAATATTTTTCTACAGAAAAATTTTTGTTAAAAATATTTTTCTACAGAAAAATTTTTGTTAAAAATATTTTTCTATAGAAAAATTTTTGTTAAAAATATTTTTCTATAGAAAAATTTTTGTTAAAAATATTTTTCTATAGAAAAATTTTTGTTAAAAATATTTTTCTATAGAAAAATTTTTGTTAAAAATATTTTTCTATAGAAAAATTTTTGTTAAAAATATTTTTCTATAGAAAAATTTTTGTTAAAAATATTTTTCTATAGAAAAATTTTTGTTAAAAATATTTTTCTATAGAAAAATTTTTGTTAAAAATATTTTTCTATAGAAAAATTTTTGTTAAAAATATTTTTCTATAGAAAAATTTTTGTTAAAAATATTTTTCTATAGAAAAATTTTTGTTAAAAATATTTTTCTATAGAAAAATTTTTGTTAAAAATATTTTTCTATAGAAAAATTTTTGTTAAAAATATTTTTCTATAGAAAAATTTTTGTTAAAAATATTTTTCTATAGAAAAATTTTTGTTAAAAATATTTTTCTATAGAAAAATTTTTGTTAAAAATATTTTTCTATAGAAAAATTTTTGTTAAAAATATTTTTCTATAGAAAAATTTTTGTTAAAAATATTTTTCTATAGAAAAATTTTTGTTAAAAATATTTTTCTTTAGAAAAATTTTTGTTAAAAATATTTTTCTTTAGAAAAATTTTTGTTAAAAATATTTTTCTTTAGAAAAATTTTTGTTAAAAATATTTTTCTTTAGAAAAATTTTTGTTAAAAATATTTTTCTTTAGAAAAATTTTTGTTAAAAATATTTTTCTTTAGAAAAATTTTTGTTAAAAATATTTTTCTTTAGAAAAATTTTTGTTAAAAACATTTTTCTATAGAAAAATTTTTGTTAAAAACAT
This sequence comes from Stomorhina lunata, assembly GCA_933228675.1. Classification (NCBI taxonomy): domain Eukaryota; kingdom Metazoa; phylum Arthropoda; class Insecta; order Diptera; family Rhiniidae; genus Stomorhina; species Stomorhina lunata. Next base: position 134,998,886 of record OW121741.1, on the reverse strand, counting down.
TTTTCGTGTAAATAAAAGAAATGCAAATTTCAAAATTATGTTGCTTATGCTTTTTCTGCTGTTAAGGCTGAACATATGAATACATTTATTTCTTATATTTTTCTTCTTATTTAATACATTTGTTTATATGTCTGTCTGTCCGAAATTTTTTAATATATTTTTTTTATATTTTGACTCCTTGGCGTTTTAGCTTGAAATTTTTTTCACAATTTTTTTCTTTCTTAATTCATATTTATACCCTTCACCACCATAGGTGGAAAGGGTATTATAAGTTTGTGCTGATGTTTGTAACGCATAGAAATATTTGTCTTAGACCCACCTTTTAGTATACCAATAGGCTTAGAATCACTTTCTGAGTCGATTTAGCGATGTCCGTCCGTCCGTCCGTCTGGCTGGCTGGCTGGCTGGACCCCCATGTAAACCTTGTAATCAAACTAAAGATAATTTGATGAAATTTGGCACAGATCATTTGGACCATGGCTATTGAAATTGGTCAAAATCGGTCCATTATTTATGGTACCTCCCATAGGTCCCACTTCCCGAAATTGCTATATTGGCCACAAATATCAATATTTTTTCATGAAATTTAAAACAAATACTGTTTATGTCAACTTAAATCACTGTACCAAATTTCGTTGAAATCGGTCCACATTTGACCATAGCTCCCATACAAATTCTTCTTTAAAAACGCACTAAATGAGACAAAAAATCACTAAAACACTCGTAAATCTAAAGATAATGGAAATTTTGAGTCTATTTTTTGCATACATAATTTTTGTAACAACTGTAATCAATTTGCCAAATTTCGAGATAATCGGTCCACATTTGACCCTAGCTCTCATATAAGTCCAAATGACGGAAACAGGTTGAATATATAAGTTTTGAGAAAATGTTTGTATGATGGCAAAATTTAGCAAATATTTGTCTTTACACAGGAAAAATAACACGTTTGACCTTAGTGGTGAAGGGTATCGTATGGTCGGCTTGACCGACTATAGCGCTTTCTTACTTGTTTTTTCTGGGTTTGTTATTTTGCAAATTAACATGGAAATGAATAAATAAATGATTTAAATGATCACCTTAAATAAAATAACAAGCATATCATTTTATAATCAACTTTTTTTTCTTATCTGGGAATAATTCTCAGATTGGTTTCATTGTTAGGTTTTATTATAAATTTTTTAATATTCTTTCCTCTTAAACATTTTTGTATAAAGAAAAAAACCGTTTCAGGATGATTTGGCCTTTTTAAATTAAGTTTATTAATTATAATTGTTGTTATTGTTATTTTAAGATTTCTTTCAGGATTATTTTGATAAATCAGGGATTAGCGAAAAAGGAAGTAATATTTCTAAAATATTGGCATTCAAATATTTTAAACGGTAGGAAAGTAAGAGCTTAGTTAGTTAGACATAACTATTACTCATAACATATCATTTTCAGCATGGGTTCGAGCCCCAGTAACAGCAACATCAATTTTTGTAATCTAGCTATTACAATTATAATTGAGTCCGTTCTTGAGTTATAGAGTTACAAAGAAAAGTGGCATTCATTTTTATATAAATAGATAGACGTTATTTAGACACATTTTGTTATACAGTAATTTTTTTCCTTTTACATCGACGGCGCGCTATTGCAGTAGGTATTAATAATTATTAATACCTACAGCAATAGCGCGCCGTCGATGTAAAAGAAAAAAAAATTACTGTATAACAAAATGTGCCTAAATAACATCTATATATTTATATAAAAATTAATGCCACTTTTCTTCGTAACTCTATAACTCAAGAATAGACTCATGTATTCAAACCAAATGTTTAGGCTTTGTTTGGACTTATAGTAGATGGTTTATGTGAAGTTTGCTCAAAATCGGTAGAGCGGCTCTTCATTTATCACATTTTTTGCAACAAATTAGTTTTTTTTTTGGAGTTTATAAAATCCATGGAAATTTTTTATATTTACATACATATTTTATGAAGTAGTTTCCATATATTGTATAAATTCTACAAATTATCTTCTTCTATATCTTATATCTTTATATATAAACGGGTTAAAGGGGGAAAAATCGAAAATGGTTTATCTCCTAAAGTAATAGGCATAGAAATAAAATTTTAATTACGGTTTAAACAGCTGCTAAAATAAGCGGACAGGAGTTTGATACTTTTTAGAAACCATGCTAGATAGGCGGAAAAAAGGGTGAAAACAGTTTCTTGGTACCTTTTTTAACCCACTCTTATCTTTTGTAGCAATGAATATAGAAAGGAACTTTGTAATAAAGTAATATAAATAAAAAAAAAAATGTTGACTGAGATTTAATAAAATGTACGGAATTCAATTGGTACCAAAGAAGTTCCAAATATGCATATGGAGCTTTTTTGAAATTAGGGGATAAAAGAGGGAAAATTGGTTACATTATAACTTTTAAAGTAATAGGTATGGAAACAAAATTTTAATTGCGTTTTGATCAGCTAAAAAAATAAGAGGAACTTTTTGGAAGAAAGGCCGAGCAAGACCAAAAATGTATGAAAAATATTTTTGGTACTTTTTTTACTTTTAAACAAATGAACTTGGAAACAAAATGTGTGTCGCAAGTATATACATTATAAAATAAAATATATGAAAAGTTTAAAATTTTCTTTTAAAGCTTATCATAAAACTCCGAACAAGGCTCAGTCAACCAGCTACTACATATTTATATAAAAATTTGATCATGTTATATTCTTTAGCAAAGTATTTGCGCATAGACCGACGAATATTACCAAGTTGGTATGACCAAGTTCCGACAGGTGGAGCCACTGATATTTACTCATATTGAATTTAATCGTGAACTATTAATTTGATCATGCTAGGATATTTATCAAAGTTGTTTCGCATGAGCCGACGAGCGTTTCTTAGTTGGTATAATCAATTGCCAACAGATGGCGCCACAGAAAATGACTCAAAATTAATAAAATCATAAACTATGCATTTGTTCATGCTACTATCTTTAGCAAAGTTGTTGCGCATGAGCCGACAAAGGCTTTAAGTTGGTACTACTAATTTTTGCCAGTTAGCGCAAAATCTAAATTTATTGAGTCAAAATTATTTGAGTCATAAATTGTACATTTGATCATGATATTTAGCAAAGTTGTTGAGCATGAGTCGATGGAGGTATCTAATGCATTCCTTCAAATTTATTTTTTAGTTGGTGCCACAGCAACGCGCCCATGGTACAGCTAGTAATATAATAAATTGGAAGATGAAGCTTTCACCACTTTTCAACTCTCCACTAAAAAAAATTTCATATAATATTTAATTAATCCAATTATTTTAAAAAAATTAGGTAATTTTTAAGATACTTCCATGAGACTTGGCATATTAAAAAATTTTGGGATACCTCACAAGAACATAGTTAAACATTCCTTAAAGCTACACATTTGCTTGAATCTTCATTAAATTTGGTACAGACATTAATTTTGACAGTACCTACAACTATGCAAATTGGTCAAAAATGGTTCATTATTTCAGATGCCACCCATGGTCTCACAAAATTTAAATTTTTCATAAAAAAAAAAATATTTTTTTACTTTAAAATGCAAATAACTTAAAACCCTTTAAACATATTCAAAAAGTTTTGAAAAACGACTTAAAATTATTTTTTTTCTTACTATTCTCTTGATAGTTTCGACCCGTATAAAGCTGCGGGTCCGGATGGTATCATCCCAGCCGATCTGCAACATAATGCCGATCTCCTAATACCCTGGCTAGCTCTGATATATGATGGTTGTCTTAGGCTATCTCATATACCAGAACCCTGGACCAGGTGTAATGTTGTCTTCATTCCCAAAGCGGGTAAGGCTAAACATACGAAACCGAAGGATTTCAGACCTATAAGTCTCTGTTCCTTCCTTCTAAAAACCCTGGAGCGCATCGTTGACGCGCATCTACGCGCTACAATCGATACTACTCTCCTCTCCAGCTCACAGCATGCCTATAACAAAGGTAAATCTGTTGAGACTGCACTCCACTCACTAGTTAGCTTTATTGAAAAATCTCTTGAGTTCGGCGAATTTACACTTGCCGCCTTCCTAGACATTGAAGGCGCTTTTAACAACATAAAACCAGAGTCTATTATATCGGCTATGGAGGACTTAGGGGTTGATAAATCCATTATTTCGTTTGTAGGAAAGCTTCTCACCTACAGAGTCATTAGCTCAACCATGGGCGTCGCTACAATCTACAAGGTAGCATGTCGAGGGACCCCACAAGGAGGTGTACTATCCCCGCTTCTATGGAACCTTGCAATTAACAAGCTTCTCACCAAACTAGACTCTCTGAGATTCAACACTATCGCATACGCGGACGATGTCGCTATAGCAGTGTCAGGAAAATTTCTTAACACCCTGTCACAACGTCTTGAAACAGCCCTTGACATACTAAACCGTTGGAGCATTTCTAACGGCCTGGGAGTTAATCCCACTAAAACGGAACTTGTACTTTTCTCGCGGAAATACAAAATACCCAACTTTACTCTTCCAAAACTAAATAAGGTTGAACTCGTGCTCACTGACCATGCCAAATATCTTGGGGTCATTCTGGACTCAAAACTGTCCTGGAGCCTAAACACCCAATTTAGGGTGTCCAAAGCATCTATTGCACTCTACTCATGCAGAGGAGCCATAGGCAAAACCTGGGGACTCAATCCCACTAATACTGTCTGGCTCTTCGACATGGTCGTCAAGCCTATACTAATGTATGGTGCGCTGGTTTGGTGGCCTGCACTAACCAACTCAAACCAACGGAATTCTTTCACAAAAATTCTAAGAACATCCGCTCTAATGATCACGGGTGCCCTAAAAACTACACCATCCAAGGCGCTCTTTGTTATGCTCAACTGGCTCCCAGTCGAATTAATGGCACAACAAATTGCCCTTAACTCGGCTGTCCGACTTAGCACTATCGGAACCTGGTCCCATTCGCAATCAGGACACTCCACTATCCTGGATAAATTTATAGATATCCCTGACAATATTGATTACTGCATTCCCACCCCACTCTTCGACAAATCCTTTACTGTAACTATCTCTGGAGACCCACCATCCTTTGATGATGACTGTCTGGAGGTATATACGGACGGATCTAAGTCAAAGATGGGCGTGGGAGGGGGCTTCTTCATTCCGCTTTTAGGGAAGGAAATCTGTTTTAAGCTACCTGATCATTGTAGTATCCTTCAATCCGAGATATCGGCCATATATAGGGCTGCCAATTGGTTAAAATACTATAGAATATACGGCAGGGATATTCGCTTTTGTATCGACAGTCAGGCTGCCATAAAATCCCTATCTAATGTCCACACGACATCTGTTCTTACTCGTAAATGCCGGGCATCTCTAAATGAGATGGCGAGACATTGCAATATCGAACTTTTTTGGGTACCCGGGCACAACAACATACCTGGTAACTCCACTGCAGACAGACTCGCTAAATCCGGTGCTCTCCTGGGTCATGATAACATCGATCAATTTACGGGAATACCGCTATCCGCCTGCAAATCAGAAATTAGGCAACTTCTTTATGAATCAGCGCAGAACACCTGGTCCCTTGAAACTACTTGTTCAATATCCAGGCAAACATGGCCCACTTATGACAAGAAACGTTCAAAGTGCTTGGCTTCTCTACCTCGCCACAGACTCCGCAACCTAATCTCGACCCTAACAGGTCATTGTACTTTTGGGCTGCATGCCAGAAGGCTTAACCTTCAACACCATGACTACTGCCGTAGCTGTCACAACGTTGAAGAGGAGGAAACGGTTACTCATCTTCTCTGCCACTGCCCCGCTCTCTCTTTTTCGAGAGCTACCTTTCTGGGAGCACTCTATCTGCATGATCTATCCGATCTAGCGAGTATTGACATTCGCAAAATAGAATCGTTTATCAGAGCTACAGGATGGCTTGAATAAGCCTCTCATCGATGGTCTGGAATTAATTATCTTTGTTCTCTTTTCCAGTCTATCCCCTGCAGGTACCACAAAGGGACCGCTTTCTAGGACCCAAGTGACGCTGACTAACCATCGGCTGCCTGCCTAACCTAACCTAACCTTACTATTCTATTCAGTGACAAAATCGAACAATCCGTTCTAAAGATATGATAAAATTGATAAAACAGCCTTTTTAAAAATATCAAATTAAAAAAAAAAATTATTGAAAATAAAAATTTTCTAGCGTTTGAATCTTTGTTCTTATAAAAAATTTGTCTTTACAAGCAAATAATGTCGATTTGGACTACATATAATATAACTATCATATATGGTTTGTGTCTATAATAACAAATATGGTATTTAGGAGGGTAAACAAAGAGTAAATGAATATATTTTTAAATTTCTAAATAAAGTCGTTGGAACGAAACCAAAGACGATGTTTTGCAGGAAAATCCGACAATCTTCTTTTATTCGAAGAATCGGTTTATTTAAAATGTAACGATTTTTGGTAGCGGCGTCACGAAACTCGTTCTGCAAAAAAAAACAACGGCAACGATTTAAATCAGTAAATTACAAAGTGGGTGAATGAGGTTTTTTTTTGGTATTAACTCTGCAATTTCTAAACTACTAGACGATTTTACATGAAATTTTAAATATCGGTAGTTGAAGAGCTAGGCTTTTAGTTTATCTGTAGCACAGTGGTCTTTACAGTGGACCAAAGTAGCCCACCTCGGGTAAGTAAAACCTTTGGGTCCTTATAACATTTGCCAATTTGGTCCAATCCAAAAGATTTACATTTTTCAAAACTTCTTAGAAAACTTAGGAAAAAACGTGTTCACTTTATTACTTTATCTCTCATAGTTTCGGAGATATTTATCTTCAAACATTTTTTTTGTTTTTTTGGCATGAATTCTGGTCTTTTTTGCCTTATAAGTCATTTTCGGTAAGACGATAATTTTTTTTTAAATACTGTTAGAAAAAAATAAATTAATTATGTATGTAAACTTTATAACAAAGAAAAATTCTTCAAAGTTTTTGTCGGTACAAAAAGCCGGAAAAATAAAATTTTTTTCAACAAAAAGTAGCTTTATTATACCCTTCACCACCATAGGTGGAAAGGGTATTATAAGTTTGTGCTGATGTATGTAACGCATAGAAATATTTGTCTTAGATCCACCTTTTGGTGTACTAATAGGATTAGAATCACTTTCTGAGTCGATTTGGAAATGTCAGTCCGTTCATCCGTCTGTCTGGACCACCATGTTAAACATGTAATCAAAGTACCGGCCGCAATTTTAAAGGTAATTTGATGAAATTTGGCACTGATAATTTTTTTGATAGTGGGACCATGGCTATTGAAATTTGTCAAAATTGGTCAATTATTTATGGTACCTAACATAGGTCTTACTTCCCGAAATTAATATTTTAGCCACAAATATCAATATTTTTTCATGAAATTTAAAATACTTCCTATGTAAACTAAAATTACTGTACCAAATTTCGTTGAAATCGGTTCACATTTGACCATAGCTCCCATACAGTCAAAACGCACTTTATGAGACAAAAATGACTAAAACGCTCGTAAATCTGAAGATAATGAGAATTTTGAGTTTAGCTTTTGCATAAACATTTTCTGTAAAAACCGTAATCAATTTTCGAGATAATCAGTCCATATTTGACATTAGCTCTCATACATATAAGTCCAAATGACCGAAACAGCTTAAATATATAAGTTTTGTGAAAATGTTTGTATGATGGCAAAAATTAGCAAATATTTGTCATTATACAGGAAAAAGAACACCTTTGACCTCAGTGGTGAAGGTATAGTCGGCTTGACCGACTATAGTACTTTTTTGTTTTTTTTTTTGGTACTTTTGAAAAATTTTTCCAAAAGACTAAATTTTTGTTAACATTTTCTAGAAGATTAGCCTTCATGGATGCGTATAATTTATATTTTCAATAATTATGGACATGCACCCTATAACCAGCTGTGGTCGAAAATCAGCATTTTTTGGAAAAAAATGAGTTTTTTGTTACTGTAAAAAATTTTGATTATAGATTTTACAAATTTTCTTTATTAAATTATATGAGGTATAAAGTTCGTAAGGTCTATGCAAAAATCTGATAGGAACCGGATATAAATGGGGTCCTATTTTTCTAAAAAAAACTCAAATTTTCGAAAAGTGTACTCTTCTGTTTTCAAAAATGTTAACTAAAATTGCAGAACCCGAGATGAAATTAATATTTCTGAATTTCTAATATATTGGTCTATACTGTGTCTAAAAATGGCCATAATACCTTATCTAGTTTTAGAGATTTTTGCGAAAAATTAAAAAGTAATATAAACCGCAGTGGTATAACAGGTTAGTCATCCGCGTAGCACACCAGAGGTCCCAAGTTCAATACCCAGCCAGACCCACTTGGAAAAAAAAAATTCAAAAAAGCGGCGGTTCACCTCATAACTCAGCTAGCCACTGGTTATGGAGTATTACGCTATGTAAAACTTTTCTAACTAATGCATTTGCCGTTCGGGGCCGGCGTTAAAACGTAGGTCCCTTTCAATGAGTCTAATAAAATAAAATCGGATGCAGCTCATTGTCTGAGAGAAGTACCCCTTGTTTCAATTGGAATGCTGTCGGGGAAGTATATACAAATATACAGGAAAAATAATACCTTAGACCTTAGTGGTGAAGGGTATTGTATGGTCAGGCTTGACCGACTAAAGCACTTTCTTAGCTGTTTTTTTGATATTTTTGAAAAATTTTTTCAAAAGACTGTTAACATTTTCTAAAAGATTAGGCTTCATGGATAGGTGTAAACTATATTTTGGATAATTTTGGACATGCACCCTATAACCAGCGGTGATCGAAAATCAGCAATTTTTGGAAAAAAATTGTTGGTTATGAATTTTAAAACTTTTCTTTATTAAATGATATGAGGAATAAAGTTTGTAAGGTCTGTGCCAAAATCTGTTAAAATCTATTAAAAAAACTAAAAAAAAACTAAAATTTTCGAAAAGCATACTCTTCTGTATTCAAAAATATTAACTAAGATTTCAGAACTCGCGCTAAAATTGATATTTCTGAATTTCTAATATATTGGTCTATACCGTATCTAAAAATGTTCATAATACCTTGTTTAGTTTTAGAGATTTTTGTGAAAAAATTAAAAGTAATGTAAAAAAATTACATAAATACATTTTTTAAAAAAAATTTTCATATCATGTTTTTTTTTTGTTTTGTTACAGAGACCATTTCTAAGGGAGTTATGGAGAAATTTCGCATTTTTGTAAAAGGTCTCATAGTGACCTTTGTCTCAAACTTTGGCATAATGGGTAAACGTTAACCGATCGAAATAATATTTAATATTTCGATTATTGGCATCAAAGGGAAACCCTACAGTTTCTGTATTTGAATTCGAAAGAAAAAAATTTTCTCCATACAAGCGTGGGACAGTCTCACAATTATATGTATGTATGTATGTATGTATGTATGTATGTAAATATATCTCGATTATAGAAACCAGATGCAAGATATACATATTTACTCATTCACTCGTTCATTCGCAACACTTAACTCTGAAAGCTCCCCCAAATTTTAGGTGTTTTGGCTAAAAAAACGAAAAAAAGAAATGAAATTTTAAAATGTTTTCATGCTAAATTTAAATTGTTATTTTTTGAATTAAACAAAACGGAATGAAATTAAATAAAAAATCGAATCAAAACTTTTTTTTTAGATTTTATTTATTATTGTAGGTTTTGTACTGGGTATATGGTACAATTTCGTCAGGAGTTTTTGAATTAGTCTTAATTTGTTTTGTTTTGTAGCACCGTTTTGGAATTTTTGTATGAATGCGAAATTGAAATACTTTTGTTTCCCACGTCTGTCTGTCCGTTTTTTCAACATTCAATTCAATTCATTCATCCATCCATCCATCCATGTATTTGTCCAAAAAAAAAAAAGTATTCAACTGTCTGTCTTTCGTCATTAGTTCAATCGCAGTAAAAGAAATCAAATGAAATGAAAATAAAGAAAATCTGCTGCAACAACGTCAATGACGACAACGACAGTAACAGCAACAGCAACGGCAACATTCAACATTAAATTGCAACATTCATTCAAGAGTCGTCAACTTCAAATCGAAAAGCTTAAATGTTGCAAACAGCACCAGCCCCAGCCCCAGTCCCAGTCCATAAAACATACTCACTCATTTACTCACTTATTGACTCACCAAAACCAAAAAAACTTAAAAATTTTCTTAGCCGTTTAAGTGGTTAAAACGTTGAATTGATGGTCAGTGATTGTGATGTTTGTTACTGTTGCCGGTTGGTTGGTTCATTGGTTGAATGGAGCTGGAACCTTCAAATCTCTACAAAGTCCTCGGCTTCGATTATCTGTTCGCTTAAATGTGTGAACCATGAACATGTGTTTTTATAATGCGCGCACGTCGATAAATTGGCAGATGCAACAGATACCCCCTTTTATGCGATACATTCTCATATTCAGATACATTTTTTTGTTGTTTCTTTATTCTCGTACAATTACAATAAAATAAAGTACTTTTTTACTTAATATTACCATCATTTATTTTGAATGTCGCTGTCATTGTTCATCTGTTGGTATTTTAAATATATTATTCTTTAGATTCTTCTTTTTTTCCATTTAATTCCGATTTTTTTTTTTGGTTGTTTTGAAGCCCATGAACAATTTGCATTGTATTCTTCAAATAATTTTTTTGATTGTAGTTTTTAAATTATTTTAAGTTACCCGAGAGTTTTCAAAGTAAGTCATATAACTGTTGGGAATTTTTTTGTTTTTTGATGAAAATATATCTTAAATTAGGTTAATTTCAAAATAGTTTACTTTTAAAGAAGGAAATTAAAATATCTCACAGATCAGCTACAGTATATTAAAAATTGCTGGCTCTTTCTATAAAAAAAAGTAAAATACAAGGATTTTCATAGTCAGGAGATAAACCCTACATATTCGGTTATTTCATATTACTTCGCATACGCACAGTGTTCGATTCTTTAATTTAGCTGGCCAAAACAAAGTTACCATTAAAAAATATTATTTAAACATTTTTTATTTGTATGCATTCGGATTTTTCCAATTTTTTTAAATGATGTTTTATGAGGACCAAGCATTCTACGTGCAACAAATCACATTCTTACGACCTGTATTTCCAAAGATATCAGCTGATAAAAAATCCTCCAAAAACTTAAAATTTGTACTTTAAAAATGTGGGCGTGTCTGTATTCCGATCTAACGTGGGAGTCCGGATGTAAAAGATTGTCATCATATGCCTTTCAAAATTATCAATTATTAAAAAAAAATGCTTTACAAATTTCATATATTTTATATAAGAAAAAATGGGCGTGTCTATCGACGGATTTTTTCAAGTATTGCAAGGAAATTCTATTAGGGCCAAGTACTTTAAGTGCAAAAAATCATCATTATAAGCCTCTCATCTTCGAAGATATCAGTTGAAAAAAAATCTTTTATATATTTTGCATAAGAATAGTGGGAGGATTTTCCTAATTTTTTATCAAAAATTTTTACTGAAGGCTTAAACTCTTCAAGCAAAAAATTTTTCTATAGAAAGAAAATTTTTATATAGAAAACTTTTCGATAAAAATATTTTTCTATAGAAAAATTTTCGATCAAAAAAATTTTCAATGAAAAAATGTTTCTATAGAAAAATTTTCGATAAAAATGTTTTTCTATACAAAAAATTTCTATAAAAATTTTTCTATAGAAAAATTTTCGAATCTTTCTATAGAAAAATTTTTTTAACGAAAAAATTTCTATATAAAAAATTCCTTTCTATATAAACATTTATTGCTTGAAGAGCTTAAGCCTTCAGCAAATATTTTTGACAAAAAATTAGAATAATCCTAATTTTTGATGAACAAATTTTTCTATAGAAAACTTTTCGAAAAAAAAAATTCTATTGAAAACTTTTCGATCAAAAAATTTTCCTATAGAGAAATTTTAAATTAAAAAAATGATCACTTGAGAAAAAATCTTTGAAAAATTTTGCATAAGAATAGTGGGCGGATTTTGCTAATTTTATGTCAAAAATTTTTGCTGAAGGTTTAAAGTCTTCAAGCAAAAAATTTTCCTATAAAAAGGAATTTTTTATATAGAAAACTTTTCGATAAAAATATTTTTCTATAGAAAAATTTTTGTATAGAAAATTTTCTACAGAAAAATTTTTGTATCGAAAATTTTTCTACGGAAAAATTTTTGTATCGAAAATGTTTCTACAGAAAAATTTTTGTATCGAAAATTTTTCTACAGAAAAATTTTTGTATCGAAAATTTTTCTATAAAAAAATTTTTTATCGAAAATTTTCGATATAAAAATTTTTCTATTGAGAAATTTTCGATTCAAAAGTTTCCTGTAGAAAAGTTTTCGAAACAAAAATTTTTCTATAGAAAATTTTCGAAACAAAAATTTTTCTATAGAAAATTTTCGATACAAAAATTTTTCTATAGAAAATTTTCGATAAAAAAATTTTTCTATAGAAAAATTTTTCTATAGAAAAATTTACGATAAAAAAATTTTTCTATAGAAAAATTTTTGATACAAAAATTTTTCTATAGAAAAATTTTCGATACAAAAATTTTTCTATAGAAAAATTTTCGATACAAAAATTTTTCTATAGAAAGATTTTCGATACAAAAATTTTTCTTTAGAAAAATTTTCGATACAAAAATTTTTCTATAGAAAAATTTTCGATACAAAAATTTTTCTATAGAAAAATTTTCGATACAAAAATTTTTCTATAGAAAAATTTTTGATACAAAAATTTTTCTATAGAAAAATTTTCGATACAAAAATTTTTCTATAGAAAAATTTTCGATACAAAAATTTTTCTATAGAAATTTCGATAAAAAAATTTTTCTATAAAAAAAACTTTCGATAAAAAAATTTTTCTATAGAAAAATTTTCGAAAAATTTAGAAAAATTTTCAATAAAAAAATTTTTCTATAGAAAAATTTTCGATAAAAAAATTTTTCTATAAAAAAATTTTTCTATAGAAAAATTTACGATAAAAAAATTTTTCTATAGAAAAATTTAGGATAAAAAAATTTTTCTATAGAAAAATTTGTGAAAAATTTTCGTTAAAAAAATTTTTCTATAGAAAAATTTTCGTTAAAAAATTTTTTCTATAGAAAAATTTTCGTTAAAAAAAATTTTCTATAGAAAAATTTTTGTTAAAAAAATTTTTCTATAGAAAAATTTTCGTTAAAAAAATTTTTCTATAGAAAAATTTTCGTTAAAAAAATTTTTCTATAGAAAAATTTTCGTTAAAAAAATTTTTCCATAGAAAAATTTTCGTTAAAAAAATTTTTCTATAGAAAAATTTTCGTTAAAAATATTTTTCTATAGAAAAATTTTCGTTAAAAATATTTTTCTATAGAAAAATTGTCGTTAAAAATATTTTTCTATAGAAAAATTTTCGTTAAAAAAATTTTTCTATAGAAAAATTTTCGTTAAAAAAATTTTTCTATAGAAAAATTTTCGTTAAAAAAATTTTTCTATAGAAAAATTTTCGTTAAAAAAATTTTTCTATAGAAAAATTTTCGTTAAAAAAATTTTTCTATAGAAAAATTTTCGTTAAAAAAATTTTTCTATAGAAAAATTTTCGTTAAAAAAATTTTTCTATAGAAAAATTTTCGTTAAAAAAATTTTTCTATAGAAAAATTTTCGTTAAAAAAATTTTTCTATAGAAAAATTTTCGTTAAGAAAATTTTTCTATAGAAAAATTTTCGTTAAAAAAATTTTTCTATAGAAAAATTTTCGTTAAAAAAATTTCGTTAAAAAAATTTTTCTATAGAAAAATTTTCGTTAAAAAAATTTTTCTATAGAAAAATTTTCGTTAAAAAAATTTTTCTATAGAAAAATTTTCGTTAAAAAAATGTTTCTATAGAAAAATTTTCGTTAAAAAAATTTTTCTATAGAAAAATTTTCGTTAAAAATTTTTTTTCTATAGAAAAATTTTCGTTAAAAATTTTTTTTCTATAGAAAAATTTTCGTTAAAAATTTTTTTTCTATAGAAAAATTTTCGTTAAAAATTTTTTTCTATAGAAAAATTTTCGTTAAAAATTTTTTTTCTATAGAAAAATTTTCGTTAAAAATTTTTTTTCTATAGAAAAATTTTCGTTAAAAATTTTTTTTCTATAGAAAAATTTTCGTTAAAAATTTTTTTTCTATAGAAAAATTTTCGTTAAAAATTTTTTTCTATAGAGAAATTTTCGTTAAAAAATTTTTTCTATAGAAAAATTTTCGTTAAAAATTTTTTTTCTATAGAAAAATTTTCGTTAAAAATTTTTTTTCTATAGAAAAATTTTCGTTAAAAATATTTTTCTATAGAAAAATTTTCGTTAAAAAATTTTTTCTATAGAAAAATTTTCGTTAAAAATATTTTTCTATAGAAAAGTTTTCGTTAAAAATATTTTTCTATAGAAAAATTACAATTTTATTAACATATTTTAAAAATTGCAACTTTTTAGAGACATATTTTTTTTATATTTGAGTTTAATTTTCAAATTGGTCAGAAATTTTGCAGCCATTATGTCATTTTACACGAAATATTTATTATAAATTATGATTTTAAAATTACATTCACATTAAATGACAAAAAATGTGTATGTAGTCCTTCTTTATATCCGATGTAACGTCTAAGACTATATTTTTTATATCAATGTACCTTATGGTAGCTAGATTTAAAAGTGTTTGAAATCTTTATTGTAAAATAAATTTATTGTAGGATAAGTATTTATTTCATATTTTGGTAATGAAAAGTTAAGCTGGATTAATATATAGAAATCATCATCCTAAAAATTTGAAATTTATTATTCTTAAATACTTATTAAATTAATAGAACAGAAAAGGGTAATGGTGATAAATGTTAACATTATATCTTTTAAATTGAAAACGACAAAAATAAAATTTACTTAAAAAGTACCCAGAGTCAGATAATTCAAATTTTATCTCTTACGCATTCAACGGTTCCGTGCTAGTATTAACACTTGACTATTTTTTTCAAAAAATCTTTAAACCCTTTTAAATTATCCCACCTACCTTTTTGGCAAAAACAAGAACAAAAAATCTAATAAAAGACAAGAATTAAATTTTCCAATAAATTTGAAATCATATTTCATAAAAATTGAATTATGTTCATACAAAACAATTTTAACTTGCCATTACACATCCGCTGAAAAGAGTCGCACAGTGAAGACGAAAAAAAAAACATAAGACAAATAAATTGAAGCAATTGCAACGATTGCTTAGGATTTCGTAAAGATTTTTCCACAAGACCCAAGAAAAGCGCGGCATCCATCAAAAGCTCGACTACGTCTGTCTGTCGCTGTGTGTCTCTTTACATAAAATACTAGACAAAACAACCAAAAAAACAAAAACTTAAGGAAAATGTTCAGGAATAAACGTTGCAATTTTACGAGAACGAATCTTTTTCTTTCCTTTTTTTATGTAAAAGCGGAAAAAGAACATTTTGCTGTTTTGTGTGTTTTCTTTAATGTCGCAATCATGTTGACACACTCTTTTTCTAGAGCTTGTAGAGTAGATGTAGATGAAATTCTGTTTTTTTTAATGTTGGAAAAACATACGTTTTCAACCCATACAACCAGATATTTTGATTTTGTTTTTTTTTATTGAAAATGATCTTGAAGTTGAGATCGGTTGTTGTTGTTATTGCTAAAAAGTTGTTGTCTTGACTTGAGTTTGAAAAAAGGATCAGAGATGATCCCAAAATTAAAATTTTGTGATTATAGTTATGCGTCGTCGTCTTTAACGTTTGTTGTTGTTGCTGCTGTGGCACGAATGAGTGAGTATATATATGTGTATCTATGTATGTATGTATAAGAGTTGTAGTATTGATCTGGCTTGATGATGATCTTGTATATTTTAGCTTCAGTTAGTCAAGAGTTTTTCTACATTTATACTTTGTAGTATTTGTAGGTAAGAAATGTTGTTTTATAACATGTTTAAATGTTAAATTGACTTAAAAGTTTTCAATGTTTCTTCCTTAAAAGAGGCCTCGCCAGCAAAAAATATCATCATACATTTTGTTGTTGCCTGGCGCATATTTGCGCTCGCAACCTCATGAATGTGGATGAGACTGGAATCTGTGTGTATGAAGCAAAAAACCTTTCAGGCATTTTTCTGTTTTTTTCCCCCGATCCAATGAGTGCGTGGGTTGGTATTACATGATCACGATCAGTGATAGAGGAGTTTGTGGCAAAAAAATAAAAATAAGAAATACAAAAACAAACCAACGACAACCAAAGCTTTTTGAAAATACATATTCTGCAATTGCTAGATATTTTCAATGGCTATGAAGCATATAAAGAGTGTTCCGAATAAATATGCTAATATACAAAAATTAATAAAATGAAAGAACATTTTTTTTTTAGAATATGAAAAATTTCGAAAGAAATTTTTATATGAAAAATTTTCAAAAGAAATTTTTTATATACAAAATTTTCGAAAGAAACGATGTTACTAATTTGTCCATTTTTTGCCCTGTTTTACCTTCTAAGAGGTTGAATTTCAAAAAAGTACCGAACACGTGTCCCTTAGTTTTACATGCCAATCTCAGACCAATTTAGTTTTTCATTCTATCACTTTTGGTTTAGAAGATATACTTTACAGATTTTTACCCCCAAAATTAAAAAAAAGTACCAAACACTTAGTTTATTTTTTTCACAGTCAATAAATTATACTTCTGGCTTCATTAGCCTAAAAGATATCATAGCTAAAAACCAAAAAATCTACCCTTGAAAACTTTCCCTTTTTTTACCCTTTTGTACCACATTAATAGCAAAGGTACTAAATACGTATTTAATTGTTTTTTAATATCTATCGATTGCGATATAAAATATGTTTCTAGAAATTTTTATATGAAAAATTTTCTGCAAAAATTTTGTATGAACAATTTTCTATAGAAATTTTTTAAAGGAAAAATTTTCTATAAAAAATTTTCTATAGAAATTTTTTAAACGAAAAATTTTCTATAGAAATTTTTTGAACGAAAAATTTTCTATAGAAATTTTTTATATAAAAAAATTTTCTATAAAAATTTTTATATCAAAAATTTTCTATAAAAATTTTTATATCAAAAATTTTCTATAGAAATTTTTTATATGAAAAATTTTCTGTAGAAATTTTTTATATGAAAAATTTTCTATAGAAATTTTTTATATGAATAATTTTCTATAGACATTTTTTATATGAAAATTTTTCTATAGAAATTTTTTATATGAAAAATTTTCTATAGAAATTTTTTATATGAAAAATTTTCTATAGAAATATTTTACATGAAAATTTTTCTATAGAAATTTTTTATATGAAAAATTTTCTATAGAAATTTTTTACATGAAAAATTTTCTATAGAAATTTTTTACATGAAAAATTTTCTATAGAAATTTTTTACATGAAAAATTTTCTATAGAAATTTTTTATATGAAAAATTTTGTATAGAAATTTTTTATATGAAAAATTTTCTATATGAAAAATTTTCTATAGAAATATTTTATATGAAAATTTTTCTATAGAAATTTTTTTTATGAAAAATTTTCTATAGAAATTTTTTATATGAAAAATTTTCTATAGAAATTTTTTATTTGAAAAATTTTCTATAGAAATTTTTTATATAAAAAATTTTCTATAGAAATTTTTTATATGAAAAATTTTCTATAGAAATTTTTTATATGAAAAATTTTCTATAGAAATTTTTTATATAAAAAATTTTATATAGAAATTTTTTATATGAAAAATTTTCTATAGAAATTTTTTATGGAAAATTTTCTATAGAATTTTTTTATATGAAAAATTTTTTATAGAAATTTTTTTTGAAAAATTTTTAATAGAAATTTTTATGTCAAAATTTTCTATTGAAAATTTATTGAAGAATGTTTTATATGAAAAATTTTCTATTGAAAATTTATTGAAGAATTTTTTATAGAAAAATTTTATATTAAAAATTTTCTATATAAATTTTTACAGAAATTTTTATATGAAAAATTTTATATATAAATTTTTATAAGAAAAATTTTCCATAGAAATTTTTTATAGAAAAAGTTTTTATAGAAATTTTTTATACGAAAAATTTTCTATAGAAATTTTTTATACGAAAAATTTTCTATAGAAATTTTTTATACGAAAAATTTTCTATAGAAATTTTTTATACGAAAAATTTCTAATTTTTATATGATAAAATTGTCTATAGAAATTTTTATAAAAAAATTTCTATCAAAATATTTTATATGCAAAATTATCTATAAAAAATTGTATATGAAAAAATTTTCTATACAAATTTTTATATGAAAAATTACCTATAAAAATTTTCGTTTAAAAATTTTTTTATAAAAATGTTTATATGAAAATTTTTCTATGAACAATTTTTTATAAAATTTTTTTATGAACATTTTTCTATGAAAAATTTTATATATGAAAAATTTTCTACAGACATTTTTTATACGAAAAATTTTCGATAGAAATTTTTATTGAAAAATTTTGAATAGAAATTTTTATGAAAAAATTTTAATTGAAAATTTATTGAGGAATTTTTTATATGAAAAATTTCCTATAGAAATTTTTATTTAAAAAAAAAAATTCTCTAGAGAAATTTTTGTATGAAAAATTTTCTGTAGACATTTTTATATCAAAAATTTGCTTTAGAAATTTTTATATGAAAAATTTTTTATAGAAATTTTTAGAAGAAAAATTTTCTTAGAAATTTTTTATATGATATGATAATTTTCTATAGAAATTTTTATAAAAAAATTTCTATAAAAATATTTTATATGAAAAATTATCTATAAAAATTTTTATATGAAAATTTATCTATAAAAATTTTTGTTTAAAATGTTTATATGAAAAATTTTCTATAAACATTTTTATATAGAAAGTTTTCTATAAAAAACTGTCATGTGAAAAATTTTCTTTAAAAATGTTAATATGAAAAATTTTCTATGAAAATTTTTATATGAACAATTTTTTATAAAATTTTTTTATGAAAAATTTTATATATGAAAAATTGTCCACAGGCATTTTTTAAACGAAAAATTTTCGATAGAAATTTTTTATATGAAAAATTTTCTATAGAAATTTTTAAAACGAAAATTTTCTATAAAAATTTTTATATAAAAAATTTTCTACAGAAGTTTTTATACAAAAATTTTTAATAAAAATTTTTATATAAAAATTTTTCTCAGAAATTTTTTGTACAAACAATTTTTCTATATAAATTTTTTAACGAAAAATTTTTTATAGAGAAATGTTTTTTTGTATATGAAAAATTTTTCAAAGAAATTTTTTACAGAAAAATTTTCTGCACAAATTTTTTGTAGGAAAATTTTCTATGGAAATATTTTATCGACAAATTTTCTACACAAATTTTTTAAAGAAAAATTTTCCATAGAAATTTTTTATAGAAAAAGTTTTTATAGAAATTTTTTATACGAAAAATTTTCTATAGAAATTTTTTATACGAAAAATTTTCTATAGAAATTTTTTATACGAAAAATTTTCTATAGAAATTTTTTATACGAAAAATTTTCTAAAGAAATTTTTTATTCGAAAAATTTTGCTGTAAAAAATTTTTTAAAGAAAAATTTTCTATAGAATTTTTTTTTTTTTTAAATTTTCAATAGAAATTTTTTATAAAAAAATTTTCTATAGAAATTTTTTTACAACAATTCTCTGTAGAAAAATTTTCTTTAGAAATTTTTTATAGACATTTTTTTATACAACAATTTTCTTTAGAATTTTTTTTACAGAAATTTTGTTAAAGAAACATTTTCTATGGAAATTTTTTATAGAAAATTTTCAAAAAATTTTTTCTTATAGAAAACTTTTTTTGATTGAAAATTTTTCTATAAAAATATTTATAGAAAAGTTTTTTATAAAAGAATTTACTATTAAATTTTTTAATAGAAAAATTTCTATAGAAACTTTATATAGAAAAATTTTCTTTAAAAACTTTATATAGAAAAATTTTCTATAGAAATTTTTTATAGATAGAAAAATTTTGTAAAGAAATTTTTCATAGATAGAAAAATTTTGTAAAGAAATTTTTTATAGAAAAATTTTCTACAGAATATTTTGATAAAAAATATTCTCTATAGAAACTTTTTAAAATAAAAAAATTCTAAAAAAAACTTTTTATATGAAAATTTTTTCGAAAAAATTTTATTTCGGCATTAGATGAATTTGTACAATATTTCAGTTAATTTTCGTACTTTTAAGAACTTTTATAGTTAACCTATAACCACAAATTTTATTCGGAACACTGGCTATAAAAACCCAACATCTACAAAAAGTATATTAAAGTGCGCGAATATGTTTGTAGAAGAAAAAAAATCTAAAAAAAAATCAGTTAGTAAATGCCTT
The DNA here is from genome assembly GCA_933228675.1 of Stomorhina lunata. NCBI lineage: Eukaryota > Metazoa > Arthropoda > Insecta > Diptera > Rhiniidae > Stomorhina > Stomorhina lunata. The sequence goes on along the minus strand of OW121741.1, from coordinate 134,978,506 downwards.
CAAAAGTCTTTAAACGGGTTAATAACTTTACAGCAAAATGTCGCATATTTATGTGAAATCACTACTCCCTATAAAGCTTCGCTGTAACCAGCACCAACCACCACCCAGAGCTGTCAATTATTAATTCTTAATGTCTGAACTGGATCTGTTTAAATACTTAATCTTATCGTTTTGATATTTAATTTCATTGAAATTTGATTTCGTTTCTTAGAGATATTTAAATAAATCTTATGCGTTTAATTGATCATAAAGATTAAAATTGAACATATTATTATTACGAGTACAATGTAAGATAAAGTGAAAAAGATCGATTTACAATAACAATGAAATTGTAAGGATTTTGGTAGATAAGAAATTTTAAGGCTTAAGGAATACTCGTATACAATTTATTGATTTAAATAGAAGTCTAATATTTGAACTTTAGTAGGAGCAACATCTTTGACCTATTTTAAATACCTTGTTATGAAAGATGCTTTTAATCGAAAAGAGGTTTGAGCAAACCGATTGATAATAGTATTATAATGATTTGGTTCGACCGTAATCTCGGTGATTCCACCATTTGTCCCGATAGTAGTAACATACCTGAGACTTGGTAGAGAATTATAGACGAACTCTAAATCGAGAAGAGGTTTGCCTAAATCTTCGTTATAATTTATGAAAAACTGTATAAGCTTTGAATTTCTTATTCCGCGTTCTATTCTCAGATCTCAAAAGAATTTTCGCTGGAAAGATACTTATAGAACATATCAATTCGTAAATTTTTAATGGATGTATTTCCTTGAAGGTAAATTTTTATAGAAAAAATTGATATATCTTAAATTTTACAAAGTTGTAAATAATTGTATTATCATAAAATTTCCGATATCTTTTCAAAAAATAATTTCTTTTCAGAAGACTCTAAGACTCTTTCTTTCATGTCCAACAAAATGCTAACAAATTCTTCTTTCAACATTTTCTAATTTCTTATTCATTTCATTCTTTGTTAAATGGAATAGATTTACGCATTTGACAAAGTAAAAGTCGCATCTTATTAAAAGTAACATTTTTCATTTGGAGTCTTCCAGGAACTATAAGTCACACTTTATCATTTTCTAAGACTCTAATGGAAGCCGCTTTTCTTTCATTCTTGGATTCTTTCTTTCATTCTTTGAGTAACTGAATGTACATAAAATTGTGTTTCCATTCGTAAATGAACCTTTTGCAATCTCTATCTATGTATCTATTTATGTATCCTAACATCCATCAGATATTATCATCAGCAACAAATATCTAAAATGTTGGGAAACCACAATGAAGATGACGATGATACCAACGATGTTGATGATGATGATGATGGCGATAAAAATCCATTCGCAGAATTGTCTCCTTTTGTGTTTGCTAATAAAAGCAAATGGAGCTGGAGTTAGACTTTGAAATACTTTGAAACTATCGCTAGAATTAGATGGATGATATGAACATTTTTTGACATCTAGAATTTTCTCATGTAAATACATTGAGCAAGTGTTGTTCTAGTGCTTGTATTTGTATGTTTGATTTCTGTTGAAACGAAAAGTACTTCAAACATACTTCTAATGCAACTTGTCAATACGCTCTTAGTCAGAGTTGTCTTTTAATAACACTAGTCAACAAAATTCAAGTGCAAATTTTAATAAAATCGAACAACCTATTCCGCAAATTGATGATAAAATCGATGGAAAATAAAAATAATCCAATAAAAAAAAAATATTCGACCGTTTTTATTACAATGTTTTTATTGTTGTTGAATATTTTTATTTTTTAAATTTTTCTCAAACTTTGTTATTTTTAAAAAGGCTGGTCCATCGATTTTACCATCAAACTTCGGGATAAGTTGCTCGATTTTATACAAATTTGCAGAATATCATAGTAAACAAAATTATCTTAAAGTCTCTATATAACAATTTTTTAATATGTCTCACGGATTCTGAGTTATTTGCATTTAAGTATACAAAACTCAGTTTTTGTTTTTTAATTTAAAATTTTTTTAATTTTCAAAAATTCAGTTTTTGTTTTTTAATTTAAAATTTTTTTAATTTTCAAAAATTCTTAAAAAATCGATTATGTCAAAAACTTAACAGTTTTATTACACAATCTCAAAACTATAAATATTTCAAATAAAATAAGCCCATTTTAATAAAAATCCATGAACTAATAATGATTTTATAAGCAAAATATTAAATGAAGTGAAAATAACCAATTTTTTATTTAAGCCATTATTGTCATTGGGGTTATATGGGAGCTAGGGTTAAATGTGGACCGATTTTCTTGGAATTTTTCAATTTAATTAAAGTTTATATACAAATTATATGTGCAATAAACAAACATAAAATTATCATTATCTCCAGAGTTAGGAACGTTTTTGTGAGATTCGAAGCATTTTAATGGATTTTATCAAAAGGTCTTGTATGGGAGATATAGCTAAATATGAACCGATTTCAAGAAAATTTGGTTTGGTGATTTATGTATATAAAAGCCATATGTCTTCTATTTACTTTCTTACATACTTCCTTAAATGGCCTATATTTACAACCTGTTAAGGTCAACAACGGCCGAGCATATTCTAGAATTCCATGCGCTTCAATCTTTTTCATCGGACAAGATTTGAAAGGCTTTCCTTACTACTTGGTCTTTTAATCGAAGTTTCGGACGTCCCCTTTTAACATAAGGGGGCCGTTTATATTCTAATATTAGCTTTGTCATAGGGTGGGGTGTCGCAAGGCCATAGGAAATAAAGCCATATGGTGTTAAGTCCTAACCCATTGGGACATAAGGCCATATGGCATTAAGTCTCATTATAGTGGGACTTAACATAAAGCCATATTTTTAATAATGATTGCATGTCACCTTATTTTTAATAATGATGATGATAAAATCTGGCTTCCCATACTAACGTTTTTTTGCTTGGCGGCCTGCGGCCGCGCTTTTGGGTTTTTTCCTCCAGTGGGACGCGGCAGGTGGCTTCGCTGAATAAAGTTTTCCTGCGTGCATCAGAAGAATAAAAAAATGTTTTCCAATAATAGCTAAGGATTTTTTCTTTCACAAAATGTTTGAAGATGTAATTCCTGAAGCCTAGAAATTTTGGATTTTTTTAAATCATCTAATGGGACATATAGCCGTAATGGCTTTATGTCCCATTTCACTAAAATTGATATGAGTCTTAAGGCCATATCATAATTATGGCTTTATGTCCGTTTGGATTAAGACATAAAGCCATTATGGCTTTATGTCTTATGGCCTTGCGACACCCCACCTTGTCATAGAAATTGTTTTTCCAGCAGTGAGAACTTGAGCCACATGTTAGATCACTTTATTTACGGATGTTAACGTAGTTTCCCGGCTGATACCAAGAGGAGGTCAGTGTCAACAGTTGAGATGAAGGATATCCAAGATAAGTCCGGGCTTACCTAGTTAAGACCAATCAGAACAGCTGCTTGGTATCCAACATTCCTATATTACCCATATGTCTTCTAAATTTTAGAAAAAAATACTAAAATTTGCAGCCTAAATCTCAGTTCCGGGATAAAGTACCTACGGGAGGTATCCAAAATAATGTCCCGATTTTGACCAATTTCAATATTAATGATTTTACTTACAAAAAAACGTGAAAAATGTCATAAACATAAAAGAAAATGTATGTTACCTCGCTACATTAACGGATCTAACGTAGTTCCCCGGGTGATACCACGATGAGGTCGGTGTCCACAGTTGAGATAAAGGATAACCAAGATAAGCTGCTAGGTATCCTACATCCCTATATGACCTATATGTCTTCTTAGTTTAAAAAATAATACTGAAATTTGCGGCCTAAATCTCAGTTCCAGGATAAAGTACCTATGGGAGGTATCCAAAATAATGTCCCGATTTTGACCAATTTCAATATTAATGGTTTTACTTACAAAAAAAAAACTGAAAAAAATTAATAAACAGTAACGTAAAACTATATTTCGGAAAGAAAATTGTTTGGGAGATACCCCAAAATTTTGAACGATTTTCTTTCTTCTTGTAGCAAAAAAATATTGCAAGCCAAGTCTCATGGAAGTATCTCGAAAACTAAGGCCTCTATTTCATGCTTTTGAATAATGAGATTTATATAATAACATTTTCTCCAAAATTTAGTATAAGCAAATTTTTAATAATGAAATTAAAACCAATCGATGGGTTTTCAAAATAAAAACCTTATGATATTTAAAGTTTTCCTAGTTTTGCAATTTTCGGGCAAAAATAGGAAGTTATTTTAATTTTCTATTTGTTATGAATTTTTAAAAAATTAAAATTTTTCGATTTTACAAAATAAATATTTTTTTTTTTTTTAATTGCAATGTAAATATCTTCAAACCCGTTGATCAGCAAAAAAAATTGTATTCTTACGACTTAAAGGGAATTTTGTTGCTAATCCACTACTGTTCTTTTCAATAAAATTGGATAAGTCGTTTTCAAGATATGGTTAAATAACTAGCACCACTTCTTCAAAATCCCAAGTTTTAGACAAAACTGATATTTTCACGTTATTTTTTATAAACTCACTACCAATAGATGGTTTTTTATAATATAAATCTTATAAAATTTAAAATCTTCATAGTATTAAGATTTTTGAAGAAATTCTTAAAAATTAAAAATTTTCGATTTGAAAAAAAAATATTTTTAAAATTGTGATGTAAATAACTTTAAAACCGTTGATCATACAAAAAACTTGTATTTCTAAGACTTAAGGATAATTTTATTTCTAATCCATTAATGTATTTTTCAACGAAATTGGTTAAGACGTTTTCAATATTTGGTCAAATAACGAGCATAACCTCTTCAAAAATGAGTTTTAGAAAAAATCGATATTTTCACGTTATTGTTAATAAAATCACTACTAATCTATGGATTTTCATAATATGTTACCCGGTCTATGAAAAGGTAAAAGGTGGCTTAAGACTCAAAAACAAAATTTCGAAAAATTAGCTTAAAATTTTGAAAATTAGCAAATTTTTCGAAATATTGTTTTTGGGTCATAAGCCACCTTTTCATAGACCGGGTTTCATATAAAGCTTATAAAATTTAAAATATTCATAGTTTTTTCGGTTGTAGTGTAACTGCGGTAAGTTTTTTCCATTTTCGTTTTTTTTTTATGAAATTTAAAAAAATTAAAATTTTTTGAATATTTTAAATATTTTTTGTTTTAAATTGTAAATATCTTCAAAATCGTAAATCACACAAAAAAGTTCTGTTAGTATGACTTAAGGTTAAATTTATTCCGAATTTATTTATGTATTCTTTAATAATATTGGATAAGTCATTTTCAATATATGGTTATATAACTAGAACAACTTATCAAAAATTAAAAATTTTTGTTTCTTTTCTTAATTCTATTAAAAATCTTCCCGAGAGTTTTTTACTTATTTGGCCATAACACATACAAAATAATAGTTTACTTAAAATATAATTTAGTTTGTTGACCAGTGTAATTGGTTTTTGTTTGGTTTTGGTGAAAACAAAAACGCCAAGACTTAATGATCTTTTAAACTCATTAACAAATAGAAAATTCCATATGTCATCTTTACTGATCATTTTCGTAATACTAAAAGTCTTAGTGTGTCTTAAAGCCTTTAATGCTTTATTTTGGCCCTAATTTGTCCTAAAATTTCATGGTTACTATTTTTTGGACTTCTTAGATCTTTAAAACAATTTCGGTGCCACCTTGATGTTTGATCACATTTTTGATGTAGTTTGACATATTTTTCAAAAATTGACAACTCTTGTCTGTTTGTCTGTCTGTCTCGCTTCTAACTAACTTTCAAGGGTTTTCTTTACTCATTTAAATCATAATTTCTTGTAATATGATCTTTCATTGATTTCATCTCTGGAATTTTTGCCTTTAAATATTTTGAAGGAGTTAAAGATTTAAACAAAAATTTAGAAACTATTTATTAAAAGTCATGTTGGCTTAAGGTATTCCTGGTATTTTTTCAATTCTTGGGTGTTTGTTATAAAGTTAATAATTTCTTTTTTTAAGAATTTTGTTTTGTTAAATTCTTTGATTAGATTGAGGAATGGAAAAGATGATAGATTCCACGAATTTTGTTGAAATATTTTTTTTACAATAGTTTGAGTTATTTCAATAAAGGGGATTGACTGACTTTTAGTTTAGATGAAAATTAAGATATTGTGATTTTGTCTTGAGACAAATGAAAATACTGTAAGTTTTCTTAAGAGAAAAATTTTAAATATCGTAAAAATATTTTTAATTTCTATAGATCAAATTGTAATATCAATTTCTAATAGAGAAAAGTATAATATCAAAAAATAACAAAAGTATAATATCGTAAAATTTCTACATAAAAAAAAGAAGAAAAAATATGTAACAAATTTCCTTTAAAAAAAGTTAAATATCATGTTTTCTACAGAGAAAATTGCAATATCGTAAATTTTTTATGTAAAGAACAATATATCGTACATTTTCTGTGAAAAAAATTATTATGTAGGAAAATTTCTACACAAAAAGTTAAATATCGTTAGTTTTCTACAGAGAAAATGTCAATATTAAGTTAAGTTTTGTGTATAGAAAATTATAATATCGTACGTTTTCTGTAGAAAAATTTTTATGTACTAAATTTTCTACACAAAAAAATTAAATATCGTAAGTTTTCTATAGTGAAAATTGTAATATCTTAAATTTTTTATATAGAGAATTTAAATATCCTACGTTTTCTGTAGAAAAAATTAAAACGTTGTACATTTTTTACATAAAAAATTAAATATCGTAAGTTTTCTATAGAGAAAATTGTAATATCGTAAATTTTTTATGTAGAGAATTTCAATATCGTAAGTTTTTTGGTAGAAATATTATTGTTTAGCAAATTTTCTACACAAAAAATTAAATATCGTAAGTTTTCTATAGTGAAAATTGTAATATCGTAAATTTTTTATATAGAGAATTTTAATATCCTACGTTTTCTGTAGAAAAAATTGTAATGTAGTAAATTTTCTATAGAGAATATTTTAATATCGTAAATTTTTTATATAGAGAATTTCAATATCGTAAGTTTTTTTTGTAGAAATATTATTAATTAGTAAATTTTCTGTACAAACAATTTTATATCATAAGTTTTCTATAGAGAATATTTTAATATCGTAAATTTTCTATATAGAGAATTTCAATATTGTAAGATTTTTTTGGTAGAAATATTATTATTTACTTTCTACACAAGAAATTAAATATCGTAAGTTATCTATAGAGGAAATTGTATTATCGTAAATTTTCTACATACAGAATTCCAATATCGTTTCTATATACATAATTCGAATATCGTCAGTTTTTTTTGGTAGAAATATTATTCTTTAGTAAATTTTCTTCACAAAAAATTAAATATTGTAAGTTTCCTATGGAGAAAATTGCAATATCGTTAATTTTCTGTATAGAGAGTTCCAATATCGTAAGTTTTTTTGGTAGAAATATTAATTTTTGGTAAATTTTCTACACAAAAAATTAAATATCGTAAATTTTCTTTAGAGAAAATTGTAATATCGTAAATAATCTATATAGAGAATTCAATATTGTAAGTTTTTTTGGTGTAAATATTATTATTTAGTAATTTTTCTACACAAAAAAATTAAATATCGTAAGTTTTCTATTGAGAAAATTTTAATATCGTTAATTTTCTATATAGAGAATTTCAATATTGTAAGTTTTTTGGTACACAAATTATTATGTAGTAAATTTTCTACACAAAAAATTAAACATTGTAAGTTTTCTATAGAGAAAAATGTAATATAGTAAATTTTCCATGTATAGAATTTCAATATCGTAAGTTTTTTTGGTAGAAATATTATTATTTTATAAATTTTATTATTTAATAAATTTTCGTAAGTTTTCTATAGAGAAAATTGTATTGTCGTAAATTTTCCATATATAGAATTTCAATATCGTAAGTTTATTTTTGGTAGAAATATTATCATTTAGTAAATTTTCTACACAAAAAATGAAAAATCGTAAGTTTTCTATAAAGAAAATTGTAATATCGTAAATTTTTTGGTACACAAATTATTATATAGTACATTTTCTACACAAAAAATTAAATATCGTAAGTTTTCTATAGAGAAAATTGTAATATCGTAAATTTCCTGTATAGAGAATTTCAATATCGTAAGATTTTTTTATAGAAATTTTATTATTTAGTAAATTTTCTACACAAAAAATTAAATATCTTAAGTTTTCTATAGGGAAAATTGTAATATCGTAGATTTCCTATATAGAAAATTTCAATATCGTAAGTTTTTTTTGTAGATATATTATTAAATATTTAGTAAGTTTTCTAAACAAGAAATTAAATATCGTAAGTTTTTTATAGGGAAAACTGTAATATCGTAAATTTTTTATATAGAGGATTTTAATATCGTAAGTTTATTTTTGGTGGAAGTATTATTATTTATTTAATTTTCTACACAAAAAATAAATATCATATGTTTTCTATAGAGGAAATTGTAATATCGTAAATTTTCTATATAGAGAGTTACAATATCGTAAGTTTTTTGGGTACACAAATTATTAAGTAGTAAATTTTCTACACAAAAAATTAAATATCGATAGTTTTCTACAAAAAAAAAATTGCAATATCGTAAATTTTATAAATAGAAAAATTTAATTTGGTACGTTTTCTGTAGAAAAAATTTTAATATAGTAAATTTTCTACACAAAAAATTAAATACTGTAAGTTTTCTATAATGAAAATAGTAATATCGTAAATTTTATGTATAAAAATTTTCAATATCGTAAGTTTTTTTAATAGCAATATTATTTCATAGAAAATTTTCAACATAAAAGTTAAATATCGTAAGTTTTCTATAAAAAAAATTGCCATATCGTAAATTTTCTATATATAGAATTTTAAAATCGTACGTTTTCTATAGAAAAGGTTATTATGTAGACAATTTTCTAAATTTTACAGCGAAATTTGTAGCCAAAATCTCAATTCTTTAAAGTGAAACCTATGGAAGGAACAAGAATTATTAGCCCGATTTTGACCAATTTTAATAGCAATGGTCCCACTGTTTGTACCTTAATTAAACATTTTAAAAGTTACCAACACAAAAACCTGCAAAAACATCATCATTAATATAATTATTAGAAAACAAATGTTATAAAAGATAAAAAAATATTCACTTCTTTTTCCCTTCCAAAATAATTCCTTTAGAATGTTTCACATCATTATGCCAATTGGCGGCAGCTTTCCCCTATTTGGAGTTTTTTGTTTTAAAACTCTGGGTTCTATTAAAAGTTTTATGAGAATATGCCAACATCTGAGAGCTAAACTGGCCAACTATTACGAAACTATCATCTTTTCTCGCCTTTCTTTCGATAATTACAAGATATTTTTATTTGGCTGCCAAAAGCTTCTCTTCTCACATATCATTTTTGTGGCTAAAGTGCGTTTTGAATTGGGCCTCAGGACTTATACTTTACTACCATCTGGGATCTGTGTTGCCTTGCGAGAAGTATTTGGTTAATTTTGTCTGTTTGCTGGTCATAATCTATTCATGGTCGTAAAAGCTTTTTTTTTGCTGGCTTATATCCATTTACTGGGAAAATAAAATAAATGGTGTGAATTGTACCTGAGGATATTTAAAATATTTTTGCCATTTTTTATTATTTGATTAACTTTTTTTTTTATTTAGGGTTTGAAAACGTACTTAAGCAAAAATTTTCTTATTTTATCAAAATCTTCTATTACAATTGAGTTAGTATATGTATATTTACTATATTTAAACTATTTCTAAAGAAAATTTAACATATTTCCATTTATAGAATATAAACGATATAATAATTTATATAACAAAAAAACAATACAGAAAAAGTTTTCAATGATAATTTTTCTATAGAAAAAATTTCTTAACGAAAATTTTTTTATAGAAAAAATTTTGTAAATAAATTTTTTCTATAGAAAAAATTTTGTACAGAAAATTTTTCTATAGAAAAAATTTTGTAAAGAAAATTTTTCTATAGAAAAATTTTTGCAACGAAAATTTTTCTAAAGAAAAAATGTTGTAACGAAAATTTTTCTATATAAAACATTTTTTAACGAAAATTATTCTATAGAAAAATTTTTTAAAGAAAATTTTTTAACGAAAATTTGTCTATACAAAAAATTTTTTAACCAAAATTATTCTATAGAAAAAATTTTTTTACGAAAATTTTTCTATAGAAAAAATTTTTTAACGAAAATTATTCTATAGAAAAAATTTTTTAACGAAAATTATTCTATAGAAAAAAATTTTTAACGAAAATGTTTCTGTAGAAAAAATTTTTTAACGAAAATTTTTCTATAGGAAAAATTTTTTAACGGAAATTTTTCTATAGGAAAATTTTTTTAACGAAAATTTTTCTATAGAAAAAATTTTTTAACGAAAATTTTTCTATAGAATAAATTTTTTAACGAAAATTTTTCTATAGAAAAAATTTTTAGCGAAAATTTTTCTATAGAAAAAATTTTTTAATGAAAATTTTTCTATAGAAAAAATTTCTTAACGAAAATTTTTCTATAGAAAAATTTCTTAACGAAAATTATTCTATAGAAATATTTCTTAACGAACATTTTTCTATAGAAAAGATTTCTTAACGAAAATTTTTCTAAAGAAAAAATTTCTTAATGAGAATTTTTCTATAGAAAAATTTCTTAACGAAAATTTTTCTATAGAAAAATTTCTTAACGAAAATTTTTCTATAGAAAAAATTTTTCTGTAGAAAAAATTTCTTAACAAAAAGTTTTCTATGGATAAATTTTTTTATCGAAAATTTTTCTATAGAAAAAGTTTTTTTATCGAAAATTTTTCTATAGAATTTTTTTTTTATCGAAAACTTTTCTATAGAAAAATTTTTTTATCGAAAATTTTTCTATAGAAAAATTTTTTTATCGAAAATTTTTCTATAGAAACATTTTTTTATCGAAAATTTTTCTATAGAAAAACTTTTTTATCGAAAATTTTTCTATAGAAAAACTTTTTTATCGAAAATTTTTCTATAGAAAAATTTTTTTATCGAAAATTTTTCTATAGAAAAATTTTTTTATCGAAAATTTTTCTATAGAAAAATTTTTTTATCGAAAATTTTTCTATAGAAAAATTTTTTTATCGAAAATTTTTCTATAGAAAAATTTTTTTATCGAAAATTTTTCTATAGAAAAAATTTTGTAAAGAAAATTTTTCTATAGAAAAAATTTTTTACCAAAAAATTTTTTATAGAAAAAACTTTGTAACGAAAATTTTTCTGTAGAAAAAATTTTTTATCGAAAATTTTTCTATAGAAAAATTTTTTTATCGAAAATTTTTCTATAGAAAAATTTTTTTATCGAAAATTTTTTTTTCTATATTAAAATTTTTTAATCGAAAATTTTTCTATAGAATTATTTTTTTATCGAAAAATTTTCCATAGAAAAATTTTTTTATCGAAAATTTTTCTATAGAAAAATTTTTTTATCGAAAATTTTTCTATAGAAACATTTTTTTATCGAAAATTTTTCTATAGAAAAACTTTTTTATCGAAAATTTTTCTATAGAAAAATTTTTTTATCGAAAATTTTTCTATAGAAAAATTTTTTTATCGAAAATTTTTCTATAGAAAAATTTTTTTATCGAAAATTTTTCTATAGAAAAAATTTTTTACCAAAAATTTTTTTATAGAAAAAACTTTGTAACGAAAATTTTTCTGTAGAAAAAATTTTTTATCGAAAATTTTTCTATAGAAAAATTTTTTTATCGAAAATTTTTCTATAGAAAAATTTTTTTATCGAAAATTTTTCTATAGAAAAATTTTTTTATCGAAAATTTTTCTATAGAAAAATTTTTTTATCGAAAATTTTTCTATAGAAAAAATTTTGTAAAGAAAATTTTTCTATAGAAAAAATTTTTTACCAAAAATTTTTTTATAGAAAAAACTTTGTAACGAAAATTTTTCTGTAGAAAAAATTTTTTATCGAAAATTTTTCTATAGAAAAATTTTTTTATCGAAAATTTTTCTATAGAAAAATTTTTTTATCGAAAATTTTTCTATAGAAAAATTTTTTTATCGAAAATTTTTTTTTCTATATTAAAATTTTTTAATCGAAAATTTTTCTATAGAATTATTTTTTTATCGAAAAATTTTCTATAGAAAAATTTTCTATAGAAAAATTTTTTTATCGAAAATTTTTCTATAGAAAAATTTTTTTATCGAAAATTTTTCTATAGAAACATTTTTTTATCGAAAATTTTTCTATAGAAAAACTTTTTTATCGAAAATTTTTCTATAGAAAAACTTTTTTATCGAAAATTTTTCTATAGAAAAATTTTTTTATCAAAAATTTTTCTATAGAAAAATTTTTTTATCGAAAATTTTTCTATAGAAAAATTTTTTTATCGAAAATTTTTCTATAGAAAAATTTTTTTATCGAAAATTTTTCTATAGAAAAAAATTTTTATCGAAAATTTTTCTATAGAAAAATTTTTTTATCGAAAATTTTTCTATAGAAAAATTTTTTTATCGAAAATTTTTCTATAGAAAAATTTTTTTATCGAAAATTTTTCTATAGAAAAATTTTTTTATCGAAAATTTTTCTATAGAAAAATTTTTTTATCGAAAATTTTTCTATAGAAAAAATTTTGTAAAGAAAATTTTTCTATAGAAAAAATTTTTTACCAAAAATTTTTTTATAGAAAAAACTTTGTAACGAAAATTTTTCTGTAGAAAAAATTTTTTATCGAAAATTTTTCTATAGAAAAATTTTTTTATCGAAAATTTTTCTATAGAAAAATTTTTTTATCGAAAATTTTTCTATAGAAAAATTTTTTTATCGAAAATTTTTCTATAGAAAAATTTTTTTATCGAAAATTTTTCTATAGAAAAATTTTTTTTATCTAAAATTTTTCTATAGAAAAATTTTTTTTATCGAAAATTTTTCTATAGAAAAATTTTTTTATCGAAAATTTTTCTATAGAAAAAATTTTATTTCGAAAATTTTTCTATAGAAGAATATTTTGTTCAGAAATTTTTCTATAGAAAAATATTTTGTTCAGAAATTTTTCTAAAGAAAAATATTTTTATCGAAAATTTTTCTATAGAAACAATTTTTTATTGAAAATAGAAAAAAATTTTAACGAAAATTTGTTTAATTGTTTTTTTTATAGAAAAATTCTTTTATCTAAAACTTTTGGTAAAGCTCTGGTTTTTTGACTTAAAGCTTATCTGAATATTTTTCTTTAATTTTTACGAGTTTGTTTAATGATCGTGATATTTAAAAAATCATAAAAAGTAGTTGGCTCCTAGTGGTATGGACTGCCAACTACAGATATACAAAATTGCTTCATTACAATAAAATCTTGGGCACTCGATCAACTAATGTTATATTTATAATCCGTCAAAATAAATACTTCAGATCAAGTGAACACAATTCTATCTTCATACTGAGATTTTAATAAAACTTATGCTTAAACACATATCGATTAAATGAGAATTGTATACTTATGTAAATACAACTTCAAAGATTTCGCCATTAATGGTTAAATTATTGACCAAACTTATCGTATTTGGCAAAAGAAATATCTGAGCTGTTAAGTTTTGCCAAAAGGAATTTAACTAAAAAATCACCCAATATGGACAAAATTATTTTCCAATCGAGTTACAAAACTTTAAAATCTGCTGAATATTTTGAAATTTACTCAATTTCTGACCCTCCAAGACCAGCTTAACCCTTTCGGCAACGGTTTATGTTATATATTTTTAGCTTTTGAATACCTATTTGTGTTTTGTACTTATTAATGAATCAATGAATTTGAGATATAATCTTAAGCCGCTTACTTATTTGTTTATTGGGTTGGATAAAGCTTCCTTATCGCAATTAAATTACTAAAATCCTGTTCAAAACTTTTAAGACATGACATTGAAAGTAAAATTTTAAAGAAAATGAAATAAAATGATAACTAAGTCAAAGATAAAAACCTCTAAAAATGACTCAAAGTTGAAAGAAGAACTAAATCTTGATCCTCCTTGATCAGCAAGATCAAAACACTTAAATAATTTTTACTACTAACTAAAAATTACGTTTTTTTTTTTGTAATTCACTACCAACTATAGAAAATTATGGATGATTTAAACATACATAAGTATAACTTTATAAATATATAACTATATAGATATCATTTAATGGTCATGATATGGCGAAACGAGCGAATGACATGTTTTCGCGACATTAATCAACATAATTTCTGTATAAGTGGTCAAAATCGTCTTACGCTGCCGAACAAAATTACAATTTGATGTGAAAATAAATTGTGAGGTTTTTTATGTCTCCTTCGTTTGGCTTAAGAGGAAGATGAGGCTTATGTTGAAGTTAAGGGAATGAATGTTTGCGATCTTTTGACTAAGCCTGACGATTATCACTCATAATTGCTTGATGATCAAGAGAGACAGCCCAAACTCTAGCGTATATTGGCAAATTAAATAAATTTTGAAGTTTAAGTTAATTTTTTTTTACATTTTCGAGGTCTTAACATGCAAAGGCAATTTTGCATGATTTGGCGACAATTATGCTCATATTTTTTTTATCGTTTTGGTTGAAAAGGAAATATTTTATTTTTTAACTTCCCAAAAGAAATCATTTAAGAAAATTCAAGTAAATGTTAAATACATTTAAATAACTTTTAAGTTATTTCATTTCGTTATTGAGCTTTAACCTGAACGGAGGAAGGAGCGAGCAAAGCGACCGATCAGGCATCCGGAGCCACCAGAGAAGTCATAAAATAAAACATTTAGTTGCATTTAGGGTGTGTAAAACTTCTTTTTTTCAACTTTTAGTTAAAAATAAACTTTTTTTAAATTAAACAAGTAAAAAAGCTTGTAGTTGGCCAAGTGCGACCTTATGATAACGCTACACTACAAAAGTGAAATGTGGTCTTAAGAATATTTGTTAAATTAAGTTATCATTCAAACCTATTATTCCATTAGATTCCATTGATTTCTATTTGTATAAGCAATATTTCTTCAGAGTTTCATAAAAATATAAAGCAAACAATTACACGACAAAACTTCATTTTCCTCCTCTTCATCCTTCAATACTGATCTCGGAGATTTTCAAATTTCCTTGAATTTGAAAACTCTGAATTGTAAACTAAGTATTTAACTTAACCCTTGTCAGCTCTATAACGAATATGCCTGAACAGCTAACCAACAACCAGGAATAAATGGAATAAATCTATAACTAACAACATTCCATGTTCCAGGATAAACTTAATACTTTAGTTTCAATGGAATTTCGCATAGCTCGACCAACGCTAATCTAACAGAAATTTCTAATGTTTTTGATCTCTAAATCAGTCCAACTCTGAAGCCCCTAACAATACCCAAAGATCCCAGAAACGATTTATTTGCAAGTTTTGTAATCCCCAGTTTACCAAGTCCTATAATTTACTCAAACATAAAAGGCCCTATTCATGCAATATATGCGGCAAGGCCTTCACTTGAAAGATCATAGGTAATTTTGGAAAAGCCAAGACTTTATTTATTTTAAATACAATACAAAGTTATATTATATTCCATTTATTTTCCGTATGGGGAAACGAATACCATATGTCCGGGGTAGTGTTACTGATCAGAGTTTCTGGTGAGGATCGAACATACAACCTCCGCACAAGCAGTCTAGCACCCACAAAACCACTGAAGCACCAAAAAGGCAATAATTTTTCATTCTTTATTATATTTTCTTTAAATGTGCCGAATACGGTAAAGGTTTCTATCAGTCTCGTACATTGGCCGTTTACAAGATCTTACACATGGAAGAGTCCCCCTATAAATGACCGGTCTGCAATCTTTCCTTAAATCAAAGATCGAATTTGAAAACCCATCTTTTAACACTCACAGATATCAAACCCTACAATTGCAATGCCTGCGGTAAAGTTTTTAATCAGAGTTGTCATTCACGGAGACAGTTTGATCCAAAATTTGACTAGGGGACTTATCCCACAAACTTTAATGATTCACTTCTTTCCATTTTTGGATCTGTTCTTTAAATGAGATTCTCAACAATTCTGCTACATCTTTAAACAAGGATATCTTAACCTCATCATCGCTAAAGCTGTTACAAACATCAGCACAAATTCACTATACCTATCCCAACTATGGTGTTGTAGGGTATAATGATCATGATGAACGTCATAATCATAACGATCATGAACATCATCATAGCCATGATCATTTCAGCATCGACGTTTCGTAAATATTATTGTCTTATTGTTGCCTGGCTGTTGTTGATTTCTGCGTCAAAGGCCAACGAAGCAATAAAATAACATTCATTTACATTTGGGGTTCATACCATGACACCCACACATAATGGCTCAATGGCTCGATCGTTTACGGCCGGGTCTATAGCTGGTAGGTAATCCAGCCTGTTTGGCTTTAAATGTAAAGGTAGTGGTAACAAACATGTTAACGGGCACCCAAACCCATGTTATGATTAGCCAAAATAAAACCAACAAAATTAAAAAGATCATTTCGTTAAAAGAGAAAGAGAGTGAGAGCTAGATATTAAAGGAGAGCGGTGAGAGTAAGAAAAGAGTCTAAGAAAGAGAGTAAATGTTAACCAGTTTAAAAGAATGAACTACTTACTCCCATAGAACTGGTTGCCAAGTTTTTGGATTTTTTTTACCTAAAAGAGAGTTTTTCTTCAAGGTATAGGTGAAGTATTCTCACCTGTTTTTTAGGTGATCATACGATCAATCGTGCCTCTCTTTTGAGAGTTTTGAAATTAGCTGTGTTAACTCGATTTTTTTATTTTTTTTTTATAAAGGTTTTGTATCTGTGTGTTTTTTTTTTCCATATTGATGTATACAAATATTTACTCATTTGTGCTCTTGTGGTCCGCGTGAAATACACTAGGCAATGGACATTTAGTTGGTTCGTGGACTTCTCAACACTGTGCGCGCTTAACGCTACTCGTATTCAAAAAATAGCGGTCATTTGTTTTGGAGTGAAAAGAAAAAAAATTAAATAAGAAAATTTTTTCTTTACCAACTTAAAACCCCGAAAAAACCTATTGGAAAACTTTTAAAGAATTATATATCTAAGACTCAAAGTGTGTTAGAAGCTTAAAAAAATTCAAAATAAATCAAAACTTCTTAAAACAAAGTGTTAACCAGTTCCGAAATTTTCTTAAAGTGCTTAAGTTTTTGATACGATTTCCAGAAATATTAGCCAATTTCTGTTTGGTTTGTGTATAAATCTTGGGCAATTTATTAAGGCCTTTGTTTTAGTTTGGAAAACGTCAAATCCAACAATCTTTATGACTTTTGAAAGCGTGACTAAGTCGTGATTTATGGTGGCGTGTGGTTTTTAAAATTCATACTCATCCAGTGGTTTCTGGAGTCAAAACGAAACCAAAAATTCAGCAAAAAAAAAAACGAAACCTAAACGATTTACAGAACATTAACAAGCTTCGTCATCATCATCTGCAACGTCGTCGTCGTCAATAACAACAGCATCAATAACGTTTGCAATAACAAATTTCCTCAGCCAACGTTAGTTAGCGAAAACTTCAGACTCCTCAGTTCGATCTTTTCTTTTTGAATTGATTTGCCTTCGATTTGTTGTTATTTTTAAAGAGTTTTTTTCTTTGGGTAACAAAAAAATTTTGCGTAGGTGAGTTTTCTTCAAAAAACAAAAAAAAAACGTATGACTCCAACAACAAATCAACATTTTTAAGGTTTCATCATCTTCCAATCATCCCAGATATCCTGCTGATTTTTCAACTTTGGAAAAAAATCATAAGTTTTATTGTTTGTCATGGATTCCTTGGGTTTAAATGCCGCCAGCAATATGCAGGAATATAATGTAAACTCAGCTGCACCCACAAAATCTTCTGCCAATTCTTCTTCGTCTTTAACATCATTGACAAACTCTACGAATTCATCATCATCTTCAAGCAAAAACTTAAGTTCTAATACTCTTTTGAAGAAATTGCAAACAAATGATACAAGCATTTATTTAAATTCAACAGAGGTCAATAGCCGTTCAAATCAGAATCTCCTTCATACCAATAATACTCCTTCTATTTCTACTTCGTCCTCCACGTCTTCGTCATCTTCTTCAGTGGCCTCCACATCCTCCCATGCAAATTTAACAAATAATTCCCAAACGCAACAAACTATTACAGATATCATTAACAATCCAGCTTTGTTGGAAGTTTTGGTAAATGCTTCAGCTGTACAACACCACCAGCAACAACAACAGCAACAACAGCATCTTCAACAGCAACAACAACAACAGCAACAATCATCTGTTGCAAAAGATATTGCCAATGCCTGCAGCAAATCAAATACTCAGAGTCAGCTAACTAGCAAAGCCTGTGCTACATCATCATCATCATCATCTTCTTCATCGTCTTCTTCATCCTCTACCACATCGAACACTATTTCAACAGCCACCACAAATGATTTGGCAGCTGCAGCTGCTGTTGTTCTATCATTGCAAGGTACCATGGTAACAAGTTTGCAACAGGCCGCCTTACTTCCCGTTAACTCACCTGCTGCTGCTGCCTTAAATCTACAAGCTCTCGAGTCATATTTGGCTTTACAACGTATAACCGGTAAATCAGATGTATTTCGCTTCAACACCGTGGGAACCAATTCAAATAACTCAAACACACAATCAGGAAACCCACTACCACCAATAGCATCCACATCATCATCATCATCGTCTTCAGCCACATCTTCACAAATAACTTCCTCATCTTCTACAACAGCAAGATCGGAATTAGGAAACTTGTCAACCAACTCTTCCCACATATCTCTTAAAAGAAAAGATTCTTCAAAAAATTCTTATTTAGTCAAGGAATCCCTGAAAGACAATGATTCCTTGTTTACGGAAAAGTCCTCCTCGACAACAACAAAACTACCCTCGGCTACCAGTTTGTTTCACTCTCTTCACTCCTCCTCTTCATCCTCCAATACTGAACATGGAGATTGTGAAATTTCTTTACTTAACACTCATGAGGATTCTTTGAATTTTGAAAATTCCGAATTGGAAACCACGTTCCTGTTTAACTCAGCCCTTATCAGCTCCATAACAAATGTGCAGCAGCAGCAAACCAATAACCAGGATTTGGAACAAATTTCTAACTTACAAAACTCCATGTTCCAGGACAAACTTAATACTTTGGCTTCAACGGATTGTGTTTCCCATAGCTCAATCAACACTAACCTAACAGAAAACTCTATATGTTCAGGATCTCTAAATCAGTCCAATTCGGGAGCCCTTGCCAATGCCCAAAGATCCAAAAAACAGTTTATTTGCAAGTTTTGTAATCGCCAGTTTACCAAGTCCTATAATTTACTCATACACGAGCGTACTCATACCGATGAAAGGCCCTATTCGTGTGATATATGCGGCAAGGCCTTCAGGCGTCAAGATCATTTGAGAGATCATAGGTAATTTAGAAAAAGCCAATACAAAATCATTCTTGCTTTATTATTTTTTGTTTTGTTTTATTTTATTTTTTTTTTCTTTCTCTAGATATATACACTCCAAGGAGAAACCCTTTAAATGTGCCGAATGCGGTAAAGGTTTCTGTCAGTCTCGCACCTTGGCCGTTCACAAGATCTTACACATGGAAGAGTCTCCCCATAAATGCCCGGTCTGCAATCGTTCCTTTAATCAAAGATCGAATTTGAAAACCCATCTTTTAACACACACCGATATCAAGCCCTACAACTGCAATGCCTGCGGTAAAGTTTTTCGTCGGAATTGTGATTTACGCAGACACAGTTTGACCCACAATTTGACCACGGGACCCAATCCCACTAACTTAAATGATTCTTTACTCTCGTTGACCTCTGAGATACTCAGTCCTACTATATCACAAAACAAGGATATTTTAATTTCGGTACCCTCCTCATCTTCAAGTCCGTCGGCTAATGCGCTAATGCTCTCAACAACTTGTACGCTACCCAAAAAGTCATCAAATATGGATCTTATAGCCGTTAAGGCAGAGTTATTTTAAAAAGCATTTTGTAAGTTTAATGTTAAAAGAAAACATTTAAGGCTTTTTGAAAGCTTTTCATAACGCTAAGCCTTACTTAAGAAATCTCTTTTTGAAAGCTTTTCAAAACATTAAGCCTTACTTAAGAAATTATGCTGAAAGCTTAAAGAGTTAAGGCAAAAGTTAAATTATGAAATCGCATTTGAAAAAAAACTGGTTGTATTACATTCCCTCTAAAAAATGGGTGGGTGTTAATGGCTTAAACGTAGATTATTACTTATAACTCTCTAATTTTTTTGGCCTTATAAAACTCTCTCTCACTCTCAACTTTAATTGCTTTAACTTCCTCTAAGAGCAAAATTAAATCTCAATAATTTTTTTAATGAATATCATTAGCAATTTGGCATGATCATTTAATTCTCACCTTCGCTCCACATTTTAGCTTCCATTAAATTCCATTTAGTTTTTTAAGTTTTTTTTAGTTAATAAATGTTTAGTTTTTTATATTTTATGTTTTTTTTATAGATTTTTTACAATTTAAGTTATGTTTTTTCTATTATTACTTTTATTATCTCTCTTTATCGTATTGCAAGTGCTTGAAGCATTTTAAGAAGGAAAAAATTACTAATCGCTAGATTCGCGATGTTTTTAATTTAAGTAAAAAAAAATTATAAATTTAAAATTTGAAATAAAAGTGTATTTTTTAAATAAATAAAAAATTTTGACTTTATTTTTAACATGAGTTTTAAGGTATTTATGGATTACAAAAATTCTTTGGCTATAATTTTAAAAATTTACCAAATGTTTCTAAAGCCCGACGGCAGATCACCAAGTTACTCAAAATATTGACCTATCCTAACATGATCACACTCAAATGACACTCTGTTACACTAAAAAAAACTCGTCCACTTGTTGTCCACTTTTTTGACTTTAGTAGCCTATTCTTTGCTTATTCTTATATGAAAGCTCATCAAACTTTATATAAATGTAACAAGAGAATTTAGATCAAAGTTCCAGAAATATTTATTAAAAAAAAATTGTAATTTTTTTTTACAAAATTCATATGAAATTAAATATGAAATTATAAATTTAACAAAGATAATTTACTACAAGTAAGAAAGGCTATAGTCGGTCAAGCCCGACTATATCATACCCCTCACTACTAAGGTCAAATATGGACCAACAATTAAACAAGTTTTCCTTAAGTCTTAGAGACATACACACATATACTATGTGCTATTTTTTCAAAATTTCGAGGTTAACACCATTTCCGGCTAAGGTCAACTAGGGTCAATTGTAGACCGATTGTTACCAAATTTTGGTTTATATTTACAAAATATTTATCTGTGCAAAGTTTAAGTAATTAAATGCAATTATCTTTAGAGTTATTGACGTGTTCGTGCTTATAAACGTATTTTGAGAATGTGTCTTTTATGGGAGGTATGATCAAATATGGGCCGATTTCTACAAAATTAAGAATACTGATTAAAGTTTTGATAAGCAATATTTGTGCTTACTACATTTGTGGCTGTAATCTTATTCGATTGGTATACTAAAAGGTGGGTCTCAGGCCAATATTTCTATGCGTTACAAACATCAGCACAAATACAATATACCCATTCCACCTATAGTGGTGTAGGGTATAAAACCAAATAATGTTGTGTATGTTTTAAGATATCTCTGGAATTGGTTATCGGATTCAGAATCTTAGTAGCTTATTTTAAACAATAAGGTGTCTAGTTAACGCTTAATAAAATAAAATTAATTTGATGTTCCGAAAACTACGCGGTCGAAACTGAAAAATTGGAAATTTTGTGTTTGATGATGAATCCCAACAGCATCCATGCAAAAAAAATATTGAAGATGTTCCAACACGACTTCGCACTATTCAACAAAATATTCCAAAAAACTTGGTTTCTAGCAAAAACATAAAATGCTCAATATCTCGAAAATCAGACCTGACAAGATTAAAGTAAAGATTTTGATGAATGGTTAATTCATAATTGTACAAAAATTGTGTCGACTAGTGATATTAACACCTAATTCTTTTGTATTTCAATTTTGTGAGCTCATAAAGAAAAATTGCTGTAACTTTAGAACCCGTCGTCAGCCCAAAACAAAGTTTTTACTAAATAAAGTCAACCTAGTTGCCTATCAACTGTAAAAAATAAAGAAAATTAAAATACCCTTTTTCAAGATGTTGAAGGATATTTATATTTTTTATTAATTTTATTCGATAATAAATTTTATTTGATAATAAATTGTTACGCGCGCTTTGTTAAATGCACAAAAACAAAATTGCAGATCAATGGCATGTACGAGGTATTTTCGGCTAGCTCTGCCGTCAGTGGCGCGGTTCTCGACCCAATTGTTTTGACGCGTAATCATAGAAAAAAAATCATGACATTGTAAATTACCACAAAAAATATAGAGCTTCTAAAAGAAAAAATTTGGAAAATTTTAAATAAAAAAAAGGAACTAAATTTGTCTTAATTATACCAACTTTGACGGGACTCCGTATTCACGTCACGGGGTCATCACTGTTTACTCATACCTACCAATTCATTTCCTTTTTACAAAGCGAAGGTAACGAATTGATAGGTATGAGTAAACAGTGATGACCCCGTGACGTGACTACGGAGTCCCGTCAAAGTTGGTATAATTAAGACAAATTTAGTTCCTTTTTTTTATTTAAAATTTTCCAAATTTTTTCTTTTAGAAGCTCTATATTTTTTGTGGTAATTTACAATGGCATGATTTTTTTTTTCTATGATTACGCGCCAAAACAATTGGGGCGAGAACCGCGCCACTGACGGCATAGCTAGCCGAAAATACCTCGTACATGCCATTGATCTGCAATTTTGTTTTTGTGCATTTAACAAAGCGCGCGTAACAAAATTTTATTTGATAATAAAGAATAATTAAAATCATTACCAACGACGTCAAACATATTAAAATCTGACAACGCGTTCAGAAGTTATTGAGTCGTAAACATTGCCAATTTTTCATAAAAATATCTGTGACGTCCAACTTTGGGAGCCTACAGAATCTAAACGATAAAAGTTATGAGACTGGTTTTTACAACTTAATGTCCGGAGATAAAAGGAGAATATATATTTTGAGTTAAAGCGAAATCGAAGAGATTCAAATTAAAAATCTCTATTTTTTGGACGAAAATTTTCAGAATCATTCTACTACGAACTACCCGAAAACAGTTTTTTGCGAATATCTCGAAATTTTCCAATATGAAACAATACTGTGTTATTGCTATGGTCTATTCTTGAAGCGATTTCTTATACGAAGGTCAGAAATTTTAGATATTTTTGTCGTATATTAAGATGATGAGATGACCTAGTACATAATATTCATATGATGATTCTATTATCAGAGGTATTTTGTTGCCTAAGAAGAAAGTAGTGTACGCGATACTTTACTATAGAAGGTTTTTTTGAGTATGAAACTATAAACTTCATATAACCTTTTATAAGCACTTTTCAATGCTTTAAATAAAGACCTAATATGATCACACTCAAATTATCATTTCGTTCTTAATACGATCTCTGATAAGAAAACCAGAAGTTTCAAATATTTTTCGAATGTCTAATAAAACAATCTTTAAATAAAATAAATAAAGTAAAAAAAATCAGAAGTTTCAAATATTTTTGCGAGTGTCTAATAAAACAATCATTAGGGTGATCATGATATCATAAGATCACCTAGTACATAATATTAATATGATCATTCCATTCTCAGAAGTATTATGTTAACTAAGAGTGATCTCGATCCTTGTACTATAGATGACCCTTTCAGAATGAAACTATAAACTTAATATAACCTCTTGTAAGCACTTTTCAATACTCTGAATAAACTCATACTCAAATTACCGTTTCATTCTAAAAAAATCTCTTATACGAAACCTAGAAGTTTTTCATATTTCTACAATATCTTATAAAACAGTTTTTAATTATATTATAAGATCACCTTATGTATAATACATATTCGTATGATCATTTCATTCTCAGAATTATTCTGTTGACTAAGATGAAAGTAGTGATCACAATCGTGGTATTATAAGGGATCCTCTTTTGAGTATTGTTTGATGCCCTGAAAATAGACCATAATCCAATTTTTGTGAGATCACCACAATGATCGTTTTATCAAAAGTCGTTACCGTAGATATAAAATATCTGAAAATGTAAGAGAATAGAACAATAATTTCGGTATGATCATGGGCTATGGTGTCGAGTGCTGACTGTGGCATGTGTCATCGTCTGGTTGAAACAACTGTCAGACAAGCTCACAATGTTGAGCCCTCATTCACAATAAAGTTGCTGCCATCGTCGTTACTGCAACTAACCTATCACAATGGCTTTTTCGTAATGCATTGGGAATTCTTGCAATTCTGCTTTAAAACAGAATCTCCAACATTATTCTGAGTATTAGAAGATCTTTTGAGTGCAAGTCAGTCCTTTGACTATAATACGATCTTCTGAATAAGATGGTCGTTTTATGATATAAAACTCAATCATAACAAAAGTCTTAGCAACTATAAGAGGACTGGGTCAGTATAAGAAGTTTTTAAGAGTGAACGTGCCAGTAGAAGACTATGATCTGGATACAAGGCAATGGGTCTAATACGATTGGTAAAACTCTCTGGTAAGTGTAAGTCAATCTTCTGACTTTAAATATTTGTCAAAGTACTATTCGATCGCGATGTTATACAATTTTGATCTTAGAAGATGACCATGCTCTGGATAACTAGGATATAAGGCCTCAATTCGATTAACTTAATATAAATTGTCGATTTACGATTATTTGACTATGAACTGATTACGAGAATATAACACAAATGTTTGAGTATATGACAGTGATAACATAAATAAAATAATTTCGAAGGTTGTCTGCTCATAAGACGATCGTAAAGATCGTAAAAAAAGAGTATCGGAGTAAATTTTATACACGATCGTTTGCTAGAATAAGTCCTATTATTAGAAACGAAGAAATCGACTAAAAATAAGACAATGAATACTATGTAGGACTGAGATAGTATGAATACAAAAATTTTTAGCTAAGTAGTGATCTTAGATATGAAACGATTTTAGTATTTGAGCATAAAAGATCGTCTGAGTTTGAGATAATCGTCAAAGGTCTAGAGAGTACGGGGTAGTGTTTTGAAATCCTACCAAACACTATGTATGGTCCCTTACATCGAGTCTTTTTCTCTCGTCACAGCGATCGGAAGAATTAACTTAGACAATTTTTTAAGAGCAGCTAGAGTTGGCTTGAGTAAAATTGTTTGAAAATATTGTCTGATTATAATATGAGCATTTGAGGCCCTATGCTCCACCCGGAGTCAAGGACAACAGAAGAAGACGAACAAGAATATGAGCATTTATGCTGGTCTATTGAGTATAAATTGAAGATTATTCAAATCTAAGGCGATCGTTTGTGCTAGTTTTTAAAAGTACATATAAGACATCTAAGTATAACTTCATCAGATTAAATTCCGGATATAAATTGGTCAGTTGACTTGATAATGTAACACATTAAAATTTCGTTTACTATTTAAATAATTTTCAGTTAATTCTCGTATTGGTTACATATGTATATATGTATTTTCTCACTGTCAACGTGCTAAAAATGATAAATATTTAAAACCTTTACTCACGTTATATGACATTTAAGAACAAATAATCGATACATATACATAAATAAATCTAATGACAGTGAAATGGACACACATTAAAACGCAAACAAATGATATAAATTCATTAGTATTTAGATATACATAAATTGCTTTTCCGATTACACTGGTCAACAGTCAAATTTACAATTAAATCAAACTAGTTTTTTGTGTGTTATGGTTCTTTAAGTACAAAGACACCCTATGTTTTAAGAACAAAATTTCTCATAAGTAGTGCTAACACAAGTTTTTTGTGTGATTAATGGTTTTAGAGTTATTAACAATTTTAACAAAAATTTTTTTTTTCAAAATTTGAAAATTTGTATTTTTTTTTTAATTAATTTAAAATTGAAAAGTGCAAAAACTTACCATTATTTTTTGGTAAACGTAAAATTATAAATATTTCCAATAATATAAGCGTTATTTTATGAAAATCCGATCTAATGACGGAAATGGCTTAAATACAAAATTGGATATTTTTACTTTATTATTAATAAAATCACCATTTAAATATTCCTGAATTTTCAGAAAATAATTTTTATTTTATTTGAAATATTCGGAGTTTTAAGATCATGAGATACAAATTTTAGGTTTTCGGCATCCTCGATTTTTATGAATTTTTAAAAAATTTTAAATTTTCACAAAAATTTCATTTTTTATTCTAAAGCTCAAATAATTCAGAATCCGTTAAACATATAAAAAATGTTGAAAATAACTCAAAGATAATTTGATTAGCTATTTTTTTTACACAAAATCGAACAACCCCATCTAAAGATATAATAAAATCGTGGGACTAGCTTTGTCAAAAATATCAAATTTTGGAAAAAAAATTAAATCAAACAATTTAAAAAAATAGACCATTTTTTATAATCAGAAGACCATAAAAATATTCTGTTGATAAAATGATAAGCAAAAAGTTGTATTTTGTTGGCTAGTGTTATTACCGCAAATTACCAAATGACTTTCTTTTAGCGCTGACAGAACGAAAAACTCTGACTGATTAGCGGCAAAATATTAAGAAATTTTAATCGAAACAAAAAAAAAACAAAAACTAATAAAAGTGAAAAATTTAAAAAGAATAAAAGTAAATACTTGCACGTATAAATAAAAGCAAGAGCAAATAAACCCCTTTTTTATAACAAAATGTGTGAAACTGAAAAAATTCTTACGAACTAAATTTTACCGACGGATGTCGAAGGTTCACAACATTTATAGGTTTTTATGGGCAACCAAACACTTTTTTCCATTTAGAATTAACAAATGAGAAATAAGTTCTTGCTCTTGAATTTCAGTTGGTCTCTGATAATAAATATTCTTTCGTTTAGGGCGAATAACTGCAAGTACTTAACCGATTTATATCAGTTTTTTTATTTTTATTTAATTTTTTAAGAATGTTATCTGTAACATTCGCGGTGCGTTACAACTCCTTGCATTTACTGATCGTTCGCGTTCATATTTGGGCATTTGTTATTCCTTTTAATAATTCGTCGGTTTAATTTCTTTCATCAGTATTTATTTTTATGGTTTTAATATTTATTTGTCAATATTGCCGATATTATTGTTAATACCTATGAGCTTCTCACCGTAAATCGTTGTTGACATGATCGTTACAATTCGTCAGACATGAAATTTGTTTACCCAACAGTTTTTTTTTTCAGAAAAAGTTACAAGCAATTACAACAATTAAGTCAATATTTGGGGGTCTATTCACCGGCGGCAACATTGAAAATTATTTTACCCTATTTACTCTTTTTTTGAATTTAAAAAAATATCTTATATTTATAGGAAATTTTTCACAAATTTCTTATTTCCAAAAGAAAATTTTCTTTTTTCTTCAAAAACTTCATAAATTTATAGGAAATTTTTCAAAAATTTCTTATTTTTATAGGAAATTTTTCAAAAATTTCTTATTTTTATAGGAAATTTTTCAAAAATTGCTTATTTTTATAGGAAATTAATCAAACATTTCTTATTTTTATAGGAAATTAATCAAAAATTTCTTATTTTTATAGGAATTTTTTAAAAAATTTCTTATTTTTATAGGAAATTAATCAAACATTTCTTATTTTTATAGGAAATTAATCAAAAATTTCTTATTTTTATAGGAATTTTTTAAAAAATTTCTTATTTTTATAGGAAATTTATCAAAAATTTATTACCTTTGTAGGAAAATTTTCAAAAATTTTTTATTTTTATATGAAATTTTTCAAAAATTTCTTATTTTTATAGGATTTTTTTTTCAAAAATTTCTTATTTATATAAGAAATTTTCTTTTTTAATTTAAAAAAAAAGAATCGTATTTTTATATGAAAATTTTCAAAAATTTCTTATTTTTATAGGATTTCTTACTTTTATAGCAAAATTTTCAAAAATTTCTTATATTTTTCTTAGGAAATTTTTCAAAAACTTCTCATTTTTATAGGACTTTTTTTTTAATTTCTTATTTTTATAGGAAATTTTTCAAATATTTCATATTTTTATCTAAAGTTTTTCAAAAATTTGTTATTTTTATAGGAAATTTTTCAAATATTTCATATTTTTATCTGAAGTTTTTCAAAAATTTGTTATTTTTATAGGAAATTTTTGAAATTTTTTCTTAGGAAATTTTTGAAAATTTTTATAGGAAATTTTTAAAAACTTTTATAAGGAATTTTTGAAAATTTTTATAGGAAATTTTTGAAAATTTTTATAGGAAATTTTTGAAAATTTTAATAGGAAATTTTTCAAAAATTTCTTAATTTAATAGGAATTTTTTTCAAAAATTTCTTATTTTTATAGCAAATTATTTAAAAATTTTTTATTATTATACGAAGTTTTTCAAAAATTTTTTTTTTTTATTGGAAATTTTTCAAAAATGTTACATTTTTATAGGAGATTTTCAAAAATTTAATATCTTTATAGGAAATTTTTAAAAAATTTTTTATTTTTATAGGAGATTTTTCAAAAATTTCTTATTTTTATAGGAAATTTTTCAAAAATTTCTTATTTATATTGAAAACTTTTCAAAAATTTCTTATTTTTATAGGAAATTTTTTAAAAATTTCTTATTTTTATAAGAAATTTTTCAAAAATGTCTTATTTTTATAGGAATTTTTTAAAAAATTTATTATTTTTATAGGAGATTTTTCAAAAACTATTTATTTTAATAGAAAATTTTTCAAAAATATCTTATCATTATAGGAAAATTTTTCAAAAATTTCTTATTTTTATAGGAAATTTTTCAAAAATTTCGTATTTTTATAGGAAATTTTTCAAAAATTTCGTATTTTTATAGGAAATTTTTCAAAAATTTCGTATTTTTATAGGAAATTTTTCAAAAATTTCGTATTTTTATAGGAAATTTTTCAAAAATTTCGTATTTTTATAGGAAATTTTTCAAAAATTTCGTATTTTTATAGGAAATTTTTCAAAAAATTCGTATTTTTATAGGAAATTTTTCAAAAAATTCGTATTTTTATACGAAACTTTTCAAAAATTTCCTATTTTCATAGGAATTTTGCCAAAATTTCTTAATTTTATAGGAAATTTTTCAAAAATTTCTAACTTTTATAGGATATTTTTCAAAAATTTTTTACTTTTATAGAAAATTTTTTAAAATTTTTTTATCTTTATAAGAAATTTTTCATAAATTTCTTATTTTTATAAAAATTTAATTTTAAAAATTTCTTATTTTTACAGGAAGTTTTTCAATTTCTTATTTTTATAGGAAGCTTTTCAATATTTTCCAATTTTTATAGGAAATTTAAAAAAAATCCAATTTTTATAGGAACCTTATCAAAAATTTCTTCATTTATAACAAACTTTTCTAAAATTTCTTATTTTTATAAGAAATTTATTTAAAATTTCTTATTTATATGAAATTTAAAAAAAAAAATTATTTTTTTATAGGAAATTCTTCAAATTTTTTTTTATTTTTATAGCAAATTTTTCTAAAATTTCTTATTTTTACCGGAATTTTTTCAAAAATTTCTTATTTTTATAGGAATTTTTCAAAAGTGTTTTAATTTTTATTAAAGTTTTCAAAAATTTCTTAATTTTATTGGAAATTTTTAAAAAAACTTCTTATTTTTATAGGAAATTTTTAAAAATTTCTTTTTTTTCAAAGAAATTTTACAAAAATTTCTTATTTTTATAGGAACATTTTTTAATTTTTATAGGAAAATTTTCACAAATTTCTTATAAAATTAAGAAATTTTTGAAAACTTTCCTATAAAAATAAGACATTTTTGAAAAATTCCTATAAAAATAAGAAATTTTTGAAAAAATTCCGGTAAAAATAACAAATTTTTGAAAAAATTCCGTTAAAAATAAGAAATTTTAGAAAAATTTCCTATAAAAATAAAAAAATTTTGAAGAATTTCCTATAAAAAAATGAATTTTTTAAAAAAAATTTCATATAAATAAGAAATTTTTAATAAATTTATAGAAAACTTTTCAAAAAAAAAAATTTTTTATTGTAAATTTATTAAAAATTTCTCATTTTTATGAAATTATTTAAATAATTTCTTATTTTATAGGAAAATCTTTAAAATTTTTTATATTTTAATAGGAAATTTTTCTGAAATTATTTAATTTGATAGGAATTTTTTCAAAAATTTCTTATTTTTATAGGAACTTTTTCAAAAATGTCTTATTTTTATAGGAAATTTTTGAATTTTTTTTTTATTTTTAAAAAAAACTTCGTATTTTTATATAAAATTAGAAAATAGAAAATTTTTACAAATTTCTTATTTTTACACGAAAATTTTCAAACATTTCTTATTTTTATAAGAAATTTTTCAAAAATTTCTTATTTTTATAGAAAATTTTTCAAAAAATTTCTTATTTTTATAGGAAATTTTTCAAAAATTTCTTATTTTTTTTAGGAAATTTTTCAAAAATTTCTTATTTTTTTTTAGGAAGTTTTTCAAAATTTTCTTATTTTTTTAGGAAATTTTTTAAAAATTGCTTATATTTTTAGGAAATTTTTCAAAAAAATTCTTATTTTTTTTAGGAAATTTTTTACAAATTTCTTATTTTGATATGAAATTTTCCAAATATTTCTTGTTTTTATAGGAAATTTTTCAAAAATTTCTTATTTTTATAGGAAATTTTTCAAAAATTTCTTATTTTTATGGGAAATTAAAAAAAAAATCTTATTTTATTTTGTTTCAAGTGTTTTACAAAGAGCGTAAGAAGAAAAAACTTTTGCATTTGTAAATGTAGATAAATGTGTTAAAAAGACCAACCTGTAGTATTTATTCTTAAGAATGTAAGATTCTAGGAACTATTCATCAATATTTTACTACAAACACGGTCATACTTCCTCAACTTACACTTAAGCACCGAAACAATTTCCAAAGAAAGTAACAGAAACCGAAACAAGCTTTTTATCTTCCAAACTCAACTTTAAAGCATTTCTTGGCACCACGCCCCATATGGCCCTTAAACAGTCACTTTTTTTGCTTTAGACAAATTATTACAAAATACTTAAAAATACAGAAAGACAGACAAATGGTGGTTGGACGGACGAAGGGACAAATACCCATAAAAACTAGACAGAATGGCAACAAAGTGTTTGTTTGAGTTTCGATCGATTGCTGTTAATATTGTTGTTGTTGTTGATCTTGTAGTACTCCAGCTCCAATGTTTATGATCTCATTAGAAACATTTCACAAAAAAAAAAGCGGAAAATTCAAAGCGCACGCCAAAACTCAAAGGAAACCACGTCAAAGCGATCGATCGGTTGGTTGGACGCTCGGTCGGAATAATATACTTGATCTGTTTATGTTTCTTTAGAGTTTTTCTTTTGTTGTTTTTAATGTTTAAATACTTACTATTATTGTTGTTGTTGTTGTTGTTAACTAATATTGATGTTTTTATTGTTGTTGCTCATTGACATTACTGGAGTTTAAGCTTAATGATAGCCGTGTCTTGTATTTGTAGTTAAACAAATGCCTGGCGTATGACCAACCAACCAACCTCGTCGCTTCTTTGGCTTTGGCTATGGAGATCGTTTGTGTTTGCTGTCGTAATTGTTGGTTAAACACAAATAAAGAAATTACAAAATTTTCCCATCATCAGAGAGACGACCATCTACTACGAGAATTTAAGTATCTGTGTTAACAGATGAATGGATGATTGGGATGGCTCATAATTGCAGTACAAAGACTAACTAAAAGACCAAGTCCATGAGTGTCAACATTTGGAATGAACAAAAAAAAAAAAACAGAGAAAACAAAAGGAAAAGCAAACATCCGCAACAGAAAAATTGTTACAAAACCAAGAAGAAAATAAAAATTAAGACCATCTCATTTTTATCATCTTTATTTAAGAGTTTGACACCACCAACCAACCAACCACTCACTAGCAAGGAGGTCCGTCTGCTCTGTTCTGGTCTGGCCTGTCTGTTTTAACTTAATCTCTCCCCTGTCATTTCTTGGTGGAGTGTTGTCGTCATATTGAACATTTGAATTTTTTGCAAATTGTGTGAAATTGCTGTAATTTTGCGTTAAAAGTCATAAAATCTTATTTTACCATGACAACTAAAAACAGGCAGACAGACGGACAGACAGTCAGTTATGGTTAAAATACTGATTTTTAACTTCACTGTCATTAAAACTCAACCATTAAACGAAGGGACTTATGGATGAGACAGACCGACAATAAGACCCCCAAAACAAAGAAGTGCAGAAAATATACGAGTAAAGCCATGAATCTTAAATAAATATTTATATAACCAACGTCAGGCCGTGTTGGAGTCTGAAGTAAAACATATCGATTGTAAACAAGTGTTAAGAGTTAGTTAGCACACGTTTACGACTCTATTCCATCCGACTGACTGTCTTATTCTAAATTCAAACCACCCAATAAATTATCACACTTTTTGTGAGTTCATCAATCAAAAGAATGTATATTAAAATTATTCTAAATCCTATAAATAAATTAAAAAAATTTGCTATAAAAATAAGAAATTTTTTAAAAATTTCCTATAAAAATAGAATTTTAGAAAAATTTCCTATATAAATAAGAAATTTTAGAAAAATTTCCTATTGAAATAAGAAATTTTTGAAAAATTTGCTATAAAAATAAGAAATTTTTGCAAAATTTCCTATAAAAATAAGAAATTTTTCAAAAATTTCCTATAAAAAAAGAAATTTTTAAAAAATTTCCTCAAAAATATGAAATTTTTTAAAAATTTCTTTTAAAAATAGGAAATTTTTGAAAAATTTCCTATAAAAATTAGAAATTTTTAATAGATTTCCTAAAAAATATGAAATTTTTTAAAAATTTCTTATAAAAATAAGAAATTTTTAAAAAATTTCATATAAAATTAAGAAATTTTTGAAAATTTTCATATAACATTAAGAAATTTTTGGAAAATTACCTATACAAATAAGAAATTTTTGAAAAATTTTCTATTAAAATAAGAAATTTTTGAAAAATTTCCTATAAAAATAACAAATTTTTGATAAATTTCTAATAAAAATAAGAAATTTTAAAAAAAATTTCTACAAACATAGGAAAATTTTAAAAAATTTCCGATAAAAATAAGAGATTCTTGAAAAATTTCCTATAAAAATAAGAAATTTTTGAAAAATTTCCTATAAAAATAAGAAATTTTTGAAAAATTTCCAATAAAAATAAGAAATTTTTGAAAAATTTCCTATAAAAATAAGAAAATTTTGAAAAATTTCCTACAAAAATAAGAAATTTTCGAAAAGTTTCCTATGAAAATAAGAAATTTTTGAAAAATTTCCAATAAAAATAAGAAATTTTTGAAAAATTTCTAAATAAGAAAAAAGAAAAGGATGCAATTTAAAAAAAAAATTCCATAAAGTTATGAAATTTTTAAAATTTTCATATAAAATTAAGAAATATTTGAAAAGTACCAATAAAAATAAGAAATTTTTAAAAATTTCTAATAAAAATAAGAAATTTTTAAAAAAAATTACTACAAACAAAGGAAAATTTTAAAAAATTTCCGATAAAAATAAGAAATTTTTGAAAAATTTCCTGCAAAAATAAGAAATTTTTCGATAATTAACTTAAAAAGAAGAAACTTTTGGATAATTTCCTATAAAAATAAGAATTTTTTGGAAAATTTCCTATAAAAATAAGAAATTTTTGAAAAATTTCCTATAAAAATAAGAAATTTTTGAAAAATTTCCTATAAAAATAAGAAATTTTTTAAAAATTTCCTATAAAAATAGAATTTTAGAAAAATTTCCTATATAAATAAGAAATTTTAGAAAAATTTCCTATTGAAATAAGAAATTTTTGAAAAATTTGCTATAAAAATAAGAAATTTTTGCAAAATTTCCTATAAAAATAAGAAATTTTTCAAAAATTTCCTATAAAAAAAGAAATTTTTAAAAAATTTCCTCAAAAATATGAAATTTTTTAAAAATTTCTTTTAAAAATAGGAAATTTTTGAAAAATTTCCTATAAAAATTAGAAATTTTTAAAAGATTTCCTAAAAAATATGAAATTTTTTAAAAATTTCTTATAAAAATAAGAAATTTTTAAAAAATTTCATATAAAATTAAGAAATTTTTGAAAATTTTCATATAAAATTAAGAAATTTTTGGAAAATTACCTATACAAATAAGAAATTTTTGAAAAATTTTCTATTAAAATAAGAAATTTTTGAAAAATTTCCTATAAAAATAACAAATTTTTGATAAATTTCTAATAAAAATAAGAAATTAAAAAAAAAAATTTCTACAAACATAGGAAAATTTTAAAAAATTTCCGATAAAAATAAGAGATTCTTGAAAAATTTCCTATAAAAATAAGAAATTTTTGAAAAATTTCCTATAAAAATAAGAAATTTTTGAAAAATTTCCAATAAAAATAAGAAATTTTTGAAAAATTTCCTATAAAAATAAGAAAATTTTGAAAAATTTCCTACAAAAATAAGAAATTTTCGAAAAGTTTCCTATGAAAATAAGAAATTTTTGAAAAATTTCCAATAAAAATAAGAAATTTTTGAAAAATTTCTAAATAAGAAAAAAGAAAAGGATGCAATTTAAAAAAAAAATTCCATAAAGTTATGAAATTTTTAAAATTTTCATATAAAATTAAGAAATATTTGAAAAGTACCAATAAAAATAAGAAATTTTTAAAAATTTCTAATAAAAATAAGAAATTTTTAAAAAAAATTACTACAAACAAAGGAAAATTTTAAAAAATTTCCGATAAAAATAAGAAATTTTTGAAAAATTTCCTACAAAAATAAGAAATTTTTCGATAATTAACTTAAAAAGAAGAAACTTTTGGATAATTTCCTATAAAAATAAGAATTTTTTGGAAAATTTCCTATAAAAATAAGAAATTTTTGAAAAATTTCCTATAAAAATAAGAAATTTTTGAAAAATTTCCTATAAAAATAAGAAATTTTTGAAAAATTTCCTATAAAAATAAGAAATTTTTGAAAAATTTCCTATAAAAATAAGAAATTTTTTAAAAATTTCCTATAAAAATAAGAAATTTTTGAAAAATTTCATATAAAAATAAGAAATTAAAAAAAAATATTCATATAAAAATAAGAAATTTTTGAAAAATTTTCTTTTAAAAAAGATATTTTGGAAACAAAAAAAAATTTTTAATTTCATCTAAAATAAAAAAAAAATAATAATAATGTTCACAAGTTCATTAAATCGGAAAAATGTTACCTTCTCAATATAAATCAATCATAACCAAAAACATGTGTAAACTTTATCAATTCCCAGAGAAACACCTCAAATCGTGGGAAGTTTCACGAAAATATTTAAAATCGTCTAGAAATCCCAAAAAAAAAAAAAAATAACGACTACAAATTGTTAACATCTTTCATTAATAAAAAACATAAGCGATAAACATAGATCTTCCATTTCTGTTAACAAACATAATCTTGACAAGTTGAGTTCCTGTCCTGACCATCAAACTTTCGCTCACACATTCATAGATATCATATACCCACATTGACACACATTGACAAATTCCAGTCAAAACCAAAATTGATGAATGAACCGTAAAAGTGAAGACTAGACTTTATGAAATGACAAACTTATGACAGATAAAAAACACGGTGGGAAAATTTCCTCAAAAGCCCTTGAATATTCTAAAGAATTTTGAAATAAAAACAGCAAAACTAAAAAAGTAATTTAACAAGATAAAGTTATTAACGCATCTGTTAACAAGGAAAATACATTGTCTAAAAACCTACAACGGACTAGGCCTATGAAGGAATTAAATAAAATATATCTTTGTAAAGTTGTAAAAGTTTCATAAAAGAGACTAAACATCAATACAAACAGAAAAAATAGCAAAAGTATGAGAATTTTACCCAAAACCGAGAAATGTCATCACAAAACCAAGACAAAAACCAACAAACAATTTAATGGATGTAAGGAAGGACGGACTACATCTTGTCAATTTTGTATGTAATGACAAATTAGACGGCACAATTGACGTTTCTTATCTTTTGTTTGTTTTATTTTACTTATAAACATAAATAAAAAATATATTCTTTTTTTTTCATTTGTTTTGTTTACAAATTTTCTGATTATTACCGCGATTCTAATAAAAACCGGATGCCGCACCTACATTTTGTCACGTCCCGGAGTTTGTTGTTGGGTTTACTTTGGAGGACAGGGTGAAGTGAATTCAAGGTTACAAGAATCTAAAAATAAAATGTATAATACCCACTGTCTTTCACTAAGATTAAACGGAGTCTTACACTTGGGCCAAAAAAATATTACAGTCAGATTCAAATATGGTTTCCTATAAAAATAGAAAATTATTGAAAAATTTCCTCTAATAATCGAAAATTTTTGAAAAATTTCCTCTAAAAATCGAAAATTTTTCAAAATTTTCCTACAAAAATAGGAAATTTTTAAAAATCTCCTATAAAAATAGGAAATTTTGAAAAGTTTCCTATAAAAATAAACAAATTTTGAAAAATTTCTTATAAAAATAGAAAATTTTTTAAAAATTTTCCCTCTTTTATAGGAAATTTTTCAATAATTTTCGATTTTCAAAAACCAAGAAAGTTTCGAAAAATATTCTACAAAAATATAAAATGTTTAAAAAATTTCCTCTAAAAATATTAAATTTTTGAAAAATTTCTTCAAAAGATTTTTCAAAAATTTCCTATTTTGATAGGAAATTTTTTAAAATTTCATATTTTTATAGGAAAATTTTCAAAAATTTCTTATTTGTATAGGAAATTTTTCAAAAATTTCAAAATTTTTCTATAAAAATAGGAAATTTTTGTAAAATTTCCTTTAAAAATGGGAAATTTTTGTAAAATTTCCTTTAAAAATAGGAAATTTTTGAAAAATTTCCTATAAAAAATAGGAAATTTTTGAAAAATTTCCTATAAAAAATAGGAAACTTTTGAAAAATTTCCTATAAAAAATAGGAAATTTTTGAAAAATTTCCTATAAAAAATAGGATATTTTTGTAAAATTTCCTTTAAAAATAGGAAATTTTTGTAAAATTTCCTTTAAAAATAGGAAATTTTTGTAAAATTTCCTTTAAAAAAAAGAAATTTTTGAAAAATTTTCTAAAAAAATAGGAAATTTTTGAAAAATTTCCTATAAAAATAGGAAATTTTTGAAAAATTTCCTATAAAAATAGGAAATTTTTGAAAAATTTCCTATAAAAATAGGAAATTTTTGAAAAATTTCCTATAAAAATGGGAAATTTTTGAAAAATTTCCTATAAAAATAGGAAATTTTTGAAAAATTTCCTATAAAAATAGGAAATTTTTGAAAAATTTCCTATAAAAATAGGAAATTTTTGAAAAATTTCCTATAAAAATAGGAAATTTTTGAAAAATTTCCTATAAAAATAGGAAATTTTTGAAAAATTTCCTATAAAAATAGGAAATTTTTGAAAAATTTCCTATAAAAATAGGAAATTTTTGAAAAATTTCCTATAAAAATAGGAAATTTTTGAAAAATTTCCTATAAAAATAGGAAATTTTTGAAAAATTTCCTATAAAAATAGGAAATTTTTGAAAAATTTCCTATAAAAATAGGAAATTTTTGAAAAATTTCCTATAAAAATAGGAAATTTTTGAAAAATTTCCTATAAAAATAGGAAATTTTTGAAAAATTTCCTATAAAAATAGGAAATTTTTGAAAAATTTCCTATAAAAATAGGAAATTTTTGAAAAATTTCCTATAAAAATAGGAAATTTTTGAAAAATTTCCTATAAAAATAGGAAATTTTTGAAAAATTTCCTATAAAAATAGGAAATTTTTGAAAAATTTCCTATAAAAATAGGAAATTTTTGAAAAGTTTCCTATAAAAATAGGAAATTTTTGAAAAATTTCCTATAAAAATAGGAAATTTTTGAAAAATTTCCTATAAAAATAGGAAATTTTTGAAAAATTTCCTATAAAAATAGGAAATTTTTGAAAAATTTCCTATGTAAATAGAAAATTTTTAAAAAATTTCCTATAAAAATAGGAAATTTTTGAAAAATTTCCTATAAAAATAGGAAATTTTTGAAAAATTTCCTATAAAAATAGGAAATTTTTGAAAAATTTCCTATAAAAATAGGAAATTTTTGAAAAATTTCCTATAAAAATAGGAAATTTTTGAAAAATTTCCTATAAAAATAGGAAATTTTTGAAAAATTTCCTATAAAAATAGGAAATTTTTGAAAAATTTCCTATAAAAATAGGAAATTTTTGAAAAATTTCCTATAAAAATAGGAAATTTTTGAAAAATTTCCTATAAAAATAGGAAATTTTTGAAAAATTTCCTATAAAAATAGGAAATTTTTGAAAAATTTCCTATAAAAATAGGAAATTTTTGAAAAATTTCCTATAAAAATAGGAAATTTTTGAAAAATTTCCTATAAAAATAGGAAATTTTTGAAAAATTTCCTATAAAAATAGGAAATTTTTGAAAAATTTCCTATAAAAAATAAGAAATTTTAGAAAAATTTTTTATAAAAAATAAGACATTTTAGAAAAATTTAATATAAAAAGTAAGAAATTTGTGAAAAATTTCCTATAAAAATAGGAAATTTTTGAAAAAATTCCTAAAAAATAGGAAATTTTTGAGAAATTTCCTATAAAAATAAGAAATTTTTGAAAAATTTCCAATAAAAATAGGATATTTTCTAAAAATTTCCTTTAAAAATAGGAAATTTTTGAAAATTTTCCTTTAAAAACAGCAAATTTTCGAAAAATTTCCTTTAAAAACAGGACATTTTTGAAAATTTTCCTATAAAAATAGGAAATTGTTGAAGATTTCCTATAAAACTTAGAAATTTTTGAAAAATTTTCTATAAAAAATAAGAAATTTTAAAAAAATTTCCTATAAAAAATAAGAAATTTTTGAAAAATTTCGTATAAAAAATATGAAACTTTTGAAAAATTTAATAAAAGCATAAAGCTTGGGTCTATATTCCTTTGTCACACTGTTATTAAACCAAAATATAAAACTATGAATTGTGGCTAAACACACATTGTGGGGTAGCTTTTTGGTAGGCTATCAAACAAATGCATTACAAAGCAATAACAAAAATAACGTTCCCACAGCTAATAACTAACATAAATCCCCTAAAACTAAGTTATGATATAGTCGATTTTTGGAGTAAAAATCAAAAAAAAAAAAAATTAACAAATTTTAGATTAGTAGACCAAAAATTTACCTATTCGAACAAAGTTGAGCTATCCGACTTGACGATCTTATGTTTTAGCTGGTGTTTATTAAATGTTTGACTCTGTTCGAGTTTTTCCAGCTAAAAATTACAAATGAATCTGTAAGTAAAAATTCATAAATGAACTGACTAATCGAACAAGAAAATTAAAACGACTGTTTAGTTGGGGGCTTTGTAACTTATGCTGGGGCATTTGTATGAGTTGGATACAGATTTTGTAAAGTAAAGTGAAGTAAAGTGAATTATTAAACATTTGTTAGACTTTTGCTAATGTTTGTTTGCTGTCATAAAACGCCACTCGTTGTTGTATTTACAATTACAAAACATCACATAAAACAAACCGCTTACATCATATGAACATATATAATCATTATGTACATACAATAGTTATGACATACATATTTCATATACATACATACATATCTCTACTCGTAGTTGCATGATTTAGCGGAAGGACAGACAAATTGATTTTCAGTTTGAAATTTTTGCTGGTAATTATGTCGCTTACACTAAATGTTCATTATATGAATCATTTCATCATTTGCATCTTTTGTGCTTTTTCTATTATATGAAGAAATTTGTCAGTGGAACTTCTGTTGGAAGAATAATTGCAAAGCTGCTGATTCCCAAACCAATTATAGTTATAGTCAAGATTTTTGTGAATTAAGCAGAAAAATGCTAACAAAACATTTTTGAAAATATTTTTTTATATTAAGAAATTTTTCTAAAATTTCTTATTTTATAGGAAAAATAATTTAAAAATTTCTTTTTTTTTATAGGAAATTTTCCAAAAATTTATTATTTTTATAGGAAGTTTTTCAAAAATTTCTTATTATTATTGGAAGTTTTTCAAAAAGAAATTTTTCAAAAATTTGTTTTTTTTATAAGAATTTAAAAAAAAAAATCTTATTTTTATAAGAAATTTTTCAAAAATTTCTTATTTTTATAAGAAATTTTTCAAAAATTTCTTATTTTTATAAGAAATTTTTC
This sequence comes from Stomorhina lunata, assembly GCA_933228675.1. Taxonomy (NCBI): domain Eukaryota; kingdom Metazoa; phylum Arthropoda; class Insecta; order Diptera; family Rhiniidae; genus Stomorhina; species Stomorhina lunata. The sequence goes on along the minus strand of OW121741.1, from coordinate 134,938,191 downwards.
AAAAATTTCTTATTTTTATAAGAAATTTTTCAAAAATTTCTTATTTTTATAAGAAATTTTTCAAAAATTTCTTATTTTTATAAGAAATTTTTCAAAAATTTCTTATTTTTATATTTTTTCAAAAATTTCTTATTTTTATAAGAAATTTTTCAAAAATTTCCTATTTTTATAAGAAATTTTTCAAAAATTTCTTATTTTTATAAGAAATTTTTCAAAAATTTCTTATTTTTATAAGAAATTTTTCAAAAATTTCTTATTTTTATAAGAAATTTTTCAAAAATTTCTTATTTTTATAAGAAATTTTTCAAAAATTTCTTATTTTTATAAGAAATTTTTCAAAAATTTCTTATTTTTATAAGAAATTTTTCAAAAATTTCTTATTTTTATAAGAAATTTTTCAAAAATTTCTTATTTTTATAAGAATTTTTTCAAAAATTTCTTATTTTTATAAGAATTTTTTCAAAAATTTCTTATTTTTAAAAGAAATTTTTCAAAAATTTCTTATTTTTATAGAAAATTTTTCAAAAATTTCTTATTTTTATAGGAAAGTTTTCAAAAATTTCGTATTTTTATAGGAAATTTTTCACAAATTTCTTATTTTTATAGGAAAGTTTTCAAAAATTTCGTATTTTTATAGGAAATTTTTCACAAATTTCTTATTTTTATAGGAAACTTTTCAAAAATTTCTTATTTTTATAGGAAATTTTTCAAAAATTTCTTATTTTTATAGGAAATTTTTCAAAAATTTCTTATTTTTATAGGAAATTTTTCAAAAATTTCTTATTCTTATAAGAAATTTTTTATAGGAAATTTTTCATAAATTTTTTATTTTTATAGGAAATTTTTCAAAAATTCCTTTTATTTTTATAGAAAATGTTTCAAAAATTTCCTACTTTTAAAGGATTTTTTTTAATTTTTTTATAGGAAATTTTTCAGAAATTTCTTATTTTTATTTGAAATTTTTCAAAAATTTCTTATTTTTATATCAAATTTTTAAAAAATTTCTTATTTTGTAGCAAATTTTTCAAAAATATCTTCTTTTTATAGGAAATTTTTTAAAAATTTCTTATTTTTATAGGATATTTTTCAATTTTTTTATTTTTATAGGAAATTTTTCTAAAATTTCTTATTTTTTTAGGAAATTTTTCAAAAAATTTCTTATTTTTTTAGGAAAGTTTTCAAAACTTTCTTATTTTTATAAGAAATTTTTCAAAAAGTTCTTGTGTTTATAGGAAAATTTTCAAAAATTTCTTATTTTTATAGGACATATTTCAAAAATTTCTTATTTTTATAGAAAATTTTTCAAAAAATTCTTATTTCAATATGAAATTTTTCAAAAATTTCTTATTTTTATAGGAAATTTTTCAAAAATTTCTTATTTTTATAGGAAATTTTTCAAAAATTTCTTATTTCATAATTTTTTTATTTTTCTAAGAAAAATTTCTTGTTTTTGTAGGAAATTTTTCAAAAATTTCTTATTTTTATTGGAAATTTTTCAAAAATTTCTTATTTTTATATAAAAATTTTCAAAAATTTCTTATTTTTATATGGAATTTTTCAATAATTTCTTATTTTCATAGGAAATTTTTCAAAAATTTCTTAATTTGATAAAAAAAATTTTAAAAAATTTCTTATTTTTATAGGAAATTTTGCAAAATTTTCTTATTTTTATAGGAAAATTTTCAAAATTTTCAAAAATTTCTTATTTTTTTAGTAAATTTTTCAAATATTTCTTATTATTAGAAATTTTTCAAAAGTTTCTAAATTATATGGGAAATTTTTCAAAAATTTCTATCTTTATAGGAAATTTTTCGAAAATTTTTATTGGAAATTTTTCAAAAATTTCTTATTTTTATAGGAAATTTTAAAAAAAATTCTTATTTTTATAAGAAATTTTTCAAAAATTTCTTATTTTTATAAGAAGTTTTTCAAAAATTTCTTATTTTTATAAGAAATTTTTAAAAAATTTCTTATTTTATAGGTAATTTTTCTAAAATTTCTTTTTTTTTTTAAGAAATTTTTCAAAAATTTCTTATTTTTATAGGAAATTTTTCAAAAATTTCTTATTTTTATAGGAAATTTTTAAAAAATTTCTTATTTTTAAGGAAATTTTTAAAAAATTTCTTATTTTTAAGGAAATTTTTAAAAAATTTCTTATTTTAACAGGAAATTTTTCAAAAATTTCTTATTCTTATAAGAAATTTTTTATAGGAAATTTTTCATAAATTTCCTATTTTTATAGGAAATTTTTCAAAAATTCCTATTATTTTTATAGAAAATGTTTCAAAAATTTCCTATTTTTAAAGGATTTTTTTTAATTTTTTTATAGGAAATTTTTCAGAAATTTCTTATTTTTATTTGAAATTTTTCAAAAATTTCTTATTTTTATAGCAAATTTTTAAAATATTTCTTATTTTAATAGGAAATTTTTCAAAAAATTCTTATTTATATAGGAAATTCTTCAAAAATTTCTTATTTTTATAGGAAATTTTTCAAAAATTTCCTTTTTTTTATAGGAAATTTTCAAAAATTTGTTAATCTTTTTTACTTCTAATTTTGATTTAAATGAATATTTCGATTGATTTTCAAGAAAACTTTCACTTTTACATCTTTATATCTTGACAAAAGTACCCGATTAAATGCCATGTAATTCATGATTTAAAAAAAACCCCGTAATCATTTTTATTTTCTTCATATAAATTTCCCTATCGCCCAAAAAATATCTTTCACAGAGAAATTCGAAAACATGCTTAATTACAATGAAACTGACACAAGGTGACATAAATCAATGAATGGATTATGAAAGTGACACTGACAGTTAACGCAACACGCTCTAACGAGGCTTCAACATTCGAGCGGTAAATCTAACGAAAATTCTTTAACAATTTTCTCTAATGGGCGCTTAATGACACAAAGAGACTGTATTCAAAAAATAATGCCTCATTCATATTCATACGTTTTATTCTCTTAATTCGGCAAATTATCACACAACAAATGTCAAATGCTGGATAATTGAGACCGATTCAAATGTGAATGAACAAAATTTGAAAATTTTGAAAAGAATGACCCTAAACCAGATAATCTGATGCTTAGAATTGATAAAGAGACGTCAGCTGAATTTTCAGGCTGCTAATGTAATATTACCACGTACTTATGAATTGAAATTAAATGAATACACAGAGAAAAATTATTTAATCTTACCTAAATGGTGTTTTCTGTTAATTTAAGGTTTTTGATTATAAAATATTTCTAGTCTTCAAATTTTTATAAGCTTGAAAATTATTAAATCAATAAGATTATTATGTTGAAATAACATAAATTTTCATGTTTCTTTAAAATGATTCCCAAATTGAAGTAACATTTGGCAAAGATTTTTGTTTAGAAAATTTAAGTTCATATTAATAAAACTTTGATATTAATATTAAGATTTTTTTCAGTGTATGCTAATATACCATAAGCATTTAAAATTGTTAAAACAACATTTTTATTGTGTTAGCCTTTTTTGTGTTGAGAGCAACATCTTTCAAAATTTTTTATTGTATTTTGAAAAAAACAGATGTCTCCTCGCCTGAGCCTGAAACAGAGTTCTTGAGTTTAAGGTCTGTCTGTTAAACAACCCAAAGACAAATTCTTCAAATTTTTATCTCATAATAACCCATAACGTACATATTTCGTAATTTCATAGCCGGGACAAAATTAAAAACGAAAACACACACTTCTACAAATGTGAGGATTTTTTTACCTTTAGAAAGGTTGCATAAGATAATCCATGTATTAAATGTGTTCACATAAAAAAGGCCCCTTTTTCCCAACTGGCAAATGACATACACTAATTATTGTTTTCTCATCTTTATTATTCTGTTAAATACTCGAATGTAAGTATATAATAAAAAACAACATCATTATCCGTTGACGGGCTGAATGGCGTTGGTTGGTTGTCTGGTTGGTCGGTTCATTAAATGCCTGTGATGATCATTTTAAGGACATTTTCCGCTTATTTGATTTTGAACATGGATTTATTTGACAGCGGAAGACAACCACAACGACAGCAATCACTATGTACTGTCACGGCATAAAACTATATAATGGGTGGATTGAAGTTTGCTTTATAAGGATAATAAAGGACCCAGAGAAAATGCAAGTATTTAAGGAAAGGATTTAAGAAAATACAGGATTTTGTTAGATATTTCAGTTTTATTTTTAATAAGTATTAAATAACCAATAAGAATGCTTAATATTCCATCAAGCCATACTTTATGATTTTCTACACCACTAAGGTAAAAACTTTGATGACTTTTTTTTTGAAAAATAAAATTAACCAAAAATTCTTTTGATTGTAACTTTTTTTAATGTAAAACTACAAAACTAAAATTATCTTAATTTAAGGGCTTAAATCTCAGCTTTACAATAGATTATAAATTATCTGCATATATGTGCATATTTAAGCTTAAATTAGTAACAAGTGACATAATTAATTTTCAAAAAAAAGTAAATCATTTCAAAACAATCATTATCACGAAAATTTAGAATAAAAAAGATTCATTACGAAAAATTTTCGTAGAAAAATTTTAATAACGACAATTAATTTTCAATTCACCTCTAAGGTAAAAAATTTCCTGATTTTTTTTAAATTAATTTAACACAAAATTTATTTGGTTGTAACTTTTTTAACTATTTATAACCCTAAAAACAAAAATTTTCTCAATTTAAAGGCTTACATCTCAGCTTTATATTAGTATAGTAAATATCTGCATATATATGCATATTTGAGCTTACGTCAGTTTCAAGTGACATAATTAATTTAATTGGAGAACAAAAACATCTTATCACAAAAATTTTGTGTATAAACTTTTTTTAACGAAAGATGTTCTATACAAAAACTTTCGCTACTTATTTTCCATATATAAATAGTTCTCAGTATTTGTACAGTATTTGCAGAATCTTATTATTTTGCGTAATATCTCCTTCTAAATATTATTTTTCTTCTTGATCCTTTTATGTCTAGGATTTTCTTTTCTGTTACGAGTTATAAAATAAGCACGACCCTCCTGCACACAAAATTGTTTAATACTCCATTTTTATATTCTTTATCAATAGGTGAAAGGATATTAAAAGTTTCACAGACCCCATTAAATTTATACCGAACGACTCAGAATTGCTTGGACAGTCGATTTAGCCATTGCCGTCAGTCTGTTGAAATCAAGTTTATGGAGCTCCAAGAGGGTGTACCGACATAAATTGTATATCAGATTTTGGGTGTTTAAAGACCGATTTTCATGAAATAAAAATAGCGTGATGCGCGGGAGGATTTAATAAATCTAATATACATACTCGTATATTATATTTATGTTGGCCTATCGTTCAACTGGATGATTTGTCTTATTTTTATTTTAATTGTATGCGAAAGAATCTTACCCAGAACTGATTCTGCATAACTTTGTCTAAAAGTCGGTTACAGAAAGGCTACCTGACAACTCTGCAGTCATTAGTTGCGAGTGGAACTTGAGAAAGGTATCTGTAGAAAATAAGTGCAAAAACGTCTATTCCAAAAAAAAAAAAAAACAAGCAAGAATAGCTATAGCCCGACAACATGATAACCTTCACTACTAAGGTCAAATATGGGCCAACAATTTAACAAGTATTCCTTAACTCTAAGAGACATACATACTATGTGCTACTTCTTCAAAATTTTGAGATTTAGGTACCTTTATATCATCTCCGTCTAAGGGCCTGATATGGGAGCTAGGATCAATTGTGAAGCGATTGTTACCAATGAATGATTCTAAGTCGATTGGTATGCTAAAAGGTGAGCTTCAGACCAATATTTTTATGCGTTACAAACTTCAGCACAAACCCAATATACCCTTTCCACCTATGGTGGTGAAGGGTATAAAAATACGAAAATAAGAGTCGAAATGGGGTGCGTAAATTTCACCAACACCAAATTGGCAATTGTAACTTCTCCTATGCAAAAATTGAAACTTTAGAATTGTTAATGATGATGGCGTCATGTCCACGACCCAACACAAATCAGGTAATAATAGCAATAATTCGAATAGAAAATAATAAAGCCGGAGATGATGATAAGAATCATATTTCGTTTTATAAACACCATATGGTTAGAAGAACGTATGACCGATAATTGGAGACTGATTGTTATTTGTCTAGTGATCAAAAAAGGAGATGAAAACGTATTATCCTATTATGGAGGTATAAATAGCCTTTCCTATAAGATGGTGGTTATTATATGGTGCTAAATCATGGGCACTTGCATAGGCAGATGAAGCTATTCTTGGAGTTCTTGAGAGAAAGATCCTACGAAAATTTGTGGACTAATCTGCGTCAACAATGAATATCGACAATCATGAGCTGCATGATCTAACATTAACATTAAATAGCTTAAAAATACTTCTGCAAAAAAGTGTTCGAATATGATCGCAGAAAAAGATGACCGAAATTTAAATGCGAAGACCAAGTAGAAGAAAACATTTCAAAGTTTGTCTTCCGAAGCTTTAATAGAAAATGCAAATATTTCGATGAAACGTTTTTTCGAAACAAGGTATAAAAAAGGGATTGGGATTTTAGAGTATTTTTTGTAAACTTTAGAGTACTTTAAAGTACTAACTGTCTTATGCAAAAAAAATATGTAATCTTTAAATTTAAATTGTTTGATTTTAACAAAAGTTTAACATCGGTTTGTTAGGCTAAAAATCGTTTTAGGATGATACTTCGATGAATTTAGCCTAACACTGGTTCACCAACCTTTGTTAATTTTTTTTTTGCATAAGACGGTAAATTTTTTAAATGTACATTCATAGTATGTCAAATGTGTTTGTTTTGGTGACACAGTTTTTTATGATATTCACGTCAATATAACAAAGTACGTAACAGTACTCAACGAAGTATTTTATTTTTGGTGTACTTAGTAAAAGTTTGTTATTATAAAGGTTGTGTATTTTAACAAGTACTCTAAAAGTTTACATAAATTTAACACTTTGTTAAGTATGTATGTAACTTTGCACCGAACTTGCATAAGTATAGTACAGTACCTTAAAATACATTATTTTAGAGTATTTTTTCAAACCCTGTATTTAGGTAATTTCCTTCATTGGCTCTTATATGGGGGCTAGGGTCAATTACGGAAGGATTTGCAGGAAATTATGCAATTTGATTTCAGTTTTTACAAGAATAATGTGCGCAACAAATATAAAATTGTAATTATCTTCAGATTTTCGTGCGTTGTTGTAGGGTTTGTATGGGCGCTATGGTCAAATAAGAACCGATTTCAACGAATTTGTGGCCGAAAACTCAATTCAGGAAACTGAGACCCATGGCAGGTAAATATGATATTACTGATAAAAAAAAAACTAGTAACAAAAGCTATGGTCGGTCAATCCCGTCTATATGATGACCTTTAATGCTATGGTCAAATATGGACCAGCCAGTTTTCCTTAATTTCGAAATTTTTCAAAATTTCGAAATTTAAATAGATTTATGTGATTTCCGGCTAAGGGCCTTATGTGAGAGCTAGGGTCAATTATGGATCGATTGCTACGAAATTTCGCTTATTGGTTTATATTTACAAAATATTTTTCTGTACAAAGTTGTAGTAATAAAATGCATTTATTTTTAGACTTATAAGCGTTTTTGTGTCTGTATGGGAGGTATGGTCAAATATGGGCCGATTCCTACAAAATTAGGTTCACTGATTAAGGTTATCATAAGAAATATTTGTGCTAAATACTAATGCTGTAAAGGACAAAAATTGTAATCCGGGAAGGCATTCCTATGGTAGGTAACCAAAAAAGTGATCCGATTATGCCCAAAAAGTATAGGCACCGTCCTTCAAAATAGGAGCATGTGCAAAATTTTATCAAATTATCTTTAAACTTACGACCTGGGCCCTATTTCACTAAACTACAATTCTACAAGTTTACAAGTTACAATTACAAGTCTAATTCTTACAAGTGCTGTTCAATTGTGTTTCATTTAAATTTTCACAACAATTGTAGCTTTTTGGACTTGTAAACTACAATTTCTACAATTACAATTTCTTTTTTCGTTTTCAAATCGATCGACACATTAATCTGCCATGGCTGTCACTGGTGGGCAACGCATGGCCACATTTTTTCAGAACTTGAGAGCCCTCAAAAATACAGCAAACTTGAGTCTTTTCAAAACATAATCGATTACAAGATTTTAAATTTTTATAATTCTTGTTGTATGAGTTAAGATATCTTGGATAGGTACTATGTAGAAGAATGTATTTAAGGTCAATGATTAATATCGCAAAACATTGGCCTTCGTTAGACAAAAACATCGATATATTACACTTTAAGATCCGACAGTAAATGGCGAAGATATAACGAAAAAAGTATTTTGGCGATCCCTATGTGCGGCAAAATAAGAAATTCCTTGTTTGTAATAGATCGGTTTGAAAAATCGAAAAACTTCCTTAGTAAAAGTTTAACGATTTTTTAAGAGCTTTAATTTTCTGATATTAGGGTGGTACATTAGGGTGGTAGGAACAGGGGTCCGATAGATATTAAAGAAAAATGTTGGCCTCCTCGAGACAAAAACATCGATATATCACACTTCGAGATCCGACTGTAAATGCCGAAGATATAACGAAAAATGTATTTTGGCGACCCCAATGTACAACGAAAAAAATTAAAAAATTTTTTTTCGAAACTACCTCATAGCAATGCTTTATATTCGATGGTGTACGGCGAATTTTATTTTTTCGAGACGCCCTAATGTACATTCTCCTAGCCTAGACAATTTTTACACTTCTTCAAAATTTTTAATTTAGCTTTGGTTCAAATTTTATGGCGGTTCAAAGTTCGTTTTTTTCAATATTTTTTCAGAAACATATCCACTTTATATGCCTATAACTTTTGATACCTATAACTTCTGATAAGATTTTATAAGACTAGGCTGATATTTTTTTATTTATGCCCTGTAGTTTTATGCTCTTTTAATTAAAAAGTTAACAAAAAGTTTTTTGTTTTCCGATCCACCATGAGCCCATTTTTTGGTTTTCGTATTTTGTTGTCTATAGTATAGTTCCTACAAGCTAAAATCATTTTAGCACACCACGAAAATATGTGAAGGAAATAGTAAATTTATATATGAAAGTTTAAAAATAGTCTTTGGTGTCAGTTTTTGTTAAAATGAAAAGGTGAGAGATGTTATATTTTATCTTAGTTTAAAATAAAAATATGAATACGATTCATATTTACTTCGAATATGATAATTCGAGAAAAAAACTAAAAACTAAATATTAAACCCTGGTCTATACTATTATTAACATTTGAGAGAATGATAAAGAAAATGGAAGATATGCTTTTTGAGATATCCTTGAGTCAAGAACATCATTGATCTCCCTTGTTCTGCATACGCTTCATCACTATAGGTGGAAAGGGTATTATAAGTTTGGGCTGATATATGTATATAACGCATAGAAATATTGGTCTTAGTTGGACCACCTTTTAGTATAACAACGGATTTAGAATTACTTCCTGAGCCGATTAAACGATGTCAGTCCGACCGTCCATCTGGCTGGACGGCTGCCTGGACCCCCATGTAAACCTTGTAATCAAAGTACATTTCACAATTCTCAAGATAATTTGATTAAATTTGGCAAAAACAATTATTTTGGTAGTGTGCTATTAAAATTCGTCATAGTAAATTAAATTTGTTAAGGTACACTAAGTAATGGACTATTATTAATCGAAACATATTTAAAAACAAATAAAATAAATAAATGGTAATTAATATTGATTTGATTTTGTGTTAATTTTAACTAATTTTTATTAAAAAATAGTTAAAAACCAAATTTGAATTCATTTTATCATTCACTTGTAACTTGTAAAATTTTTTTGAGAGTCTCCGTCGACCCTATCCTTTTTTTCTACAATTCTACAAGTGTACAAGTACAAATTTAGATTAGTGAAACAAAACCACTTGTAGAAGTTCGACTTGTAAACTTGTGAATTGTCAAAATCACTTGTAGCTACAAACTTGTAATTGTATTTTAATGAAACACAATTATTTACAAGTTCACAATTTTACAGGCAAAAACACTTGTAATTGTAAACTTGTAGCTTAGTGAAATAGGGCTCTGTACATACATACAAGTAAGCTTGTTATCAAGCTTACTTAGATAACCGGCCAGCCAGCCGGCCGGACGGACATCGTTAAAACAACTCAGGGAGTGATTGCCTGAGTATTCTAAAAGATGGGTCTTAGACCAACATCAGCACAAACCCAATATACAATTTCCACCTATGGTGGTGAAGGGTACAAAAATGTCTATAAAAAATTTCATCATTCATAGACAGTGATTCTAAATCTATTGTTTTCTTATAAAAATTTTAAAATTTTGTAAAAATTACTTATAAATAGTCTAAAATTTCTACGACAATCAATTAATAACCCTTTTGAAAACCTATAATTTTGTATAAGGGTTGAAATACATGTATTTATACTGAATACAACTAAATATTATCATCATTTGCATTATTATAAATGTCATCATGATTATAATGATGATTTTCTTCATACCTCCCATATCATTTTGCACAGATGTCGGGTTAAGGGTAACACAAAAAAAATAATACTAAAGTTGAACTGAAAAGGGCGTGTCTGCTCATTTTGGTTACCATTCACAGGATACCGCCACTTAACTGTGATTTACAAACAGATTATTTCGGCTATTATACCCATGTGACGTAACATTTTGGTATCTATTACATAAAATCCCATATCCCATAACATAATCTCTCCCCTTTTCCAACTTCCCTTAACATTTTAATAGCTTCACTTGGTGGGATAATTAAATGACAGCTAAAATTGAGTAAAACAAAAAAATAAAGTTTGTACATAATGTAGCAATTTGTTTGATTTTCAAGCGCAAATAAACCCTTATTTGGGATAATTTACACAGCAAATAAGTTTTAAAGGATGTCATCATCATTTGATGATTTGTTTTTTTTTCATAAATTTTCTAAACAAAATTTAAGTGTCCTGCGGCGTTTAATCTTTAATTTGTTATCTCTAGTCTTTTATTTTGTCGATTTGTTTTTGTTGCTGTTGAAAAAAAAGCAAAAGTTCTTTATTTTATTAGAGACAAATTTGTATGCAAATGTTACTTTCATGTAGAAAATTGTATAATTTTTTTATTTTGTATATCAAAAGGGGATGAAAGATGGATTTGTTGATATTATTTGTAGATTTTCTGCCATTAATAAAAGCGATAAACTTTTCAGAGGTGTGGCTACAAGGACAATATTTAAAATTTTATGCAAAATATTTCATTTTTAAGATTTAAATGTAAGATAAGAAAGTTAACCTAAACAAGTGTTGTAATTGCAAGAAATTTTCGATATCATGATTTTAAAGTCTCTAATGACTTGGCTTTATATGCAAATATATGCACATGATTTTTATGTGATCGAAAAGTGAGACCTTAAGCTTTTATTTGATATATAGCCCATTCCAAACGTTTTTACTACAAAGAAGATATATGATCCTAAACTTATATTATTATTCAAGGAAATTTTTAAAATTACTTTAAATAGTCAAATTTCTAAATTCCTTCAAAGCGATTGTAATTATTTGAAAATATTTTAATATCACAAATAAAACCAACAAACATAGCCCACCCAAATCAGCCACAAAACAAAGAAATTAAAAGCAACATTTTGTATGAAAAACAAGTCATCGGGTCAAAATTTTGCTACTCATAATTATGGTGATGGTGGATATTGCAACAAAAAATCTCAAGAAAAAAAAACATCTAAAATAAACAAAAAGATTTCTACGAACTATTCACTTTATAGGTGGGCACACGTTTGTTTTAAAAACTGAATGCCGCCAAACCAACAACAACAAAGAAAAAACAACAAAGAATAGCATCTTTAAACGGTTGTTAAAAAGTTGTTAAATAACAAACCTTAACCACACCAGAGCCAAAGCTTCATCAAACCATTGGATTCATTCATTTACTTGTACACATTTACCATTAATCCATCCATCCATCCAACCGATTGTTTCTTAGTGGATCTGGTGGTAGGAAGACAAAGTAAATATTTTGAACTTATTTATTGGCATTTTGCATCCCTCCATAATCTGGCAGATGATTATGAGGCTCTATCTATGTCTCTTTTTCCTCTTCCAAATCTTTAAATTTCAAATTGTTCAAAAATTTTCTGTGTTGTTATGACAAAATAGCTTAAGTAATAAAAACAAATCATTTAGTAGAAATGAAAAAAGAAATTGTTTAAGGAACTGTTGGAGTAACAGCGAATAGGAAACGCTCTATTTATTAAAATTAAATATTGAAACTTTCAAAAATCTTGAATAGAAACTGAATTTAAGAACATTTGCTATTTTTATACGAAATTTTGAAAAACTTAACTACTTTTTTTAATCGGAAATTTTGCCAAATTTCATTATTTTTAATAAAAAATTTTGCAAAACTTTACTTTATTTAACAAAAATAGAAAATTTTCCAATTACAAAAAATATGAAATTTTGAAATGAAAATATTAAATTTTAGAAAAAATTCTTATAAAAATTAGAAATTTTTGAAAAATTTCCTATTAAAATAAGAAATTAAAAAAAAATGTAAAATGAACATAAAAAATTTTTAAAAAGTTTCTATAAAATTAGAAATTTTTTAAAAATTTCCTATAATAAGAAATTTTTTAAAAATTTCCTATAATAAGAAATTTTTTAAAAATTTCCTATAATAAGAAATTTTTGAAAAATTTCCTATAAAAATATTAAATTTAAGAAAAAATTCCTATAAAAAAAAATTCTTATAAAAATAAGAAATTTTTGAAAAATTTCCTAAAAAATAATAAATTTAAAAAAAATGTAAAATTAAATTAAAATTTTTAAAAAGTTTCTATAAAATTAGAAATTTTTGAAAAATTTCCTATAAAAATATAAATTTTTTGAAAAACTTTCTATAAAAATTTTTGGAAAATTTCCCATAAAATTAAGAAATTTTTTAAAAAATTCTTATAAAAATAAGAAATTTTTCAAAAATTTCTTATAAAATATCAGAATTTTTTTTAAAAATTTCCTATATACTAAGAAACTTTTGTAGAATTTCTTATAAAAATAAGAAATTTTTGAAAAATTTCCTATAAAAATAAGAAATTTTTGAAAAATTTCCTATAAAAATAAGAAATTTTTGAAAAATTTCCTATAAAAATAAAAAATTTTTGAAAAATTTCCTATAAAAATAAGAAATTTTTGAAAAATTTCCTATAAAAATAAGAAATTTTTGAAAAATTTCCTATAAAAATAAGAAATTTTTGACAAATTTCGTATAAAAATAAGAAATTTTTGAAAAATTTTCTATAAAAATAAGAAATTTTTAAAAAATTTCCTATAAAAATAAAAAAATTTTGAAAAATTTCCTATCAAAAAAATAAGAAATTTTTGAAAAATTATCCTCTAAAAATAAGAAATTTTCAAAAATTTCCTATAAAATAAGAAATTTTTGAAAAATTTCAAATAAAAATAAGAAATTTTTGAAAAATTGCCTATAAAAATAAGAAACCTTTGAAAAATTTCCTATAAAAAAAGGAATTTTTGAAAAATTTCCTATAAAAATAAGAAATTTTTAAAAAATTTCCTATAATAATAAGAAATTTTTGAAAAATTTCCTGTAAAAAAAAGAAATTTTTGAAAAATTTCCTATAAAAATATTAAATTTTAGAAAAAAATCCTATAAAAAAAAATTCTTATAAAAATAAGAAATTTTTGAAAATTTTCCTAAAATATAATAAATTAAAAAAAATGTAAAATTAACAAAAGAAATTTTTAAAAAGTTTCTATAAAATTAGAAATTTTTGAAAAATTTCCTATAAAAATATAAATTTTTTGAAAAACTTTCTATAAAACTAAGAAATTTTTGGAAAATTTCCCATAAAATTAAGAAATTTTTTAAAAAATTCTTATAAAAATAAGAAATTTTTCAAAAATTTCTTATAAAAAATCAGAATTTTTTTTAAAAATCTCCTATATACTAAGAAACTTTTGAAGAATTTCTTATAAAAATAAGAAATTTTTGAAAAATTTCCTATAAAGATAGGAAATTTTTGAAAAATGTCCTATAAAAATAAGAAATGTTTGAAAAATTTTCTATAAAAATGAGAAATTTTTGAAAAATTTCCTGTAAAAATAAGAAATTTTTGAAAAATTTTTGAAAAATTTTCTATAAAAATAAGAAATTTTTGAAAAATTTCCTGTAAAAATAAGAAATTTTTGAAAAATTTTTGAAAAATTTCCTATAAAAATTAAAAATTTTTGAAAAATTTCCTATTAAAATAAGAAATTTTTGAAAAATTTCCTATAAAAATAAGAAATTTTTGAAAAATTTCCTATAAAAATAAGAAATTTTTGAAAAATTTCCTATAAAAATAAGAAATTTTTGAAAAATTTCCTATAAAAATACAAAATTTTTGAAACATTTCCTATAAAAATAAGAAATTTTTGAAAAATTTCCTATAAAAATAAGAAATTTTTGAAATAATTCCTATAAAAATAAGAAATTTTTGAAATAATTCCTATAAAAATAAGAAATTTTTGAAAAATTTCCTATAAAAATAAGAAATTTTTGAAAAATTTCCTATAAAAATAAGAAATTTTTGAAAAATTTCCTATAAAAATAAGAAATTTTTGAAAAATTTCCTATAAAAATAAGAAATTTTTGAAAAATTTCCTATAAAAATAAGAAATTTTTGAAAAATTTCCTATAAAAATAAGAAGTTTTTGAAAAATTTCCTATAAAAATAAGAAATTTTTGAAAAATTTCCTATAAAAATAAGAAATTTTTGAAAAATTTCCTATAAAATAAGAAATTTTTGAAAAATTTCCTATAAAAATAAGAAATTTTTGAAAAATTTTCTATAAAACTAAAAAAATTTTGAAAAAATTCCTATAAAACTAAGAAATTTTTGAAAAAATTCCTATAAAAATAAGAAATTTTTGAAAAATTTCCTATAAAAATAAGAAATTTTTGAAAAATTTCCTATAAAAATAAGAAATTTATTGAAAAATTTCCTATAAAAATAAGAAAATTTTAAAAAATTTCGTATAAAAAGAAAATTGTGAAAAATTTTCTATAAAAAAAGAATTTTTACAAAATTTAAAAAAAAAATGGAAAGTTAAAGAAAATATTTCAAGGTACCTGGTATAGGCTAAAAGCTCCTTAAGAAAACTAAGATCTAATTTCCCCAATTTTTTAAGGCTTTGAGAGTATAAGGTTAGTGTAACATATCTCACGTTAAACCAAATCTATTTGTTATCACATTATAATGATGGGGCGAAAACAAATCCGTATTTTTCGGGGTACTGTGAATTATTACCTCGAGCACACCTTAAAGCAAGGCAAGGTAACACAACGACAACAACAACAATAATACCAAAAAAACGTCAATAATCGTATAAGTAATAGTTTTTTTTAATACTTTTATCTGTTTCTTTTTCACTTTTAAAGATTTGGTTATTGTATTTGAGGGATAAGGGAGGTGGATCCAAGGGAGAAGTCAACCACAGCGAAAGCTGAATTGATTTACTTGTACTTGAGACCTTAGATGTGAATAGAAGTTTATACACTTGAAGGTATAAAAATACAAATGTATCTTCTCAATGGATGTTTGGAGGGGAATTGGTTGGCTTTAAGATATTGTTTGTTGGCTTTTTTGCTGCCAGGCTTATAGTCAACGTAAAAACATTCAGGCCATAACTTTAGTTCTACCACTAACAGTGAGTCTTCATCTTTGTTTTTTTGCGCTCTACTGCTCGTGGGTGGGTATCATACATATTTTGGGGAATAAACGCCTATTCCAAGTTTGGGCAAAAAATCACACAAAGTCTTCGCAAGTTGTTTCTAAGCAGTTGCCTCCACCACCAACTTTAAAAAAGAATTTTTGTTTTTATTTCTTTTGCCAGATCTATTCATTTATAATTTTTTCTTTAGTTTTTTTTTTTTTGTTTTTGTTACGTGTATAAGGACGTTTTTTAAATGCTTTTCTCGTTCGTCTTTAGCGATGTCGTTATACGTCCATCATCATTGTGGGCTCATAACTTTCGAGTTCAATAGCAAGCCGCAGGGCATTTGCCAAACCTTATGTTACAAATATTTATATACATATTTACTAAAAGTTTTTATACATATATATACAAAGATACATACATACATTTTTACATAAATACATACTTACTATGGAAGTCTTAATCGCCCACGTTTGAACTTGTTGGTTATTATCCAAAGATTTGTATACACTTGGAAAAGGATTTTTTTTTAATTTCACTATTTAAAAGAAATTTTTAAAACTTTTCTGTTTTAAAGAAATGTTTCAAAAATTTCTTATTTTTATAGAAAAACTTAAAAAAAATTCTTATTTTTATGGGAATTTTTTCAAAAATTTCTTATTTTTATGGGAAATTTTTCAAAAATTTTTTATTTTTATAGGAAATTTTTCAAAAATTTCTTATTTTTTATAGGAAATTTTTCAAAATTTTTTTATTTTTATAGAAAATTTTTCCAAAATTTCTTATTTTTATAGGAAATTTTTCAAAAATTTCTTAGTTGTACAGGAAATTTTTTAAAAATTTCTTATTTTTAAAAGAAAATTTTCAAAAAATTTCTTATTTTTACAGGAAATTTTTCAAAAATTTCTTTTTTTTTTATATTAAATTTTTTAAAAAGTTCCTATTTTTTAAAAAATTTCCTATTTTTATAGGAAATTTTTAAAAAATTTCCTATTTTTATAGGAAATTTTTCAAAAATTTCCTATTTTTATAGGAAATTTTTCAAAAATTTCCTATTTTTATAGTAAATTTTTCAAAAATTTCCTATCTTTATAGGAATTTTTTCAAAAATTTCCTATCTTTATAGGAATTTTTTCAAAAATTTCCTATCTTTATAGGAAATTTTTCAAAAATTTCCTATCTTTATAGGAAATTTTTCAAAAATTTCCTATCTTTATAGGAAATTTTTCAAAAATTTCCTATCTTTATAGGAAATTTTTCAAAAATTTTATATCTTTATAGGAAATTTTTCAAAAATTTCCTATCTTTATAGGAAATTTTTCAAAAATTTCCTATCTTTATAGGAAATTTTTCAAAAATTTCCTATAAAGATAAAAAAAAACTTTAAAACTTTTCTGTTTTAAAGAAATGTTTCAAAAATTTCTTATTTTTATAGAAAAACTTAAAAAAAAATCTTATTTTTATGGGAATTTTTTCAAAAATTTCTTATTTTTATGGGAAATTTTTCAAAAATTTCTTATTTTTATAGGAAATTTTTCAAAAATTTCTTATTTTTTATAGGAAATTTTTCAATTTTTTTTATTTTTATAGAAAATTTTTCCAAAATTTCTTATTTTTATAGGAAATTTTTCAAAAATTTCTTAGTTGTACAGGAAATTTTTTAAAAATTTCTTATTTTTACAGGAAATTTTTAAAAAATTTCTTTTTTTTTATATTAAATTTTTTAAAAATTTCTTTTTTTTGATATTAAATTTTTTAAAAAGTTCCTATTTTTTAAAAAATTTCCTATTTTTATAGGAAATTTTTCAAAAATTTCCTATTTTTATAGGAAATTTTTCAAAAATTTCCAATTTTTATAGTAAATTTTTCAAAAATTTCCTATCTTTATAGGAATTTTTTCAAAAATATCCTAACTTTATAGGAATTTTTTCAAAAATTTCCTATCTTTATAGGAAATTTTTGAAAAATTTCCTATCTTTATAGGAAATTTTTCAAAAATTTCTTATTTTTATAGGAATTTTTTCAAAAAATTCTTATTTTGATAAGAAATTTTTCAAAAATGTCTTATTTTTATAGGAAATTTTTCCAAAATTTCTTATTTTTATAGGAAATTTTTCAAAGATTTCTTATTTTTATAGGAAATTTTTCAAAAATTTCTTATTTTTATAGGAAATTTTTAAAAAATTTCTTGTTTTTACAGAAAATTTTTCAAAAATTTCTTGTTTTTATAGGAAATTTTTCAAAAATTCATCACTTTTATAGGAAATTTTTTAAAAATTTCTTATTTTTAAAAGAAATTTTTCAAAAAATTTATAATTTTTATAAGAAATTTTTCAAAAATTTCTTTTTTTTTATATTAAATTTTTGAAAAATTTCCTATTTTTATAGGACATTTTTCAAAAATTTCCTATTTTTATAAGAATTTTTTCCAAAAATTTTCTATTTTTACAGGATTTTTTTCAAAAATTTCCTATTTTTATAGGAAATTTTTCAAAAATTTCCTATTTTTATAGGAAATTTTTCAAAAATTTTCTATTTTTATAGGAAATTTTTCAAAAATTTCCTATTTTTAGAAGAAATTTTTCAAAAATTTCCTAGTTTTAGAAGAAATTTTTCAAAAATTTCCTATTTTTATAGGACATTTTTCAAAAATTTTCTATTTTTATAGGACATTTTTTAAAAATTTCCTGTTTTTATAGGAAATTTTTCAAAAATTTCCTATTTTTATATGAAATTTTTAAAAAATTTCCAATTTTTATAGGGAATTTTTCAAAAATTTCCTATTTTTATAGGGAATTTTTCAAAAATTTCTCATTTTTAAAGGAAATTTTTCAAAAATTTCTCATTTTTAAAGGAAAATTTTCAAAAATTTCTTATTTGTAATGGAAATTTTTAAAAAATTTCTTCAAAAAATTTTTATTTTTGTTCGAAAATTTCTTATTTTTATAGGAAATTTTTTGAAAATTTCTTTTTTTTGTAGGAAGCTTTAAAACTTTCTTATTTTTGTAGGAAACATTTCAAAAATTTCTTATTTTTAGAGGAAATTTAAAATATCTTATTTTTATAGAAATCTAGTTCAAAAATTTCTTGATTTTGTACGAAATTTTTCAAAAATTTCATATTTTTATAAGAAAATTTTCAAAAATTTCTTATTTTTATATGAAATTTTGAAAAATTTCTTATTTTTATGGGAAATTTTTAAAAAATTTCTTATTTTTATGGGAAATTTTTAAAAAATTTCTTATTTTTATAGGAAATTTTTAAAAAATTTCCTTTTTTTATAGGAAGTTTTTTAAAAATTTCTTATTCTAATAGGAAACTTTTCAAAAAATTTTTATGTTTTTAGTAAATGTTTAAAAATTTTCTATTTTTATAAGGAATTTTTAAAATATTTCTTATTTTTATAGGAAATTTTTTTAAAACTTTCTTATTTTTGTAAGAAATTTGAAAAACATTTTTTTAAATCTTTCTTATTTTTGTAAGAAATTTAAAAAACATTTTTTTGAAACTTTCTTATTTTTGTAAGAAATTTTTAAAAAATTTTCTATTTTAATAAGAAATTTTTAAAATACTACTTATTTAAATTAAAATTAAAATTTGTTACAATTTTATTTTATTAAATTTAAACGAAAAATTTTTTCAGTGTATTAAATTTTCTTTGTAAAAACTCAGAGCCACATTAAAAAATCCATAAAATATTTTGAGAAAAAAATCGAAGCGCCACAATTCATTCATCCATTAAATATATAAATTGTGGTTTGATTTGAATGCATCCAGCATCTAGACAGACGTTTTTCAAAGGGATTGTAAAAATCCAACCATTCATACAAAAAGTCCAAAAAAAAAAAACAAACCAAAACCATTCATCTTCACATTTTAGGTTCTATTTGGAGATTTTTCTTTTTTTTAGATTTTATTGTTTTTGTTTTTTTTTTTTTTTTTTTGTGAAGCGACGTTTTCTTTATAACTTAAACCTTAAAAACCAGGGCTAGGCTTAGTCATTCTGTCAAAGTTCGAAATTGAAGTCAAGCATCATCAACGGTTTAAACTAAGATTTTTTTCATAACTTTTTTTTTCAAATTTACCTCATGTGGCAAACTCCACACGCGTTCTAGTAGAGACGATTCAAGCCAAATAGTTGAATGGTTTAGTTAAATGGAAGTTTGGTTGACTAACTAAAACTTAGCCCTTATGAACCACCTCCGCATTAATATTTCGTTTTAGTTCCTTTTCTTTTCTTAACGCCACATGCCTATTGCCAGCCAGTCTTACTTTTATAATATATTTTGACTCACAAGAATCTATCTCCCCATGGTTTACATATTTAAAACAAATAGTTTCACAATCATAGACCACAATAGCGATCATGAAAGACAAGAATCGAGAATAACGAGAACAATATCATTCCAGAATAATAGCGATAAAGGCAACAATGAATAGCGTTTGTTGACTTTATCTGTTTCCCTTTTATAGCGTCATCATTGTCGTCTACGTCAACTCGATCTCTATATTTTTGTGATCAGTGATCTCTATACGACCATTATCATCATAAGCCTTTAAGAGTTTAGAATTCTGTTGGTTTTTAGCTTTAGAGCCAGTCACCAGGTCTAATGATTCGATTTGTTAGTATCAGGTTACACTCAAATAGTTTCCAAAAACGCCCACATTCTTAGACAAAAACCACCAAATCTTAATGTGTTCACATCTTTTGGCGTTTATGGAACAATTTAGACTCAGATTACAAAATGACAAACTGAGAACACAGAAAAAATTAAATGTCAAACATTTCATTAAATGTCACCTCCCTGGTAATGAAATGCAATAAAAATTTTTGTTTCCCTTTGAAATTTTAACGCTTAAGTTTTTAAGAAAAAAATTGTTTGTTTTTAAGTCGCAAGATAAAACGAAATATAACTAATATTTTAAAAATGTTGCTATTTATAGGAAATAATTTTTAATATTTTAAATCTTGTTTAAGAAATTTTTCAATGTTTCAATATTTTTCTAAGAAATTAATCACGATTTAAAATTTTTATGGAACTTCTAATACTCAGGTATTTTTAAATTTTATATAAAATTTCAATACTACAAGCAGTAAAATTTTGAAAAATTTTCTATATGAACTATTTATACCCTTCACCACCATAGGTGGAAAGGGTATTATAAGTTTGTGCTGATGTTTGTAACGCATAGAAATATTTGTCTTAGACCCACCTTTTAGTATACCAATAGACTTAGAATCACTTTCTGAGTCGATTTAGCGATGTCCGTCCGTCCGTCCGTCCGTCTGGCTGGCTGGACCCCCATGTAAACCTTGTAATCAAACTACAGGTCGCAATTCTAAAGATAATTTGATGAAATTTGGCACAGATAATTTTTTTGATAATGGGACCATGGCTATTGAAATTGGTCAAAATCGGTTCATTATTTGTGGTACCTCCCATAGGTCCCACTTCCCGGAATTGCTATATTGGCCACAAATATCAATATTTTTTCATGAAATTTAAAACAAATACTGCTTATGTAAACTTAAATCACTGTACCAAATTTCGTTGAAATCGGTCCACATTTGACCATAGCTCCCATACAAACTCTTCTTCAAAAACGCACTAAATGAGACAAAAAATCACTAAAACGCTCGTAAATCTAAAGATAATTTGTATTTTAAGTTTATTTTTTGCATACATAATTTTTGTAACAACTGTAATCAATTTGACAAATTTCGAGATAATCGGTCCACATTTGACCCTGGCTCTCATATAAGTTCAAATGACGGAAACAGCTTAAATATATTAATTTTGAGAAAATGTTTGTATGATGGCAAAATGTAGCAAATATTTGTCTTTATACAGGAAAAATAACACCTTTGACCTTAGTGGTGAAGGGTATCGTATGGTCGGGCTTGACCGACTATAGCACTTTCTTACTTGTTTTTTATAAGTTATGGTCTTCTAAGTACAAAAGTACCATAATTTTTTTTTTCTTTAATTTTTTTCTAAAATTCAGGATTTTTCTAGGTTTTCCGAGTTATATTACAAAAAACTATTTATACGATTTTATTGAAAAGTATATAAATGGATAAAGCACAAAATTGTTCCTAAGTCCACCTAACATGTGTTTTGCGCGATCAACGGTTTTAGAGTTATATACACCGCAATTAAAAAAAAATATTAGATATTTAAAAATTGAAAAATTTAATTTTTTTAAATTCGTGAAACTATGAGTTTTTCAAATAATACAAGCCCTATATTATGTAAATCCATCGTTTAGTAGTGCTTTCATTAAAACTAACGTGAAATTACCCAGTTTTAGAGAACATTTGTTCATATAAATCCTATTATATTCAAAAAAAAATAAATTAAAGGCCACATGAGACCTTGGTTGAAATATTTTCTGCTACAAGGACAAAGCTTGCTAGAAATAAACAAAATCTTTCAAAATTTTAGGGTATCTCCCAAACAAATTCGTTCTCGGGAACATAGTTTTAAGTAACTCAAAGTTACAAATTTCCTCCTATCTTTTTGAAATTTGGTGCAGACATGTTTTTTATAAGTGGAACCACTTCTATTGAAATTGGTCTTTTTTAACCGAATTCAGATTTGGGCTACAAATTTTTGAGGATTTCGATGAATCTTAGAATTAATATTTCTTATATAAACAGAAATCACTGACAAGATCTTCTGACAAAACCCACTTAAATGCATTGAAATTCATCAAAAAAAAAGGATCCTTAATCTTACATAATGACAATTTCATGCTTATTTTTTGCACACATAATTTTCCTATAAACTGTAATCAAATCTCTAAATTTTAAGAAAATCGGTACACATTTGACCCTAGCTCCCATATAACTCGCAATGACGGAAATCGCTTAAATAAAAAAAATGGGTATTTTCACTTGATTTCTGTTATTGTTCATAAAATTTAAATTTATTTATGAATTTTAAAGAAATTATTCTTTTTTTAGTTTTGAGATCATGTTATAAAAATAGTAGGTTTTTGTCATCTTCAATTTTGATGAATTTATGAATATTTTTTCAGTGAAAAAATATTTTTTTTACTTAAAAATGCAAATAACTCCAAATCCTTTAAACAAATAAAGAAAATATTTTAAAGCGACTTAAAGATATTTTTATGTACTATTCTTTTTTGCGACAAAATTGAACAACCAGTTCCAAAGATATGATAAAATCGATGAACCAGACTTTTCAAAAGTATCAAATTTTGTAAAAACATAAATTTGTTCAAATTCAAGCAATTGAAAAAAGGAAAATTTGATCGTTTTTATGATCAGAAGACCACAACGAATAATAAAAACAAAGTTATGATATTTTATCAAAAAAGTTTAATTTTGTTGGCTAGTGAAATTAAAATGATTTTATAGCGAAATTTGCAAAATTTCGCTATTTATAGGGAATTTTTCAATATTTACCAATTTTTTATTTTAATGAAAGTTATGAGCCCGAGTCGGGCTAACGTCCATTATTTTGAAAATTTATAATTATTAAAAATTTATAATTTTTATAGGAAATTTTTTTAAACTTTCTTATTTTTATAGAAGATTTTTTTCCAAATTTCTTGTTGTTATGGAAAATTTTTCAAAAATTTTCTATTTTTATAGGAAATTTTTTAAAAATTTTCTATTTTTATAGGAAATTTTTTAAAAATTTCCTATTTTTCTAAGAAATTGTTTAAAAGTTTCCTATTTTTATGGGAAATTTTTTAAAAATTTCCTATTTTTATAGGAAATTTTTTAAAAATTTCCTATTTTTATAGGAAATTTTTTAAAAATTTCCTATTTTTATAGGAAATTTTTTAAAAGTTTCCTATTTTTATAGGAAATTTTTTAAAAGTTTCCTATTTTTATAGGAAATTTTTTAAAAGTTTCCTATTTTTATAGGAAATTTTTTAAAAATTTCGTGTTTTTATAGGAAATTTTTAAAAAGCTTCCTATTTTTATAAAAAATTTTCTAAAAATTTCCTATTTTTATAGGAAATTTTTTTAAAATTTCCTATTTCTATAGGAAATTTTTTAAAAATTTCCTTTTTTTATAGGAAATTTTTTAAAAATTTCCTATTTTTATAGGAAATTTTTTAAAAATTTAATATTTTTATAAGAATTTTTTTAAAAATTTCCTATCTTCATAGGAAATTTTGTAAAAATTTAATAGTTTTATAGGAAATTTTTCAAAAATTTCCTATTTTTATAGGAAATTTTTCAAAAATTTCCTATTTTTATAGAAAATTCCCTATTTTTATAGGAAATTTTTTAAAAATTTCCTATTTTTATAGGAAATTTTTTAAAAATGTCCTATTTTTATAGGAAATTTTTTAAAAGTTTCCTATTTTTATAGGAAATTTTTTAAAAATTTCCTATTTTTACAGGAAATTTTTTAAAAATTTCCTATTTTTATAGGAAATTTTTTAAAAATTTCGTATTTTTATAGGAAATTTTTTAAAAATTTCCTATTTTTATATGAAATTTTTTAAAAATTTCCCATTTTTATAGGAAATTTTTTAAAAATTTCTATTTTTATAGGAAATTTTTTAAAAATTTCCTGTTTTTATAGGAAATTTTTTAAAAATTTCCTATTTTTATAGGAAAATTGAAAATTTCCTATTTTTACAGGAAATTTTTTAAAAATTTCCTATTTTTATAGGAAATTTTTAAAAATTTCCTATATTTATAGGAAATTTTTTGAAAAGTTCCTATTTATATCGGAAATTTTTTAAAAAGTTCCTATTTTTATAGGACATTTTTAAAAAAATATCCTATTGTGATAGGAAATTTTTCAAAAATATCTTATTTTTGAAGGAAAATTTTTCAAAAATATCTAATTTTCATAGAATATTTTTCAAAAATTTCTTAGTTTTATACGAAATTTTTCAAAAGTTTATTATTTTTATAGGATTTTTTTTTAATTTCTAATTTTTATAAAAATTTCCTATTTTTATAGGAAATTTTTTAAAAATTTCTTATTTTTATAAAAAAATTTTCAAAAATTTCTTAGTTTTATAGGAAATTTTTCAAAAATATCTTATAAATATAGAAACATTTTCAACCATTTTTTAATTTTAATGGAATTTTTTAAAAAGTTTATTATTTTTATAGGAAATTTTTTTTTAAAATTTCTAATTTTTATAGAAATTTTTCAAAAATTTCTTATTTTTACAGGAAATTTTTAAAAATTTCTTATATTCTTTCTTAGAAAATTTTTTATTTTCATATTTATATATAAAATTTCATATTTTTATAAGAAATTTTTCTAAAATTTCTTACCTAGGGCCCATTTTCCTATCCGCGCAAAATACCCTTAGTCTATATGTAATATATTAATTAATTTTTTAATTGCATTATGAAAACAAATCAAGAAACAATAAAAAGTAAAAACAAGTAAGAGTGTTATATTCGGCTGTGCCGAATCTTATATACCCACCATCAAGTTGTGTTAAATTTAGAAACATATCTCATATATCTACAAGGGTGCAGCTAATTCAAAATCTGCACCAAAACTGGAAAAATCGCTAAGCTATTTGGTATTGTTGGTAAAACCTTTGGACTAAATTAGGTTTCCGTAGCTTTATAGTTCAACATTCAAAAATATTTTAGTGGTTTCCCCAGTATTTACTTTGATCAAAATTCGGTCTCATAACCAGGTATAGTTTTACATTAATAAGTTGTTAGATACTTTTCGTTGTGATTAATATGTAGTTAGGCTAAATACGTTAATAGTAATACGACAGGTCCATATATTTCGTTATGAGTTCCTAATGCATTCATCATATATAAAGTCTGGGCTGAACATTGATTGATGCCTATATAATTTCATAGGTGCAATCTTAATAAAATGAATGTACCTCCAAATCTTTTTGATTGTAGATATAAAAAGGGGATGTTATATATATAAGAATTATAGCCAAATGTTGACCGATTATAACAAAATTTTACACACTGGCTGGTATATATAGAGAGCTTATTCTTGCAAAATTTAGTGACCATAGCTATCATAGTTTCTAATTTAATAGCTTTTAACTGGCCTTTGCTAAAATTTTTGGTTTCCGTGAGTGTTTTTCACATGAAAGCTAAAGTTAAATATGGACTGATTCCTATAAAATTTGATAAACTGATCAAAAATTGCATAAAACTTCCCTATATTAAATTTAATCGTCATAGCTATTACAATTGTATTCAATTTATCAGCATTAATGTGTTTCCCGGAGCTCTAACTAAATTTGAACCGATTTTGTCCATTTTCAACACACATCTTTTTCAAGATATCCAAAATACTTTTGTAAAATTTTGTCCCTCTAGCTCTTTTCGTTAAGGCGCTATCGTGCTTTTATCTGACGGACAGACGGACATAAACAACCTTTTCTTTATGTATTTTTGTGTTTCCATAAGTTTTTTATATGGGAGCTATGGTCAAATGGTGACCGATTGTGACGAAATTTTGCACACTGGCTGGCATTGACATAAGACTTCCTTGTGCTTAATTTAGTCTTACTAGCTCTTGTAGTTAAGGAGCTATCACGATTTTATCTGACGGACAGACGGACATAAATCCCCTTTTCTTTTTGAATTTTTGTGTTTTCGTAAGTTTTTTATACGGGAGCTAGGTCAAATAGTGACCGATTGTGACAAAATTTTGCACACTGGCTGGCATTGATATAAGACTTTCTTGTGCCAAATTTAGTGGTTATATCTGTTATACCTTTAGATTTATTGGCATTTAAGTGTATTTTGGGTGAAATTTAGCCTATTTTCGTAAGTTTTTTGTATGGGAGCTGTGGCTAAATGTGAACCGATTTCGATGAAATTTTATATGCTGCCTAGTGCTTATCTAAAACTTCTAGATACCAAATTTTGTCATCATAACTGTCATAATTTGTCATTTATTAGCAAATAAGCGATTAGCCTAGACGAGGTTATACGGGAGCTATGGCCAAATGCAAACCGATTTTGCCCAATTTCAATACCAAAATTTTCTCATAGATAAAGAATGTTTTTGCTAAGTTTCAGTTAGCTAGCTCTTTTCGTTTAGACGTTATCGTGATTTCAACAGACAGACAGACAGACAGACAGACAGACAGACAGACGGACATAGCTCAATCGCCTTAGAATTTCATAAGGATTCAGAATATATATCGTTTTTGATTTTTGAACCAATATTAAGGAAATTACAAACGGAATGACAATCTCAATATACCCCCCATTCTTTTTGATGGTGGGTATAATAAATGAAACGTGATGTGAGGTGTTGCCAAAGTCAGTTAGTTTGGGTGCCAATCGTTAAAAAAAAGCCAAAGACGCGCATGCGCAATAAACTCATCAATAAATTGTGACAAAAACACTGAAATTTACAAAAAACACAACAACAACAAACAAAACACTAATAATAAACAGGAAAAGTATAAAAATATAAAGCTATGACATGTCTGTCTGTACGTCCATCTTTCCATTTCAATGTCCGTCCTTCCTTAACCCTCCATTCGACTGTCCGTCCTTCCATTCGTCTGTCCGTCTGTCTGTTTGTCTTTTTGTATCTCTTAATATCTAAAACAAAACTTTTTGTTTCGAAATAATAAAATTCAATACCCAAACCGATATTTTGATGGTGGCAAACTATAATTACAATGACAATGATGCTGAAATGCTAATGATGAAGATGAGCCTGCCTAGTTCTTCTACTAGGAAAACACGCTTAGTCTCGGCCTTAAATAAAATCTAGTGAAAAGCTTTCGATTTTTTTTATTTAAAAAAGATATTGGATGCTGGTGTTGCTTATTGGCTGGTTGCTGTTGTAATTTGTGATATTTTATATTTATTTTTTTTATAAAATTTTGTAGATTACATTTTGATGGTGTCTTCCGTAAAATACCTGGTGTTATAAGTGAGTATGTAAAATTCTGTAAGGAAACTATGTTTGAGGTATGAAGTGTTGGGTATATCCAGCTCGAACGGTTGGTGGTGGTCTGCTAAGTGGATTTGTATGTTTTTTTAAGAGGAAATGTTTATTGTTTCAATTTTGTTATCAGCACTAAAACAAACACATACAGATCTTTACACAACTATCCATCCCATACCATCCCATCCAGTCAAAACCCAAAAAAAACTCTGAACAGATACTAAAATTCGAAACTCAAATACTCATCAAGCGACACTTTTTTATATATATTTGTATATTTTAGTGTTAATTTAAGTATGAATGAATATTTTAGATGACCAAACAGGGACAGACGAATGAACGAACGGACAGACAGACTTTAATAATGGACAGTTTTCATCCAACACCGATACAAAAAAACATACAAAATCAAAAGATTGTTGTTGTCTGAAAACCTTGTTTAGTTTATAGCCCAAAACCAACAAACTCTCTGTATTTATAAGATAGAAAGAAGATAAACTGATATTGAGTAGACATTAATGTTGCTTTCGAATTGGAATTGGTTTGCGTTTTCAATTTGGTTTTCAATGATGACGATGATGATTATGTTATGTTTTCTTATTTTAAAGTATTGCCGTCCAGGGACCCGCTTTAAAGGCTGGTGTATGTCAGGCTTTTTTCTATTTAAAATAAAAAACAATTATTTAGTGGATTGCCTACTAATAGTAGGTGTTGATTGGTTGCTTTATTTACAAAAATTCCCCTCTTAACTAAATGTTATTACTATTTATACTAATTTAACTATTGACTTATTTAATATATTATTGCGTACAATGCACTTTTCATTGTACGCGTTTATTGTAATTCAATACTATCAACTTAATTCTTATATTATTATTAATATATTATTGCGTACAATGCACTTTTCATTGTACGCGTTTATTGTAATTCAATACTATCAACTTAATTCTTATATTATTATTAATATATTATTGCGTACAATGCACTTTTCATTGTACGCGTTTATTGTAATTCAATACTATCAACTTAATTCTTAATTTGTTTCCAAAATGACAGCAATGCAGTTTGTCATTGTACGAGGGTGAATGTGAAAGTTTTCGACTCACAACATTCCTCCCCCCTTTACAGAAAGTACATCCAGGAACTGGATGTTCTTTAAAATTCTGTTTGACATTGACTTTATATGATCTGTTATTGACCGTTTATTTTGCCATGCTATTGGAAGGCTTCAATAAGAATTAAGTTGATAAATTTTTAATATGTGTTGATAAACTTTCATTTTAAATATGTTATTATTATTTTTTTTTTTTGTTTTTTTTTTTTTTTTTTTTTTTTTTTTTTTTTTTTTACAATCCTTTTTTTTAAATTTCTTATGGTACCTAAAACTATGGAAATATTTCTTACAATGCTCTCAAAAATGTTGGTTGTTGCTGTTGTTGTTTCTTGTTGATTTTTTTTTTTTCGAGTAGTTGAACTGGTTGTAGATGTGTTGTAGCTGATGTTGTTGTTAATGTTGTTTTTCGTAACTGAAATTTCTTATAGGTATCGTAAAATAGGCAGTTATTGGATGTAGTAATAGTGTTATTTCAGATTATTTCCTGCACAGACTAACAATGTAGCAGGCTAGAATCCTTCTTTTGATCGGTCTATTCTTTATATAGACTATCATTCGACGTTGGTTTCAATACATCTTCAGGCAAAAAGTATATGAATGGTAGCCAAAACAAACACATGACGCATTTTGTTTCTTAGGAAACCAATTGGCAAGAATAGCCACTACTGAAGAGTATGTTTCATTTGATTGCCAGCGAAGAATTGAGTAGCACATAGTTTCTTTATCTAGAATGACATCCAGCGGTTTATGAACCCGAATATGGGGCTGTTACATAACTTAGACTGCTGTTATACAACTTAGTCTGCATATAAAAACAAATTTCAACATTTGCTCCAGGGAGATCTAATACAAGAACTTTTAATTAGATCCTCGAACTTGGGAAGTCCCGTACATCTATAATTCCGCCAGAGATAATCACGTTGTAGGTTAGATGTTTTTGGACTTTACTTGCATCTTAGAGGCTTATACTAACTTTCAGCATGTGCTCTTTGATTGCAACAACAGACAACTTGACTTTTGTTTTGATCTGCAATTGGTTGACACTGAGTCGGTTGCATTGAAATGTTGCGACTGCTCCACATCTAAGCTTTCCAGAGATGATAAATCATTAACTGCTTATGTTGGAGAGCACCGTACTGAGAATTAACCTATTCTTACTTATTGATCTAGAGATACATATTTATAAATTCTTTTCTTTTGACTTACAATTATATATGTTTATTTATATATTTATATGTATATTTTTTGCAAATGCTTATCATGTAATACTATGTACATATATAGTGTGTTGTTATTATTTTTAATAATTTTTTTCTTTTTTTTTTTTTTTAACTTTATTTGTTGCTTTTGTTTCAAATTTCAACTGATATGTCAGCACTTTATTCATTAAAAAGTGAGTTCAGTTTAATTTTTTCAAAAAAAAATTATAAAAAGTTTTTTTTATAATTTTTTTTTATAAAGAGAAAAAGGAATTATTACACTTTAGCTGTTTAAACGATTTCAATAGAAAATTATTCGCGGGCTTATAATTTTCAAAAAATCGACAGAAAAATGCAGGTTAAAAAATCTTTGGCACCTTAACAGTTTAAATAAAAAATTTTTTAAATTAGACCTTTTTTTTTTTTTGGTAAATAATGCAAAAGTTAATTTAAAAATTTTGTACTTATAATATTTTCTAAATTTTATTATACACAAATTTTTGTTTAAACATTTTTATTTTTAAAATACAAAAATTTGTTTTGTTTGTTCTCATTACTTCTTTCTAATGGTTTTTCTTTGTTTTGCAGGCTTCAAACCTGTAGTCGATTAACGTCGAAGTGGTTCGATTCCACCTGGGGGGCGCCAACAAAATTTAGTCATCCCATATCATATAATAAATTACTAATTTGTTTCTATCAGGTTGTTATTATTATTTTACCATTTTAACATGATTTCAACATCGTTGCTGTTTCTTTTTTGTTTTCAATTTTACGTGGAAGTTTAACATCATATTTATTTACACACGTTCATAGAACAATATATAAGCACTGGACGAGACAAGATTATGTTCCGACAATGAATCACTCACAAGATTATCATTGAATTTATGCCATTTCTTTGAGACAGGATGTTTGCAAATAGCTACATAATGTCCACCCGCAGTTGAACCCATATGATTTGTGACACTATATAAGGAATAGCAAATATTTGGGTTAGCATTGGCATCATAAGGACCCATATTCAATTCACGTTCACCCGTGGAAAATTCGACAATATTCGAGAGTTTACTCTTCAATGTCTCAGAAAAACGTTTTAAATGTATAACAAGATACTTTGGAAATCGTTGAATTTTAAAGTTTTTTGTACATTTTCGCCGCGTTTGACATTTTGAACACGTAGGCATGTCGTCGCCCTCCAAAACCTCCTCGCGTAAAAGCAAATCCAAGCAGGTGTCAAGCTTACAACTTGACGATGAAGGTAGGGGAACGCTTAAATCCCAAAAGGGATCAAAAGTAACGCTAGTATTGCCGCACGTGGTACATCTTAATGTACTCTTAAGTTGACCTACAAATAAATCACGTATTAAAGAATTCTCATGACGGCCATACCATTTCCAAGTAAGTTCGGCCTTTTTATTGTCACTTAAATTATCATCTATTTTTAAATGTTCACCCTTTGTACCAGTATTGAGGGCACCATGCAACGAATCCAAAAATAATCGTAAAAATTCTTGAGCGTCTTGTTGATTGTAGTTACTGTACATGTGATATTTGGCAGAAAAGGCTCGTTTTAATTCCGTAGGTGTTACGGTGTTTACATTACCTCTCCACATTTCCTTAATTAATTTGGAAAGCTCGAATAAGATTTGTTGATTTTTGGACGTTGTAGATTTCGTTGCATTATGATTTAGTAAGAATTTTGTCAATTCATTTGTGTGATTAAAACACTGAATAATGGTGTTCATAAAACAAGTATTACCGATATTTCTTAGACCACATAAGCCTTCTGTATTATCGTCCGTACTATTATGGGACGTGGTGGAAGTCAACAATGGTCCTGTACTATCTCTATCATAGGAATGCGATGAAGTGCGAACACCCTTGTCTTCTGTACTATCACAAAGATTGAATTTTTCTATAGAAGCACTAATACCTTTTGAATCACTCGCCGTTTCGTGACGCTGTTCACTACCCGATGAGGTTATTCTGTCGTTAGTATGTTTGTAAGTATTCTTTTTTTCAAAGAATAGACTATAATTCTTTGGCGACGATGATTTGTCGGTTGACACTATTTGTTCTTGGTTTTGTCTGTAAAGCTTGACCAAATTACGGTGTAGAATCTTCTGCTTTCCTTTCGCTAGTATTTGAACATTAACTGGGGAGGGAATACCTGTCACTTTATAAGGCCCCTCCCATAGGGGTGAGAGCTTGTTTTTCCGTGTTTGATTCCTTACCAACACTTGATCACCTATATGAATTATACTATTTTTTGCATTTTTGTCATACCGTTCTTTCGCTTTTATTTTTGCCTTTATCTGATGTTTGCGCGCCATCTCGTATGCACGCTGAATTTGGTACTTGAGAAATTTTGGATAGTCATAAGGATTGTATAAAGGAGTACTAACCTTAAGATTCGACGGTAAAGGTGCGTCAAAACCATAGAGTACTCTAAAGGGAGTTTGGTTGGTGGCTGTATGATCTGTATGGTTATGCACATGCATAGCCGAAGGCAACCACTGATCCCAGTTTGATCCGTCCTCTTTTGCAAAACTCCTTAGATATTCTGTAAGTGGTCGATGGCTTCTTTCCAACGACCCGTTTGCTTGAGGGTGGTATGGAGTGATATGTTGTTTCTTTATCCTCAAAAGTTTACAGACACTTCCGAAAAGCTTGGAAGTGAAATTCGAGCCATTGTCCGTTATTAATTTTGTTGGAATACCATACTTGGTTATGATTTCACTGTAAAAAATTTTCGCCACCGTTTCAGCCTCCGCATCCGGCATTGGTGCACAAATAAAAAATTTCGACAAATCGTCTTGAAAAGTGAGAATGTATTTGTTGCCTGCAGTGGTGGTTGGCAAAGGGCCCACCATGTCCATATAAACTTTTTCAAATGGTCTTTGCGGTGTGTCGGTTAACACCATTTGTTCTTTGCCGACTGGTCCGCACTTGTTCTTTTGGCACTTCTGACACTTTCTTATATAATTGTTAATATCCCGTTGCATACCTTTCCATCTGTATTGTCTCCTAATTCGCCTTATGGTCTTCCAGACACCCTGGTGCCCACCTAAAGGCGAGTCATGAAAGCTTCGAAGAACTTCTTCGATGTCCTTTCTGTCGGTTAAAATTTTAACGGCATCTCTGTGCTCCATACTGAAATTTTCCTCAGCGATCCTTTCTTCTGATGAATCTTCATTATTTTGAGCTTCTTTTATGCTTGTTTTATTTAACTCTCTTTTTTGAGCTCTGGTAACAACCTGTATTTTCTGGTCTTCTACAGGAAGTCGGCTCAGCGCATCAGCATTTAAGTTGGTTTTTCCCGGCTTGTAGGCAATGTCGAATTCATACTCCGACAATTTATGCCTGAACCGAGCAAGTCTCGAAGTCTGGTCTTTTAGGTTTGCAATGCCCCTCAAGGGTTGGTGATCCGTGAATACAGTAAAAGGTCGTCCCAATAAATAGGGGCGGAAAGTGCGTGTCGCCCACACTATGCCTAACATTTCCTTTTCAATTGTTGAGTACCTTTTTTCAGTGTCGCTTAAGGTCCTACTCGCGAATGCTATGGGGTGGTCTTTGCCATTCCTTAGCTGTGAAAGTACTGCTCCCAGTGCTTCGTTGCTAGCATCTGTGGTTACACGGAAAGATTCCGAAAAGTCTGGGTAAATTAGAATGGGAGGACTAATAATGTTTTCCTTAATTCTATTAAAGGCTTGTTGGCACTCCTTTGTCCAGACAAATTTGGAGTTTTTCTTGAGCAGGCGGGTTATTGGTGATGCCAGCTCCGCCATACCCTTTACAAATTTTCGGTAGTAGTTGACTAACCCTAGTAGCGCTTGAACTTCTTTTATACTTCTTGGAGGATTTAAGTTCTTCACACTTTCTACTTTCGTGGGATCGGGGAGTGCTCCTTTTTCTGAACACTTATGTCCCAAGTAAACAATTTCTCTCCTCAGAAACTGACATTTTCCCGTATTCAATTTAAGACCGCTGTCGCGCAGACGAGATAAAACGTTCGTTATTTTTTTCTCATGGTCTGCCACATTCCTTCCGTAAATGACTATGTCATCTAGGTACACAAAACAATCTAAACCTTGAAGGCCTGTTAATATTGTATTCATAACTCTTTGGAACGTTGCTGGAGCACCTGTCAACCCAAACGGCATTCTGTTGAACTCAAAATGTCCTTTGTCTGTGCTAAAAGCTGTTTTTTTCTTATCTTCCTTATCCAACAGCACTTGATGATACCCACTTGCCAAATCCAGAGTGGTGAAGTATCTGCTGTTTCCTAATTGATCTAATATTTCATCTATTCGGGGAATAGGAAATACCTGCTTAGTAGTGACGTCATTAAGTTTCCGGAAATCCACAACCATTCTAAACTTGGTCTTTCCGTCCTGTGATTTTTTAGGCACCAATAATAGAGGTGAATTCCATGGTGATGTGCTCGGAGCTATAATTCCTTCTTTTAAGAGCTCAGATACTTGTTGATTAATCTCGTCCTTGTGTACATGGGGTAGCCTGTACTGCTTCTGGTTGATTGGTGGTTGATCCAATTTTGTGGGTATTTTATGTTCAATCAGCGTTGTGAAGGGCAGCTTATCTCCAAACAGCATAAATACATCGTGATATTTTTCGCAGATTGCGTTCATCGAAGCTCTTTCCTCCGAGTTCCAATCTTTTTCCTTCATTAATAATTCTTTCAATTCTCTTATTCTTTCAGTCCCGTCTATAATGGGTGTCTTTAAAGTTTCGGTTTCTTTATGGACCGTGTAATGATTTAACCTCGAGAACTGTATTTTTATGTTTTTGCCCACCGGCATACTTTCTTCTGTTGCGTTCAATACGGGTACTATTGCATTTCCGTTGCGAACGTTGACTATAGTATTTCCTACATAGACCCCTGGGTGAAGTTGTTGCTTGTGAATCACCACAGTTTTGTCCTTCGTTTTCAAATTAACTGGCACCATAGTAATTGTCCTCTCCTTAACCAGGAAATTTTTAATGTTTGTTGATTCTATGCTCGCTCTTTCATTTTGTAGCAAGAATGTTTTAACTAAATTGTTGTTCTCGAAAATTTTCAAGGTTCGAGTCATGGAATTTATTATACTTTTCCCCCAAATATTATCTCGCCCGAGAACTCCGTCACCTGGAACTCCGCTTCCTTGAGCGACCACATGAAAAATCCATGGAGCTTTCCCTCCAACCACATGTATCTGTACTGCGCCCAACGTTGAAGCACTGCCTCCAAAGGCTCCAGCCAATTTTCTTACTTCTCTCTTATTTCCGTTCTGAAAAGCGTTAATAGCCTCTTCTTTCACTATGCTGGAATCTGCCCCAGTGTCTACAAGTAAGACCAGTTTTCCTTCCTTTGCCTCTTGGCATGGAAGCGTGATGAAAACTGTGTCCACACTGTCGGGTGACTCTATTCCACTGTTACTTATATTGATTTGGCTATCTTCGAATGTTTTTCTCTTATGAGCAGTACCCGTGACTTGTTTCCCTGTTGTTGTTGTTGTACTGACTTTAGTTCCTGTGTCAACAAGTACCACTTGTTCTTTTTCCTTGACATCTCGGCAAGAGCGCGTGGTGGAAACCGTACCCTTGTGGATCACTTTAGTAGCTTCTCCTGCCTCAGGGACATCCTGTAACTTTTGCTTAGGTTCTTCATCTGTTAAATTTTCATGGACTTTCTCCTTTTTATGTTTGCGCCAAGTAATCGTGTTATTTATTTCTTCTACCCCAGTTATTGGCAGTAACTGGGTCGATTGGCATTTCCCGAATTATTTATTGGACTTTCTTTTGTCCGAGAGTAGTTTGCACTTCGTGGGACAGAATTATTCCGACATGCTCCCGCAAAGTGGCCTGGTTGACCGCATTTGTAACACAGTTGGGTCCCATTTTTGGTTCGGTTTTTTACCATCGCACTGTCGTTTCTCATTTCAAAATTTCTGTCCGGGGGTATCTTGGTGTTAGTTGGTCGGTTGCTCCTCCACTGGTTTTGATCACTTTGCTGCCTTTGGCCACAAAACTGATTTTCCTGATGACCAGTTGTCCGACACACTCTGCAATACAATGATGCCAATCTTTGTCTGCAATGTTCTACTGTGTGACCCTTTTTTCTACAGTGATCACAAGTCACTTTCCTACTGCTTCTGTCTTCGCACATCGGGCCGACCTCATGTCCATATATGCCACAGTTAATACAGTACGGTGTATTTAAACGTTTTCGGCAATTTACCCTTTCGTGACCTTGCTCATTGCAGAAACTACAGGGTGTCAGAGAAGAAATCGCATTTATAACATGCTGACCTTCTCCAAGAAGTTCCTCCGCTTCTTCCACCAGTGATACCAAGGAGTTCAACTCGTGCTTTTCCTGTCCAATGAATCTTACCTTCAGTGCCTGGTCTCTCAGTCCCTTAATGAAGCTTTTAACAGCAATCCTCTTAAAGTCGGCGATCATTGCGCTACGACCTGCTCCTTCTGGCCACTCACTACTAACTGCTTCAATAGCTTCCTTCAGTAAGCTCTCTAGCCGCTCTCCAAACTTACTAGCTGGTTCCCTTACGTTCTGTTTACTGTTTATAATCAACTCCCTTATCTGGTCGACATTTTTCTTTTTTAGGTATACTTTTTTTATGCTATCACAAAGAGCATCTATTGAGTTAAAATTAGACTGTGATAACTTCGAATAAGCGGAACCCATAAGTCTTAATTTAAGGCATTCAATTATATCCTGAGATAGTTGACCATCGGCATGGGTTAACAGCTCTCTCTCCACCATTTTGCATCCTTGAATGTATCTAAATACTTCCGATGACAAGTCGGGCCCTTCAGTACCAAAGAATGTAGGAACAGCGTTGTTCACTATCTTTATTATTTCCGACAAGGCTGGCATTTTGTCTATTTTTGATTCAGGTAAAGGAGATTGACACCGTCTTTCTAAGATATTTTGCGCTGTCTCTAGAGAAATTCTGAAGTCTTCCAAAACGTGTACGTCGGTGATGGCTAATTCCTCAAATGACTGTTTATACCCCTCTAGCTCGGTTAGCTTTCTGGATTTTGTCTCCGCCGTGTACTCTCTACTGCCGGCTTTCTTTGCGTTCCTCAACACAGTTTTTACCTTCGATAAAATCTCCTGACCTTGTGTCTCTGCTGTTTGAGCCCCCGTTACGACTATTGAAGGTATTCCAGCACCTTTCAACTCTAAGCTCAACGATTGAGTCGGTGATCTTGATCTGTCTATAGTATCTAATTCTCGCCTCGCGTTCTCCAATGCAGTCTGTAGTCTTTGTATAGTGTCGTCCTTTGTGTTTATCAGTTGTTCTTGTTTTATATGTCTATCAATTTCCTTTTCGCTTAATCCCTTTTTCTTTAAAGTTTGCAATAACTCGGAATTTTCCGCTACGACTTCTTCTAATAAATTGTCTGTATAATTTATCTGTTCCCTCAGTTTCTTGCTCTGATTTTCACACAACCTCTTTGTCTCTTCTAATTCACTTACTTTATTTTTTAACTCTGTCGATTGGTCCTCATTCAGTTCTCCTATCAATTGTATCAAATATCCTACTTCATCTAATTTTGTTAGTTTATTCTGTCTTATTTTTTCCCTATGTCCGTTTATAACCTTCTTGTCTAAATTTATACGTCTTAATTCCTCCCACGCTAAAACCTGTAAGCTGTCAACAGAGTAACTATGTCTGTTTAATTTACTTATAAGTTCGTCGGTTTTTGTCTGAGGATTGTCCATTTAGAATATACTTACCATAGATCCATAGACTGTCGTCATTTTCCTTCGAGCAGTAAAGTAAACCGTTGTATTATTAAAGTTCCAAAAGTTGCCCAAGGCAAGCCGGAAGTAGCGTAGCTTTAACAAGTCCGCCTTACCCTGTGCACAACCAGTTAGTCTTACCGCTCCACTCCCCAGCACTAGATAATCCGAAGGTAGCTAGTGTTTAGTCTTTTATCAAATTATCTTGTGCTGTGACGCAGGACGATTTAACCAACTTCGTTTGAAACTTTTTATTTATTATTATATTTATTAATTTTATTATTAATAATATTATAATTTTGTTTGGGTTTTTTTTTTTTTTTTTTTTGTACGCAACTTTCAAACTGAAGTCTTATCAGTTTGCCAATCTTGCACAATCCCTATTTGGGTCTTATGTTTCCTTCAATGCAGGACAAAACGATCCAAAGGTAGCTAGTGTTTAGTCTTTTATTGGACCGCTCCTATCATGTACCTTAGGAATACAAAACCCAGTTAGTTCTTAACCCGCGCAAAATTTCGTAATTAAAATTATAAACCGAATTTTAATAATTTATACGAAAAAATTTTTTCCGCGGTTACCGGCTGCGCCAAAATGTTATGTTTTCTTATTTTAAAGTATTGCCGTCCAGGGACCCGCTTTAAAGGCTGGTGTATGTCAGGCTTTTTTCTATTTAAAATAAAAAACAATTATTTAGTGGATTGCCTACTAATAGTAGGTGTTGATTGGTTGCTTTATTTACAAAAATTCCCCTCTTAACTAAATGTTATTACTATTTATACTAATTTAACTATTGACTTATTTAATATATTATTGCGTACAATGCACTTTTCATTGTACGCGTTTATTGTAATTCAATACTATCAACTTAATTCTTATATTATTATTAATATATTATTGCGTACAATGCACTTTTCATTGTACGCGTTTATTGTAATTCAATACTATCAACTTAATTCTTATATTATTATTAATATATTATTGCGTACAATGCACTTTTCATTGTACGCGTTTATTGTAATTCAATACTATCAACTTAATTCTTAATTTGTTTCCAAAATGACAGCAATGCAGTTTGTCATTGTACGAGGGTGAATGTGAAAGTTTTCGACTCACAACAATTATGGTTGGAAATGAAATCTTAGTTATTATTCTTTTTGCTTTTTAATATCTAATTTGTTGGCTGGCTGGCAGCCAGAAAATTATCTTTTTATTTATTGCTCAACTGACACTTCTGTTTACCGGAAGAATCCCCACTAACATCATCTTGATCATGATCGCCAGCATCCATGACGATGACATATACGAGTACATTTTACCATTAGAGAGGTTCTACAAAAAAGGTGGTCAAACGAAACATTGATAAAACTTCCCTAATTTTATAAAAAAAAATCATATTTTGTAATAGAAAATTTTGTCAAATTTTACTATTTTTTCATGCGAAATTTTGCAGAATTTTACTACTTTTTTAATGGCAATTTAGCTAAATCTAAAATTTAAACATCAAAAATTTTCTATAGAAAATTGTAACATTTAAAATTGTCTACATATAATAACATCGAAAATTTTCTATGAAAAAACGTTTACATCAAAAATTTTGCATATAAAATTTAAACATCAAAAATTTTCTATAGAAAACTCGCACATAGTAAATTTCTATAGAAAACTTAAACATCGAAAATTAAATAAAAAAAATTAACATTGCAAATTGTCTATAGAAAAATTAAACATCAAAAATATTTTATAGAAAAGTTAACGTCGAAAATTTACTATAGAAAAGTTTGACAAAAAAAATGTCTATACAAAACTATAAAATCGAAAATTATTTATAAAAAAATATAGAATTTTAACATCGAAAATTTGGTATAGCAATTTTCCATTAAAAATTTCTACATTGAAAATTCTCTATAGAAAACTTTAAGATCGAAAATGTTTCTATTAAAAATTTTAACATCGAAAAGTTTTTATAAAAAATTTTAACATCGAAAATTTTCTATAGAAAACATTAAGATCAAAAAATTTCTATAGAAAACATTAAGATCAAAAAATTTCTATAGAAAACTTTAACATCAAAAATGTTCTATAAAAAACTTAAACATAAAAAATTTTCTAAAAAAAATTTGCATATCGAAAAATGTTTAAAATTTTCTATAGAAAACTTGAATATCAACAATTTTTTTGTAAAAAACTTAAACGTTGAAAATTTAAAACTTTAGCGTTAAAAATTTTTAAGTCGAAAATTTTTTATAGAATCTTGACCTTTGAAAATTTGCTATAGAAAACTTAACCATGGAAAATTTGAAATAAAACCTTAACATAGAAAATTTTCTATATAAAACTGTGCATCGAAAATTTTCAATGAAAAACTTAAACATCGAATATTTTCTATAGAAAATTTTAAGATCGAAAATTTTCTATAGAAAATTTTAAGATCGAAAATTTTATAAATGAAAATTTTTAAGATCGAAAATTTTAACATCGAAAATTTTCTATAGAAAATTTTAACAACGAAAATTTTCTATAGAAAATTTTAACAACGAAAATTTTCTATAGAAAATTTTAACAACGAAAATTTTCTATAGAAAATTTTAACAACGAAAATTTTCTATAGAAAATTTTAACATCGAAAATTTTCTATAGAAAACAACGAAAATTTAATATAGAAAATTTTAACAACGAAAATTTTCTATAGAAAATTTTAACAACGAAAATTTTCTATAGAAAATTTTAACAACGAAAATTTTCTATAGAAAATTTTAACAACGAAAATTTTCTATAGAAAATTTTAACAACGAAAATTTACTATAGAAAAATTTAACAACGAAAATTTTCTATAGAAAATTTTAACAACGAAAATTTTCTATAGAAAATTTTAACAACGAAAATTTTCTATAGAAAATTTTAACAACGAAAATTTTCTATAGAAAATTTTAATAACGAAAATTTTCTATAGAAAATTTTAACAACGAAAATTTTCTATAGAAAATTTTAACAACGAAAATTTTCTATAGAAAACAACGAAAATTTAATATAGAAAATTTTAACAACGAAAATTTTCTATAGAAAATTTTAACAACGAAAATTTTCTATAGAAAATTTTAACATCGAAAATTTTCTATAGAAAATTTTAACATCGAAAATTTTCTATAGAAA
The DNA here is from genome assembly GCA_933228675.1 of Stomorhina lunata. Taxonomy (NCBI): domain Eukaryota; kingdom Metazoa; phylum Arthropoda; class Insecta; order Diptera; family Rhiniidae; genus Stomorhina; species Stomorhina lunata. The sequence goes on along the minus strand of OW121741.1, from coordinate 134,897,258 downwards.
ATTTTAACATCGAAAATTTTCTATAGAAAATTTTAACATCGAAAATTTTCTATAGAAAATTTTAACATCGAAAATTTTCTATAGAAAATTTTAACATCGAAAATTTTCTATAGAAAATTTTAACATCGAAAATTTTCTATAGAAAATTTTATCATCGAAAATTTTCTATAGAAAATTTTAACATCGAAAATTTTCTATAGAAAATTTTATCATCGAAAATTTTCTATAGAAAATTTTAACATCGAAAATTTTCTAGAGAAAATTTTAACATCGAAAATTTTCTTTAGAAAATTTTCTATAGAAAATTTTAACATCGAAAATTTTCTATAGAAAATTTTAACATCGAAAATTTTCTATAGAAAATTTTAACATCGAAAATTTTCTATAGAAAATTTTAACATCGAAAATTTTCTATAGAAAATTTTAACATCGAAAATTTTCTATAGAAAATTTTAACATCGAAAATTTTCTATAGAAAATTTTAACATCGAAAATTTTCTATAGAAAATTTTAACATCGAAAATTTTCTATAGAAAATTTTAACATCGAAAATTTTCTATAGAAAATTTTAACATCGAAAATTTTCTATAGAAAACTTAAACATCGAAAATTTTCTATAGAAAACTTAAACATCGAAAATTTTTTGGTGAAAATTTTGACATCGAAAATTTTCTATAGAAAACTTGAAAATCGAAGAAATCTCGAAAATCGTAAATTTTCTTAGAAAACTTGAAAGTAGAAAATTTTAACAAAGAAAATTTTCTAAATATAATTTTAACATCGAAAATTTTCTATAAAAAATTTTAGTATCGAAAGCTTTTATAGAAATCTTTAACATCGAAAATTTCTATAGAAAACTTTAACTTCAAAAATTTTCTATAGAAAAATTTGACATCTAAAATTTCCTATAGAAAACTTTAACAACGAAAATCTTAAAACTTTAACATCGAAAATTTATAAAATAAAAAATATAAAATACATATGTAGCACAAAGTTAAATTTTGTTGAAATACTAACTTTTTGTTAACCTGCCTATAAACCCATTTCATTATTTATTTATGTTTATGCTTAGCCATTCAACAAATGGATCCATAAAATATCTGTTTAAAATGTTTTGTTATTAAAATTTGTATCCAACAAACAAAAGCCCTATAAGATAACTGTGTGGTTTCCGATCCTCACCATCAATATTGATTGTTTTATATTCAACAAAACATCGATCTAGTCTGAACGGATATTAAAAATACTCATCCATTCAATCTTTTCTTCTATCTTTTCCGTAAATATTTATCGATGGTTTGTGTTTCAGGTTCCACTTTTCTTAAAACAAACGACAATTTTGTAATAAATTTATCAAAAAAAAAAAATTTATTGAAACAAAGAAACTTCCTTTGTTAGCCATCAATCAGCATCAGTTTATCATTCATTTCATACAAGTCGTATCCAACTCCAGCACATGTTTGGGGTCCCATCTCGAGATTTCGATAATAACTTCTGGCGGCTTTTGCTTCTTTTTTTCGGTGATTTGTGTTAACATTTGTATTGTTTTTGGCGTGTTTGTATCATCAGTGTTTTTACACCTTTTGCTCAGTTATACTCGTACAAAATGAAAAGAATCCCAAAAAAAAAGAAAACAAAACAATTTTATTAATTATATCTTATATTCACAGAGATTTCTAGATATCAAACATTTTGGATTAGTGGTGACATATAATTATATTATTTATCAAACTTAATTAAGAGGGAAGCAAACATCATTAAACCGAAAAACTTACGTAGTAATGAATGACATCATTCTCCTGTGATTATCATGAATAAGTGAGGACAAACAATAAAGAATTATGTGAGAAGATAAAATAATTCATATTCCTTTAAATTCATTATTAATGACATCCGTTTAGCATAAATATATCTTTGAATAAGTTAAAATGAAACATTTCTATATAAAATTTTAACATCGAAAATTTTCTATATAAAATTTTAATATCGAAAATTTTCTATAGAAAATTTTAATATCGAAAATTTTCTATAGAAAATTTTAACATCGAAAATTTTCTAAAGAACACTTTAACATCGAAAATTTTCTAAAGAACATTTTAACATCGAAAATTTTCTAAAGAACATTTTAGCATCGAAAATTTTCTATAGAAAATTTTAACATCGAAAATTTTCTATACAAAATTTTAACATCGAAAATTTTCTATAGAAAATTTTAACATCGAAAATTTTGAATAGAAAATTTTAACATCGAAAATTTTGAATAGAAAATTTTGCATCGAAAATTTTGAATAGAAAATTTAACATCGAAAATTTTCTATAGAAAATTTTAACATCGAAAATTTTCTATAGAAAATTTTAACATCGAAAATTTTCTATAGAAAATTTTAACATCGAAAATTTTCTATAGAAAATTTTAACATCGAAAATTTTCTAAAGAAAATTTTAACATCGAAAATTTTCTATAGAAAATTTTAACATCGAAAATTTTCTATAGAAAATTTTAACATCGAAAATTTTCTATAGAAAATTTTAACATCGAAAATTTTCTATAGAAAATTTTAACATCGAAAATTTTCTATAGAAAATTTTAACATCGAAAATTTTCTGTAGAAAATTTTAACATCGAAAATTTGTTGTAGAAAATTTTAACATCGAAAATTTGTTGTAGAAAATTTTAACATCGAAAATTGTCTATAGAAAACTTTAACATCGAAAATTTTCTATAGAAAACTTTAACATCGAAAATTTTCCACAGAAAATTTTAACATCGAAAATTTCCATAGAAAACTTTAACATTGAAAACTTTCTATAGAAAACTTTAACATCAAACATTTTCTATATAAAGCACGAACATCGAAAATTGTATATATAAATTTTAACATACAGAATTTTCTATAAAAATTTTTATAGAAAATGTTGGGGTGAAGAGCTGGTTGGGAAAACAAAACTCGATAAGTAAATCTCTGAGCTGGATAACTATGGAACTTTCAAGTTGTCGTTCACAAAGATACAAACCCAGCGTACAATATGAAAGGAGAACGAAAATAAGAACACAAATTGTATTAGGATTAGGAATTTTGGAATCAATGGATTTATTGTTACCTTTGCTGTTTTCTATAAAAATTTATAAAAAATTTTAACATCGAAAATTTTCTATAGAAAATTTTAACATCGAAAATTTTCTATAGAAAATTTTAACATCGAAAATTTTGTATAGAAAATTTTAACATCGAAAATTTTCTATAGAAAATTTTAACATCGAAAATTTTCTATAGAAAATTTTAACATCGAAAATTTTCTATAGAAAATTTTAACATCGAAAATTTTCTATAGAAAATTTTAACATCGAAAATTTTCTATAGAAAATTTTAACATCGAAAATTTTCTATAGAAAATTTTAACATCGAAAATTTTCTATAGAAAATTTTAACATCGAAAATTTTCTAAAGAAAATTTTAACATCGAAAATTTTCTATAGAAAATTTTAACATCGAAAATTTTCTATAGAAAATTTTAACATCGAAAATTTTCTATAGAAAATTTTAACATCGAAAATTTTCTATAGAAAATTTTAACATCGAAAATTTTCTATAGAAAATTTTAACATCGAAAATTTTCTATAGAAAATTTTAACATCGAAAATTTTCTATAGAAAATTTTAACATCGAAAATTTTCTATAGAAAATTTTAACATCGAAAATTTTCTATAGAAAATTTTAACATCGAAAATTTTCTATAGAAAATTTTAACATCGAAAATTTTCTATAGAAAATTTTAACATCGAAAATTTTCTATAGAAAATTTTAACATCGAAAATTTTCTATAGAAAATTTTAACATCGAAAATTTTCTATAGAAAATTTTAACATCGAAAATTTTCTATAGAAAATTTTAACATCGAAAATTTTCTATAGAAAATTTTAACATCGAAAATTTTCTATAGAAAATTTTAACATCGAAAATTTTCTATAGAAAATTTTAACATCGAAAATTTTCTATAGAAAATTTTAACATCGAAAATTTTCTATAGAAAATTTTAACATCGAAAATTTTCTATAGAAAATTTTAACATCGAAAATTTTCTATAGAAATCTTTATCATCCGAAATTTTCTATAGAAAACTAAAATAACGACAAATTTTTATAGAAAACTTTTACATCGAAAATTTTATATAGAAAACTTTGACATCAAAAATTTTCTATAGAAAACTTTAACCTTGAAAATTTTATATAGAATTTTGCAAGCAATTTTAATCTCGATGATTTTTTCTTAAAATTTTTTTTTAAAAATTTAAATTATCATTTAAAATTTTACTTTTTTATTTATTTTATTAAAAAATTCAGCAGATAATGACTTTTTGTGAGATATTAAATGTATCTCAAACTAAAGAATGAAGTCTACTCTTTGTAACTAAATATAAATTATCTGCATATATTTGCATTTTAAGCTTAAATATGTAAAATTCAAATTTTAAGGAAAAAAATTTCTTTCACTTAAAATTTTAATTTTTAAAACATAAACTACATGTCGCCAAAAGTTTTGTGTGAAATTAACTTATACATTTTTGGTAAACACTTAAGAAATTATCCTGCCAAAAAAGGCGTCTCATACAGAACTCCCTTTGGGCACAGTTGGCCATGTCATCTAATAAAGTTATACCTGATGGTAGTAAAATATTGTATATTTTGTGGCACTTACTGACACTTTTCCCAATCATTAAATGGACAACCAAATGCGTAAAGAATGCCCTTTAATGGCTACCGTATTTAAAACCAAAAATCGCCTGCTCAAAGCAGCAGGCAACAACTTACTCGTATATAGCCAAAAACTCTTATACATAAATCCTTAAAACTCCTCCATTCGGTTGGAAGTAGGAAAATTTAAAAATGCGTATTATCAAATCAATTGTAATTTTATTTATTTATTTCATTTATCCACTCGGAGGAGTTGTTTAGCTTTGAAAAGCCAAAACTGTGGGATATGGAACGTGGTTAAATTTGTAGTTTTTGTTGTTCCTGCTGCTGCCGCTGCTGTTGTTGCTACAATGAGTAACTACTGCTGTTACAACAAGATCATTCCAAGAATAGCAACTGCTTTGGCCCGCATATGGTGAAAGACAGTGATCGTGGTGGTGGTGGTGGACGACGACGACGACGATCAATTGAAACTACAAATGGGAGATTTACAACTTGCGTCTACAGCAGGAGGTGACAGGAAGTGCAACAAACTAACAAATAAACGAATGAACAAGCTGGGGCATGGGTTGGCTGTAGGAAGAGTGTTAGAGTTAGCACAGATCGTAGTAAGTAGTAGGCGAAGATTTAAAATAAACTAAAAATCTAAAGATAGATGGTTGGCTCAAACGGAATGGGTTGGGTGATGTGTTTATACTTTAACATAATGGTTGCACTATATGGTGTCGAGAGCTGTGGCACGTGTGGTTTTTCTAAGGAATTCGACAGAACTTGGGTTTTACTTACATTTTTCTTTAACTCCTCAAATACTAAATATTTTTCCTGTTTTTTTTTGGCAAATATTAAGTCTTTTCTTTACAAGCGTTTATTGTTGTTGTTGTTTAGCATCTCAGTGGCACAGTGTGAATTTTGAGTTAAACTGTTTTGGCTGGCAACATACACATACATATATTGTATACTTATGTACCTACGATCATATTAAGCGAATGACTGTAAGATCCCAGAGATGAGTGACTAAAAATGTATGAATCTGCTGCTGCTTATCGTAATGTTTGTACACAAACATTAAATTTTAAGATGCAAGTAATACGTTTAAACTAGAAATTTGCTACCTAAAGTTTTTCTCTTACTACTTTTTGCCCATACGTTCGTTACTTCATGCTGGCTCAACTGCTGTGCCAGCCAACTATCCCACCATTACCGCATCTTCCTTAAGCATTTCCTTACAAGTTGCTTCATACACACCTTAAGCAACAAGAATTAAGAGCAACCCAGTATGATCACTACAAGGTTTCAGCCTCAAATATTTTGGTTGATTTTAAATTGATTTCTTTTATAAATTGTTAACTTTTTGCTTTGATCTGATGGAAGGCGGGTGTTAGGATTATGGAAAAGAAAGTCACACATAAATCTATTTATGATTTAATCCCTAAATCTTTTGCATATTTTGAAATTTGTGAAAAGAATAGAAGATGAGGGAAATCTGCTTAAACAAAACTTAATTTTTTGACTTTTAATTAAAAAAGATAAATCAAGGCATATTTGTATAGACATATTTTTTCACGTTGAAAAGATATGAAGCTTAATTTTTCTAAAATTAAAGGCTAGAGTCTTATCTTTACATCAATATTTAAACTAACTGCATATATTTGCATATTAAGTCTTAACTCAGTAAAATGTGCTGTATTTTAGTGTTTTAGAGCTAAAACCATTTCAATTGAAATAAAACTCTTGAATCGTTTCAATTTCAAACGGAATTTGTGATATGACTGTCTATTTTGCTTGTTTTTTTATATTTAGGAAAATAAAAATTTTACTCGATATTCCTCTTAATATAACTATTGTTCAGAATATCCTAACGTACTTAATTTAACACTAGTTTAAAACTGTAGTCTCAGCTTTCTAAAAATATATAAACTATCTGCATATATTTGCATATTTATCCCAAAATTAATAATAAGTGATCTCATATAAACAAGAAATTTATAAAAAAAAAATAAATAAATGCTTTTTTTTCTTGCAGGAGCTTAAAGCTGATGGCTAAAGCATTAAGCAACTCTTTGATTTTGATTTGATTTATATAGAAAATCTTTCTATAGAAAATCTTGAAATTCTTGACAAACTAAAAATTTTATAAGAAAATTTTAAAGTCAAAATTTTAAGAACAAATTTTTTCTATAAAAAATTTGTATATATAAAAATTTTTAATATAAACTTAAATCAAAATTTTCACTTAAAATATTTTAAAATCAAAAATCTTCTACATAAAAGTTTCACTCGAAAAACTTTCCATAAAATAATTTAACATCAAAAATTTGGTTTGAAAATTAAAAAAAAAATTTATTGAAAAAATTAATATAATTAATTTTCTTTAAAAAAATTTACATCAAAAATTTTCAATAAAAAAATTTAACATCAAAAATGTTGTAAAGAAAAATTTCACATCAAAAAATTTTTATAAAAAAAATTATCAAAAAAAGTTTTTCTCTAAAAAATTTAAAATCAAATTTTATTCAAAAAGAAAGAGTATCTTTTATCTTAAGAAAAATTTCACATCAAAAATTTTCTAGAGAAAAATTTAACATCAAAAAATTTTTTTTAGAAAAATTTAACATTAAACGTTTTCTATATAAAAATTTAACATCGAAAATTTTTTATAGAAAAAATTAACATCGACAAATTTTTATAAAAAAATTTAACACCCAACATTTTTCATAGAAAAATTTAACATCAAATATTTATAGAAAATTTTAACTTCAAAAATTTCCTATAGAATATTTTTACATAAAAAATTTTCTATACAAAATTTTAACATCAAAAATTTTCTATAGAAAATTTTAACATCAAAAATTTTCTATAGAAAATTTTAACATCAAAAATTTTCTATAGAAAATTTTAACATCAACAATTTTCTATAGAAAATTTTAACATCAAAAATTTTCTATATAAAATTTTAACATCAAAAATTTTCTATATAAAATTTTAACATCAAAAATTTTCTATAGAAAATGTTAACATCAAAAATTTTCTATAGAAAATGTTAACATCAAACATTTTGTATAGAAAATTTTAACATCAAAAATTTTCTATAGAAAATATTAATATCAAAAATTTTCTATAGAAAATTTTAATATCAAAAATTTTCTATAGAAAATTTTAACATCAAAAATTTTCTATAGAAAATTTTAACATCAAAAAATTTCTATAGAAAATTTTAACATCAAAAAATTTCTATAGAAAATTTTAACATCAAACATTTTCTATAGAAAATTTTAGCATCAAAAATTTTCTATAGAAAATTTTAACATCAAAAATTTTCTATAGAAAATTTTAACATCAAAAATTTTCTGTAGAAAAATTTAACATCGAAAATTTTCTATAGAAAATTTTAACATCGAAAATTTTCTATAGAAAATTTTAACATCGAAATTTTTCTATAGAAAATTTTAACATCGAAAATTTTCTATAGGAAATTTTAACATCGAAAATTTTCTATAGAAAATTTTAACATCGAAAATTTTCTATAGAAAATTTTAACATCGAAAATTTTCTATAGAAAATTTTAACATCGAAAATTTTCTATAGAAAATTTTAACATCGAAAATTTTCTATAGAAAATTTTAACATCGAAAATTTTCTATAGAAAATTTTAACATCGAAAATTTTCTATAGAAAATTTTAACATCGAAAATTTTCTATAGAAAATTTTAACATCGAAAATTTTCTATAGAAAATTTTAACATCGAAAATTTTCTATAGAAAATTTTAACATCGAAAATTTTCTATAGAAAATTTTAACATCGAAAATTTTCTATAGAAAATTTTAACATCGAAAATTTTCTATAGAAAATTTTAACATAGAAATTTTAACATCAAAAATTTTCTATAGAAAACTTTAACTTCAAAAATTTTCTATAGAAAACTTTAACATCAAAAATTTTCTATAGAAAACTTTAACATCAAAAATTTTCTATAGAAAACTTTAACATCAAAAATTTTTTAAAGAAAAATTTAACATCAAAAAATTTCTATAGAAAACTTTAACATCAAAAATACTCTATAGAAAACTTTAAAATTAAAAATCTTCTATAGAAAACTTTAACATGGAAAATTTTTGATCGAGGAATCAGAAAACTTGATACAACTAAATAGAAATTTTAGCAACCAACGGAAGCTTTTAATACCCAAAGTTTAATGTCTCAAAAATCGTGGCCTTGAAAGTCTTAAATTAATATAATGAATAATTGTTTTCGGTTGCCTGCAGAAAATTACTCCAAAACGTTTTACTTAATCAATGGGTTTTGGTTTGTCTCTAAATAAATCCCTCAAAATGATGATCCTGCCATCAGCCTACGCTTACGATTTGCTACAGACTCACTCGCATTAACTATTTCTGAAGTAGCACTATTTTTGGTCAAAGCCCAATATATTATCAAAAACAAAACTTTTAAAACCTATTATTAGATCAAGGATCCCTTAAAATGAAATATTTCACATAAATTTATTTTAGAGAATCAAAAGAAAATTTGAAAAAAAAATCATTCATTCATTCGTTCACTTCAATAAATAATAACAATGAAATTTTGGAAAAAGAAATCTGTCAGTCAGTTTCTTGAGCTGCGAACACGTAGCGACTGATTTTTGGTGGGAACCAAAAAAAAACGGTCAAAAGAAAAATGGTCAATCATTCTTTCTAGACTTTAGGCTAAGAAAGAATGAAATTTGTTGTTGGTTGGTTGGCTACGTTTAAAATAATAATAATTTAATTTGCCGCAATTTAGCACCGTTTATCAAAATAACAGAAATGTATCAATAGCAATAAAAATTCTGGTAATTCAACAATAACTTCTACTAATAATATTAAATTGTTTTCTTGACTTAACCCTTTAATGGCCAAATTGTGACGTTTAAATTTTCTAGAGAATATTTTCGATAATCAAATTTTCGTTCTATAAATAACATAAACAATTTTCCATATTAAAACTTTATACAGACAATTTTTGATGTAAAAAATTTTATATAGAAATTTTCGATGTAAAAATTTTATATAGAAAATTTTCGATGTGAAAATTTATATAGAACATTTTCGATGAAAATTTCGATGTTTAAATTTTATTTAGAAAATTTTTGGTATTAATATTTTATAACGAAAATTATAGTTCTTAAAATTTTATATAGAAAATTTTCGACGGTTAAATTTTACATAGAAAATTTTCGATGTTAAAATTTTATATCGAAAATTTTCGATGTTAAAATTTTATTTGGACAATTTTCCATGTTAAAATTTTATATCGAAAATTTTCGATAGTAAAATTTTATATCAAAAATTTTCGATGTTAAAGTTTTATATAGAAAATTTTCGATGCTAAAATTTTATAGAGAAAATTTTTGATGTCAAAATTTTATATAAACAATTTTCGATGTTGAAATTTTATATCAAAAATATTATATAAATAACTTTCGCGGTTAATATTTTATATAGAAAATTTTCGATTTTAAAATTTTATATAGAAAATATTCAATGTTAAAATTATATATACAAAATTTTCGATGTTAAAATTTTATATACAAAATTTTCGATGTTAAAATTTTATATAGAAAACTTTCGATGTTAAAATTTTATATAGACAATTTTCGATGTAAAAATTTTATATCAAAAACTATATATAGAAAACTTTCGATGTTAATATATTATATAGAAAATTTTCGACTTTAAAATTTTATATAGAAAATTTTTGATGTTAAAATTTAATATAGAAAATTTTCGATGTTTAAATTTTACTAAGAAAATTTTCGATGTCAAAATTTTATACAAAAAATTTTCGATGATAAAATTTTATATCGAAAATTTTCGATGTTAAAATTTTATATAGACAATTTTCGATGTTACAATTTTATATCGAACATTTCCGATATAAAAATTTTATATAGAAAATTTTCGATGCTAAAATTTTATATAGAAAATTTTCGATGTAAAAATTTTATATAGAAAATTTTCGTTGTAAAAATTTTATATAGAAAATTTTCGTTGTTAAAATTGTATATATACAATTTTCGATGTTAAAATTTTATATAGACAATTTTCGATGTAAAAATTTTATATAAAAAATTTTCGATGTAAAAATTTTATATCGAAAATTTTCGATGTAAAAATTTTATATCGAAAATTTTTGATGTTAAAATTTTATATAGACACATTTCGATGTTAAAATTTTATATAGAAAATTTTCGATGTTAAAACTTTATATAGAAAATTTTCGATGTTAACATTTTATATAGAAAATTTTCGCTGTTAAAATTTAATAGAGAAAATTTTCGATGTTAAAATTTTATATCGACAATTTTTGATGTTAAAATTTTATATAGATATATTTCGATGTAAAAATTTTATATAAAAATTTTTTGATATTAAAATTTTATATAGAAAATTTTCGATGTTAAAATTTATATAGAAAATTTTCGATGTTAATATTTTATATAGAAAATTTTCAATATATATAGAAAATTTTTAATGTTAAAATTTTAGATAAAAAATTTTCGATGTTAATATTTTATATAGAAAATTTTCAATATATATAGAAAATTTTTAATGTTAAAATTTTAGATAAAAAAAATTCGATGTTAAAATTTTATGAAAATAACTTTTCAATGTTAAAATTTTATAAAGAAATTTTCAATGTTAAAATCTTATATAGAAAATTTTCGATCTTAAAATATTATGTAGAACATTTTTGATGATAAAATTTTATATAGAAAATTATTGATGTTTAAATTTTATATCAAAAATTTTCGATGTTAAAATTTTATATAGAAAATTTATATAAAAAATTATGTTAAAATTTTATAAAGAAACTTTTCAATGTTGAAATCTTATATAGAAAATTTTCGATTTTAAAATTTTATATTGAAAATTTCTGATGTTAAAATTTTATTAAAATATTATATACAGAAAACCTTCGATGTTAATATTTTTTATAGAAAATTTTCGATTTTAAAATTTTATATAGAAAATTGTCGATGTTAAAATTTTATATAAAAAATTTTTGATGTTAAAATTTTATAATGAAAATTTTCGATGTTAAATTGATGATCGATGTTAATATCTTATATATATATATCTATATTTTATATAGAAAATTTTCGATGTTAAAATTTTATAAAGAAATTTTTCGATCTGAAAAAAAGTATTGGTCAGATGTTGCCCACAGACAACATTGAACATGAAGGGGTTAAATAACAGACGTGTTTTATCCATATGGTTATTTGCCTGTCCTAGAAGCTAATCGCAGATTGAGGTCTCTTTATAAACTTTTGTTTAACGGAATTTCGAAACCAAAAATTAAGAATTTAAAAAATCAACCTCTTTCGAAAAATATTCCAAAAAACTACTACTTCTGTTCAAAAAGAAAGCCTAAAAGAAATAATTATTATAAATTATTTAATTTCTACCGCTATTTAAAAAAAATTCTTGGGAAAGATTCTTTGTATTATTTTTGGACATGGTTTAGAGTTCAGCCCAATTTTTACGCCTTCTTTATAGAAATTATTGCTACCAAAGAGGCTACACAAGCAGTCAGTTAAAGTACGTCTGTCCATCAGTCACTCATTTAGTTTATTAATATCTTAGACGAAAACGCTTTGCTTTAGATTGGATGGCTGGATCGTTCTCTCATTGATTTATACTTTTTGAGCCAAAAAATTGTTGATCCTCAAAAAAAGTAGAAAAAGAAGGGCAGTACCAAGTGTTTAATGTTTGACTGTGAAATAAAAATTGCTGCTGATTCTTTTGGTATTTAATCCATAAAAATGTGATCGTTTGTTTTGGTCCGTCGGTCTTTTGGTCGATCGCTTGATTGTTGGTATGCCTTAATAATTTGTTAAGTATTTCTTTCGTTCATTCTTTATAAAATTTTGTTATCAAGCAGTGAAATTCCTCGAATTTAGTGGAAAATGAAATGAAATTTATCTAAAATGTAAAAAAATTTAAGACAAAATGTGGGCGCATGTGTTTTTTTATATCAAAAGTATATTATTCCTGATTTTATTTTGTCTTGCTTTTGTTGGTAGAGTTTAAATGTTTTTCCTTGTCTGTCCTACTGTCCGTCTGCCTGTCTTTCATAAGACATAAGGTTTAGTTCCCTCTTTTTTTGAACATTTGTCTGGTCTAAAATGTTTACCGTAGCGTAGAAGCCTGTTATTAAATTGTCAAAAGTTCAAAAAGAAATAATTTTCAAAAATATATAAAAACAAAAAGAATTTCATGCCACTGCTGTTTAATTTAGCTCATTTTTAGAGGTTCAAAGGGTCTTTTTAAAATGTTGCTTCTTTAACTAGTAATAAGGAATAATATTTAATTTGTAGGAGAATTGAGAAATTAGTAGAACATGATCGCTTTCATTAACACTCTACGATTTGGAGTTATGAAATCTTAAGATCACTTTTGTTCTTGCATATTTCTTGTTAATTTCAAGCTCAATATGCAAATATATGCAGATCATTTACTTTTCGATATATAGCTAAGACTTCTTTCTGACTTTTACTTCAGTAAATTTCTATCTTTTATATTTTCAATAAAAAACTTTTTATTTGAAAAATTTTCGTTGTTAAAATTTTATAAAGTAAATTTTCGATGTTAATCTTTTATAACGAAAATTTTCGTTGTTAAAATTTTCTATAGAAAATTTTCGATTTTAAAATTTTATATTCAAAATTTTCGCCATTAAAAATTTTTGGTGCTAAAATATTATATAAAAAATTTTCAATGTTAATATTTTATATAGAAAATTTTCGATATAAAATTTTATAAAGAAAATTTTCGATGTAAAAATTCTATATAGAAAATTGTCGGTTTTAAAATTTTATATAGAAAATTTTCGGTACTAGAATATTATACAGAAAATTTTCGATGTTAAAATTTTATATAGAAATTTTCTATGCTAAATTTTTTTATAGAAAATTTTCGGTGTTAAAATTTTATATAGAAAATTTTCGGTACTAAAATTTTATATAGAGAATTTTCAGTGATAAAATTTTGTATAGAGAATTTTCGGTGATAAAATTTTGTATAGAAAATTTTCTGTCTTAAAATTTCATATAGAAAATTTTTGATGTTAAAATTTTATATAGAAAATATTCGGAGTTAAAATTTTTATATTAAAATTTAATATAGAAAATTTTCAGTGTTAAAATTTTATATAGAAAATTTTCGGTGTTAAAATTTTATATAGAAAATTTTCGGTTTTAAAATTTTATATAGAAAATTTTCGGTGCTAGAATTTTATATAGAAAATGTTTGATGTTAAAATTCTATATAGAAATTTTCTATGCTAAAATTTTTTATAGAAAATTTTCGGTGTTAAAATTTTATATAGAAAATTTTCGGTACAAAAATTTTATATAGAAAATTTTCTTTAATAAAATTTTATATATAGAATTTTCGGTGATAAAATTTTGTATCGAAAAGTTTTGGTCTTAGAATTTTATATAGAAAAATTTTGGTGTTAAAATTATATATAGAAAATTTACGATGTTAAAATTTTATATAGAAAATATTCGGAGTTAAAGTTTTTATATTCAAATTTTATATAGAAAATTTTCAGTGTTAACATTTTTTATGGAAAATTTTCGGTATTAAAATTTTATATAGAAAATTTTCGGTACTTAAACTTTAAATAGAGAATTTTCGGTGATGGAAAATTCTCTATAAAAAATTATAACATCAAAAACTTCCTATACAAAATTTGGTGTTAAAATTTTATTTGGAAACATTTCGATATCAAAATTTTATTAGGAAAATTTTTGATGTTGAAATTATATATAGAAAATTTTCGATATTGAAATTTATATAAAAAATTTTTGATATTAAAATTTTATATAGAAAATTTTTGATGTAATAATTTTATATAGAAAATTGTCAGTTTTAAAATTTTATATAGAAAATTTTCGGTGCTAGAATTTTATATAGAAAATTTTCTATGCTAAAATTTTTTATAGAAAATTTTCGGTGTTAAAATTTTATATAGAAAATTTTCGGTACAAAAATTTTATATAGAAAATTTTCTTTAATAAAATTTTATATATAGAATTTTCGGTGATAAAATTTTGTATCGAAAATTTTTGGTCTTAGAATTTTATATAGAAAAATTTTGGTGTTAAAATTATATATAGAAAATTTACGATGTTAAAATTTTATATAGAAAATATTCGGAGTTAAAGTTTTTATATTCAAATTTTATATAGAAAATTTTCAGTGTTAACATTTTTTATGGAAAATTTTCGGTATTAAAATTTTATATAGAAAATTTTCGGTACTTAAATTTTAAATAGAGAATTTTCGGTGATGGAAAATTCTCTATAAAAAATTATAACATCAAAAACTTCCTATACAAAATTTGGTGTTAAAATTTTATTTGGAAACATTTCGATATCAAAATTTTATTAGGAAAATTTTTGATGTTGAAATTATATATAGAAAATTTTCGATATTGAAATTTATATAAAAAATTTTTGATATTAAAATTTTATATAGAAAATTTTTGATGTAATAATTTTATATAGAAAATTGTCAGTTTTAAAATTTTATATAGAAAATTTTCGATGTTAAAATTTTATATAGAAATTTTCTATGCTAAAATTTTTTATAGAAAATTTTCGGTGTTAAAATTTTATATAGAAAATTTTCGGTACTAAAATTTTATATAGAGAATTTTCGGTGATAAAATTTTGTATAGAAAATTTTCTGTCTTAAAATTTTATATAGAAAATTTTTGATGTTAAAATTTTATGTAGAAAATATTCGGTATTAAAATTTTACATAGAAAATATTTGGAGTTAAAGTTTTTATATTCAAATTTTATATAGAAAATTTTCAGTGTTAACATTTTTTATGAAAAATTTTCGGTATTAAAATTTTATATGGAAAATTTTCGGTACTTAAATTTTAAATAGAGAATTTTCGGTGATGGAAAATTTTCTATAAAAAATTATAACATCAAAAGTTTCCTATACAAAATTTTAACATTGAAATTTTTCTACATAAAATTTTAATATCGAAAATTTTCTATATAAAATTTAACATAGATTTTATATAGAAAATTTTCGGTCTGAAAATGTTATATAAAAAAATTCCGTCTTAAAATTTGATGTAGAAAATTTCCGGAGATTTTCGGAGAGGAATTTTTATATTAAAATTTTATATAGAAAATTTTTGATGTTAAAATTTTAGATAGAAAATTTTAGATAGAAAATTTTTGACGTTCAAATTTTATATAGAAAATTTTCGATATAAATATTTTATATAGAAAATTGTCGGTATTAAAATTTTATATAGAAAATTGTCGGTGTTGATGGTCGTGGGTTCGAGTCGGGCTCAGGTTCATGTCATAAATTATATTTTTAATTTATGATTTTTAAATTAGATGAATAAATTTTAGGAATACTGAAAAAACTATGTGACACTTAGCAGTGTGGAATGCTGCATTTTCTGTCCGGCTACGGACTTCATCAGCACACTGTGTCACCAACTGTTAGATGCCAGTAGTTAAGATCATCTATTTAACTGAATTCTTAAGCGAAATTGAAAACGAGAATTATGTTAACACTCATTTCTATTTCACCTATGACCATATGATCGATTCAGTTAGACGAAAAATTAAAATTTTATGTAGAAAAATTAAAATTTTATGTAGAAAATTGTCGGTGTTAATATTTTATTTATATAAAAAATTTTCTTTATTAAAGCTTTTTATTGAAAATTTTCGATGTTAAAATTTTACATAGAACATTTTCGATATTAATATTTGATATAGAAAATTTTCGATGTTAATATTTGATATAGACAATTTTCGATGTTTAAATTTTATACAGAAGATTTTCGATATTAAAATTTTATATAAAAAATTTTAGATATAAAAATTTTATATAGAAAAATTTGGTGTTAAAATTTATTTGGAAAATTTTCGATAACAAAATTTTATTAGGAAAATTTTTGATGTTGAAATTTTATATAGAAAATTTTCGATATTAAAATTTATATAGAAAATTTTTGATATTAAAATTTTATATAGAAAATTTTCAATGATAAAATTTTATATAGAAGATTTTGTATGTTAAAATTTTATATAGGAAATTTTCGATATTAAAATTTTATGTAGAAAAATTTCAACGTTAAAATTTTGTATAGGAAATTTTTGATGTTATAATTTTTTATAGAGAATTTTCTATGTTAAAATTTTTATAGAAAAATTTTGATATTAAAATTTTTTATAGAAAAATTTTGGTATTAAAATTTTATCTAGAAAATTTTTGATATTAAAATTTTTGAGGCCCTATGTTTCACCAGGAATTAAAGGACTAAATATATATAAAGTTTTATATAGAAAGTTTCGATGTTTAAATTTAATATAGATAATTTTTTTAATATAAAGTAAAATTGTTAAAATTTTCCAAAAATAAAAAAATTTATAGTAAAATTAGAAAAACTTCTATAAATTTTGTATAAAACATTAAATTTTTTTATAAAATTGAGGATATTTAAAAAAAAAATTAGTGTTTAAAAAATACCTCATAAAATTTTTATTAATGAAAAGATAGTGGACAAAATAGGCAAATATATGCAGATAATTTGAAAATTCTTTTAAATCTTAGACTTTAGTCTTTATTTGATGTACAAATATTGTCTGATAGGTTTCCGGTAAACAAATCTAGACCCTACCTAAAGCAAATCTCTAAACCAACCAAATCTACCATTAAATTTAACAGCCACCAAGAACGACACGAAAGACTTGCAGAAGCGCATCAGCCTAATTGGGCGTATTATGTGTGATTTCTTAGCCATTTATACAGTTTATAGTTTTATAAAAGATCCCCTAAATGTTTAAGCGAAATCTTAAAGCAACAATTTCTCGAGAATTTCAAAAGCCATCCACAACATCCATCTAAGGCTATAAGACAAAATCAGACATCTAAAAATATGTTTAACAATAACCTGGCGTTTCTTTAATAACTTTTCACATTACGAACTACTTTGTTGTTATTTTTATGACGAAGAAAACGATCACTAAAATGATGATCATACAGAAGATCTTGATGTATGTAGATGATGTTGATTGTAAGGCTACCAGAGTAGAACCATAAGACAGAAATACCAGTGAATGGAGGGCGTGTGAATATTTTGTTAAAGAAAAAAGTTAGACCACAAAAATAGATCAATTATCACTTAAGAAATTCTTGATTATTTATAAGGAAAACATATAAATATGATCAAATAATTTTGTATGATCTATGTTTACATGATCGTCAGTCTGTCCATCTAGCTATTTAGTTATTTCCTACAGTTTAGCTGATGTTAAAATTACTGTCAGTATCTAGAGAGCAATGATAAGTGACCAATTACACTGGGAAACAAAATTTCAAGATCTTTTGATCCACTCAGGAAATTTAGAGATATCATGTAATTTGTGTAAAGTTTTTTTTTTGTAATTTATTAAAATTCATAAAAAAAGGAAAATTTACAAAATTTGAAATATTTCTCAACTATCAAATAGGCCAATATGTTCCAAACAAAATGAGCCAAACTAAAGGCAAATCAATAAAGTATTGATAATGTTATACACATTTAAGTGAAATTACTAAAGTCCAGAAATTGATTTTCCCGCTTTCCAGTGTAATTTTACCACTACCAAACATTTCATCTAGACAATTTCTAATCAAAGGCGTTAGCTGATTACCTTTCCCCTTAACATATGTTTGAGACAGCTTCGAAAAGGCACATAAACTTAAACATAAATAATTTTGTTTAGTTCAGCTTCGAAACAATTTAATGTTATTTTGGTTTGATTTTGTGGCTGTTGCCGTTTTGTGGCCAAGACAAAACATATTGTGGGCGTTCCACGTTTTATTTTCACAGTAAAATGTTACAATTTGTATTTTCCAGAAATTTATTAATGTTTCACCGCCATCGAAGTTGTAGCTAAATGCTGCCACAACCACCTTCACTGCTGCCACATTTACAGGCAACCACAGAAACTAACAACTGACACAATCTCAAAACGTTTTACTTTGGCCGGGTTACCAAAAATTTTATAGAAAATTTTTGATGTTAAAATTTTCTATGGAAAATTTTTGATGTTTAAATTTTCTAAGAAAATTTTCGATGATAAAATTTTCTATAGAAAATTTTTGATAATAAAAATTTCTACAAAAAAATTTTGATGTTAAAAATTTCTATAGGAAAATTTCGAAGTTAAAAGTTTCTATAGAAAATTTTCGATGTTAAAATTTTCTATAGAAAATTTTCGATGTTAAAATTTTCTATAGAAAATTTTCGATGTTAAAATTTTCTATAGAAAATTTTCGATGTTAAAATTTTCTATAGAAAATTTTCGATGTTAAAATTTTCTATAGAAAATTTTCGATGTTAAAATTTTCTATAGAAAATTTTCGATGTTAAAATTTTCTATAGAAAATTTTCGATGTTAAAATTTTCTATAGAAAATTTTCGATGTTAAAATTTTCTATAGAAAATTTTCGATGTTAAAATTTTCTATAGAAAATTTTCGATGTTAAAATTTTCTATAGAAAATTTTCGATGTTAAAATTTTCTATAGAAAATTTTCGATGTTAAAATTTTCTATAGAAAATTTTCGATGTTAAAATTTTCTATAGAAAATTTTCGATGTTAAAATTTTCTATAGAAAATTTTCGATGTTAAAATTTTCTATAGAAAATTTTCGATGTTAAAATTTTCTATAGAAAATTTTCGATGTTAAAATTTTCTATAGAAAATTTTCGATGTTAAAATTTTCTATAGAAAATTTTCGATGTTAAAATTTTCTATAGAAAATTTTTGATGTTAAAATTTTCTATAGAAAATTTTCGATGCTAAAATTTTCTATAGAAAATTTTCGATGTTAAAATTTTCTATAGAAAATTTTCGATGTTAAAATTTTCTATAGAAAATTTTCGATGTTAAAATTTTCTGTAGAAAATTTTCGATGTTAAAATTTTCTATAGAAAATTTTCGATGTTAAAATTTTCTATAGAAAATTTTCGATGTTAAAATTTTCTATAGAAAATTTTCGATGTTAAAATTTTCTATAGAAAATTTTCGATGTTAAAATTTTCTATAGAAAATTTTCGATGTTAAAATTTTCTATAGAAAATTTTCGATGTTAAAATTTTCTATAGAAAATTTTCGATGTTAAAATTTTCTATAGAAAATTTTCGATGTTAAAATTTTCTATAGAAAATTTTCGATGTTAAAATTTTCTATAGAAAATTTTCGATGTTAAAATTTTCTATAGAAAATTTTCGATGTTAAAATTTTCTATAGAAAATTTTCGATGTTAAAATTTTCTATAGAAAATTTTCGATGTTAAAATTTTCTATAGAAAATTTTCGATGTTAAAATTTTCTATAGAAAATTTTCGATGTTAAAATTTTCTATAGAAAATTTTCGATGTTAAAATTTTCTATAGAAAATTTTCGATGTTAAAATTTTCTATAGAAAATTTTCGATGTTAAAATTTTCTATAGAAAATTTTCGATGTTAAAATTTTCTATAGAAAATTTTCGATGTTAAAATTTTTTATAGAAAATTTTCGATGTTAAAATTTTCTATAGAAAATTTTCGATGTTAAAATTTTCTATAGAAAATTTTCGATGTTAAAATTTTCTATAGAAAATTTTCGATGTTAAAATTTTCTATAGAAAATTTTCGATGTTAAAATTTTCTATAGAAAATTTTCGATGTTAAAATTTTCTATAGAAAATTTTCGATGTTAAAATTTTCTATAGAAAATTTTCGATGTTAAAATTTTCTATAGAAAATTTTCGATGTTAAAATTTTCTATAGAAAATTTTCGATGTTAAAATTTTCTATAGAAAATTTTCGATGTTAAAATTTTCTATAGAAAATTTTCGATGTTAAAATTTTCTATAGAAAATTTTCGATGTTAAAATTTTCTATAGAAAATTTTCGATGTTAAAATTTTCTATAGAAAATTTTCGATGTTAAAATTTTCTATAGAAAATTTTCGATGTTAAAATTTTCTATAGAAAATTTTCGATGTTAAAATTTTCTATAGAAAATTTTCGATGTTAAAATTTTCTATAGAAAATTTTCGATGTTAAAATTTTCTATAGAAAATTTTCGATGTTAAAATTTTCTATAGAAAATTTTCGATGTTAAAATTTTCTATAGAAAATTTTCGATGTTAAAATTTTCTATAGAAAATTTTCGATGTTAAAATTTTCTATAGAAAATTTTCGATGTTAAAATTTTCTATAGAAAATTTTCGATGTTAAAATTTTCTATAGAAAATTTTCGATGTTAAAATTTTCTATAGAAAATTTACAATGTTAAAATTTTCTTTAGAAAATTTACGATGTTAAAATTTTCTAAAAAATTGTATACAAAAAAAATTTTGATGTTTAAAATTTCTTTAGAAAAATTTCGATGTTAATAATTGCTATACAAAATTTTCGATGTTAAAATTTTCTATAGAAAATGTTCGATGTTAAAATTTTCTTTAGAAAATTTACGATGTTAAAATTTTCTATAGAAGATGTTCGATGTTAAAATTTTCTATAGAAAATGTTCGATGTTAAAATTTTCTATAGAAAATGTTCGATGTTAAAATTTTCTATAGAAAATGTTCGATGTTAAAATTTTCTAAAAAATTTCATATAAAAAAATTTTGATTATTAAAATTTAGAAAAATTAGAAAAATTTCGATGTTAATAACATCTATAGAAAATTTTCGATTTTTAGACTTTCTATAGAAAATTTTTGATACTTAGATTTTCTATAGAAAATTTTCGATGTTAAAATTTTTTATAAAAAAAATTTTCGATGTTAAAATTTTTTATAGAAAATTTTCGATGTTAAAATTTTCTATAGATAATTTTCGATGTTATAGGTTTCTATAAAAATGTTCGATGTTATAGTTTTCTATAAAAAAATGTTACAAAATTTTCGATGTTAAAGTTTTCTATAGAAAAGTTTCTATTGGCATGTTTTCTATAGAAAATATTCGTTGATAAAGTTTTCTATAAAAAAATTTCGATGTTAAAGTTTTCTATAGAAAATTTTTGATGTTAAAGTTTTCTATAGAAAATTTTTGATGTTAAAGTTTTCTATAGAAAATTTTTAATGTTAAAGTTTTCTATAGAAAATTTTTGATATTAAAGTTTTCTATAGAAAATTTTTGATTTTAAAGTTTTCTGTAAAAAAATTTTTGATATTAAAGTTTTCTATAGAAAATTTTTGATGTTAAAATTTTTTATAGAAAATTTTCGATGTTAAAATTTTCTTTAGAAAATTTACGATGTTAAAATTTTCTTTAGAAAATTTACGATGTTAAAATTTTCTTTAGAAAATTTACGATGTTAAAATTTTCTTTAGAAAATTTACGATGTTAAAATTTTCTTTAGAAAATTTACGATGTTAAAATTTTCTTTAGAAAATTTACGATGTTAAAATTTTCTTTAGAAAATTTACGATGTTAAAATTTTCTTTAGAAAATTTACGATGTTAAAATTTTCTAAAAAATTTTATACAAAAAAAATTTTGATGTTTAAAATTTCTTTAGAAAAATTTCGATGTTAATAATTGCTATAAAAAATTTTCGATGTTAAAATTTTCTATAGAAAATGTTCGATGTTAAAATTTTCTTTAGAAAATTTACGATGTTAAAATTTTCTATAGAAGATGTTCGATGTTAAAATTTTCTATAGAAAATGTTCGATGTTAAAATTTTCTATAGAAAATGTTCGATGTTAAAATTTTCTATAGAAAATGTTCGATGTTAAAATTTTCTAAAAAATTTCATATAAAAAAATTTAGATTATTAAAATTTAGAAAAATTAGAAAAATTTCGATGTTAATAACATCTATAGAAAATTTTCGATTTTTAGACTTTCTATAGAAAATTTTTGATACTTAGATTTTCTATAGAAAATTTTCGATGTTAAAATTTTTTATAAAAAAAATTTTCGATGTTAAAATTTTTTATAGAAAATTTTCGATGTTAAAATTTTCTATAGATAATTTTCGATGTTATAGGTTTCTATAAAAATGTTCGATGTTATAGTTTTCTATAAAAAAATGTTACAAAATTTTCGATGTTAAAGTTTTCTATAGAAAATTTTCTATTGGCATGTTTTCTATAGAAAATATTCGTTGATAAAGTTTTCTATAGAAAAATTTCGATGTTAAAGTTTTCTATAGAAAATTTTTGATGTTAAAGTTTTCTATAGAAAATTTTTGATGTTAAAGTTTTCTATAGAAAATTTTTAATGTTAAAGTTTTCTATAGAAAATTTTTGATATTAAAGTTTTCTATAGAAAATTTTTGATTTTAAAGTTTTCTATAAAAAAATTTTTGATATTAAAGTTTTCTACAGAAAATTTTTGATGTTAAAATTTTTTATAGAAAATTTTCGATGTTCAAGTTTTCGATAGAAAAATTTCGTTGTTAAAGTTTTTTATTGAAAGTTTTCTATAGAAAATTTTTGATTTTTACGTTTTTTAAGAAAATTGTCCACGCCAAAGTTTTTCTGCAGAGAATTTGCGTATATGAAATTATCATCTGTGCGAATCGTAAAAGTGCAATTCAATATTTACTCATCCATTAAATTGACAAATTGCAGTTTAAACGTTTCCATTCTATATCTAAAGATCAAAAAGCTCTTTTAAGTAAACCTTAATACAAATAAACTTGAGTGTTAATCTTATTATTCGAAAACGACTGTGATGAGTTTTGTATAACTCGCCTCCACAGAAAAAGGTCTATGAGACCGAAAGACCCCCAAAACATTTGTAACTATTTTTCATGAGACAAATCCTATTATTTAGATAAAAGAACTAAGGAACCAGTCAGACACAAAATGACTATAGAATGAAATGAATATGAATGAATATGTTCGAAGCCGAGTTCATCATTTTAACATTGAAATCAGAACAAGAGAATCATTCGCAGCAAAATCGTTGTCGTTGTCATTGTCAGTGTCAACAATACAACAACTCATTTATCTTCATATTCAACAATTATTCATCTGCCTCTGCTTCCCCTGGTCTACTCTACTACCAACTAATAATTCTTGGGATGAGTAAGATTTAATGCGACCTTCCTTGCCAGTTTATTCCAGTCCGTCCCAATGTCCGTCTTTCAATTCAAGGCGGCCTTTTTGCTTCTTTGTTGATCTAAAATGTTTTCAGAAACTTTTTTATTTTTAAATTTGAAATGTATTTAGTGCATTTTTTTCAAAATCTTTGGTTTATTTGTTCACACGCCTGCTACACATGATTAACGGCTTAAAGATGTGAGATCTTAGATCTGAGTTACTCTATTCACAGACAAGAAAGACCCTTTTATTATGCAACCAAACCGATATATGATCTCAAAACTGATCTCACGAAAATTTTTTAAACAAAAAACCCCAAAATAATCTCAATAAATTATAACAAAAAACACCTGAAATTTAAATTATTTTATTTTTTATGACTTTTGTGGTTTGATTTCTTTCAGTTTAGCTGTCACAAATCACACTCACGCATGAATGAATAACATTTTTTATTTTAACAAAATATTTATTGATCTATTTTTGAATTTGAGTTTTTTGTTTAAATTTAATTTAAATTCAATAACTTTTTATAATTTGCTGAAGCTGAAGCTGCTGCTGCTTTATTTTAATCTCTAGCTCATCATCATAACCAGTCGATGGATGAATGGGGGGGACAAGTCTGTGATTTTGTTAACTGGTCTCAAAAGTCAGTCAGTCAATCTGTCATTTATTTTAAGTGTTTTGGGATTATTTTTCAAGTTTTTGACCGAAAACAAAACATTTTTTATTATCAAAAAATCTTAAATTTATGACATTAAAAACCATCGAAATGTTTAAAAGATTTGCGTAAATTATGATCGACATTATTTACTGGTCTTTTTTTATTATTATTTCACACAAAGTTTTATTTTTCTAGTTTCTTTTTTTTTAATGACATGCACAAACATGATTAAGTTATCTGTTCGAATCATCATCAGATATGAGACATATAACCATGTCTCAGAGCCCTTAACTGTCAAGTCCAAAATCAAACATCGAAAATTAACATCTTAAATTTTCTATAAAAACATTAACATCACAAATTTTCTATAGAAAACTTTAACAATGAAAACTTTAATTAATTTTGCATAAAAAAATTTAACAACGAAAATTTTCCAAAAAAAAAATTCAACAACGAAAATTTTCTATAAAAAAAAAATTCAACAACGAAAATTTTCTATAAAAAAAAATATCAACAAAAATCCTACAAAAAATATTAAGAACGAACATTTTCAATAAAAAAGGTTAAAAACAAAAAATTTCTATAAAAAATTTTAACAACGAAAATTTTTTTAAAAATTTTAACAACGAAAATTTTCTATAAAAATTTTAGCAATCCAAAATTTTGTATAAAAAAGTTTAACAATTAAAATTTTCTATAAAAATTTTAACAACGAAAATTTTCTTTAAAAAAAATTAACACCGAAAATTTTCTATAAAAAAAATTAACAACGAAAATTTTTTAAAAAAATGTTAAGAACGAAAATTTTCTATAAAAAAATTTAAAAACGAAAATTTTATATAAAAAATTTTAACAACGAAATTTTACATAACAAATTTTAATAATGAAAATTTTCTATAAAAAAGTTTAACAACGAAAATTTTCTAAAAAAAATTTAACAACGAAATTTATTTAAAAAAAAAATTTAACAGCGAACATTTTCCATAGAAAAATTTAACAATGAACATTTTCTATAGAAAAAACTAACAACGAATTTTTCTATAAAAAATTTTAACCACAAAAAATTTCTACAAAAAATATTAAGAACGCAAATTGTCTACGAAAAGGTTAAGAGCAAAAATTTTCTATAAAAAATTTAATCAACGAAAATTTTCTTTAAAAAATTTTAGCAACGAAAATTTTCTATAAAAAAATTTAACAGGGAAAATTTTCTATAAAAAATTTTAACAGCGAAAATTTTCTACAAAGATATTAAGAACGAAAATTGTCTACGAAAAGATTAAGAGCAAAAATTTTCTATAAAAAATTTTATCACAAATATTTTGTTTAAAAAATTTTAACAACGAACATTTTCTATAAAAAAAAATTCATGAAAGAAACATTTTTAAAATAAATTTAAAATACAAAAATTTTCTACATAAAATCTTAACAACGAAATTTTACTATAAAAAATTTTAACAACGAAAATTTTTTACAAAAAATTTTAACAACGAAAACTTTCTTCAAAATATTTTAACAACGAAAATTTTCTTTAAAAAATTTTACAACGAAATATAAAACGAAAATTCTTTATAAAAAGGTTAAACATCAAAAATTTTTTATAGAAAAATTTAATTTAAAATTTTCTATAGAAAAAATTAACAACGAAAACTTTCTATAAAAAATTTTAACAACGACAAATTTCTACAAAAAATATTTCTATAAAAAATTTTATCACAAAAATTTTCTTTAAAAAATTTAACAACGAAAATTTTCTATAAAAAATTTTAAGAAAGAAAAATTTTTAAAATAAATTTAAACATCGAAAATTTTTCTACATACAATTTTAATAACGAAAATTTTCTACAAAAAATTTTAACAACGAAAATTTTCTATAAAATATTTTAACAACGAATACTTTCTTCTAAACATTTTATCAACCAAAATTTTCTTCAAAAAATTTTACGACGAAATATAAAACGAAAATTCTTTATAAAAAAGTTAAACATCGAAAATATTCTATAAAAAGTTAAACAACGAAAATTTTCTATAAAAAATTTTTACAACGAAATTTTTCTATTTTTCTAAAAAAAATTAATAACGAAAATTTTTAATAAAAATGATTTACAGAGAAAATTTTCTATAAAAAGATTATTAACAAAAATTTTCTATAGAAAAATTTAACAACGAAAATTTTTTATTAAAGATTTTAACAACAAAAATTTTCTATAAAAGATTTTAACAACGAAAATTTTCTATAAAAAATTTTAAGAACGAAAATTTTCTATAAAAAAAAAAACTAACAAGAAAATTTTTCTATAAAAAATTTTATTAACGAAAATTAGAAGGAAATATTTAACAGCCAAAATTTTCTATAAAAAATTTTAACAACGAAAATTTTCTATAAAAAATTTTAACAATGGATACTTTCTTCTAAAAATTTTAACAACGAAAATTTTCTTCAAAAAATTTTATGACGAAATATAAAACGAAAATTCTTTATAAAAAAGTAAAACATCGAAAATTTTCTATAAAAATTTAAACAACGAAAATTTTCTATAAAAAATTTTGACAACGAAAATTTTCTATTTAACAGATTTTAAAAACGAAAATTTTCGTTAAAAAAAAACTTAATAACGAACATTTTTAATAAAAATGATTACCATAGAAAATTTTCTATAAAAAAATTTATTAACGAAAATTTTCTATAGAAAAATTTAACAACGAAAATTTTCTATAAAAGATTTTAACAACGAAAATTTTCTATAAAAAAAATAACAAGGAAAATTTTCTATAAAAAATTTTATTAACGAAAATTAAAAAGAAAAATTTAACAGGGAAAATTTTCTATAAAAAATTTTAACTTTTTTATTAAAAAATTTAAAAAGGAAAAGGAAAATTTTGTATAGAACTATAAAATCGAAAATTTTCTATAGAAAATTTTAACGTCGAAAATTTTCTATAGAAAATTTTAACATCGAAAATTTTCTATAGAAAATTTTAACATCGAAAATTTTCTATAGAAAATTTTAACATCGAAAATTTTCTATAGAAAATTTTAACATCGAAAATTTTCTATAGAAAATTTTAACATCGAAAATTTTTTATAGAAAATTTTATCATCGAAAATTTTCTATAGAAAATTTTAACATCGAAAATTTTCTATAGAAAATTTTAACATCGAAAATTTTCTATAGAAAATTTTAGCATCGAAAATTTTTCATAGAAAATTTTAACATCGAAAATTTTCCATAGAAAATTTTAACATCGAAAATTTTCCATAGAAAATTTTAAAATCGAAAATTTTCCATAGAAAATTTTAACATCGAAAATTTTCCATAGAAAATTTTAACATCGAAAATTTTCTATACAAAATTTTAACATCGACAATTTTCTATAGAAAATTTTAGCATCGAAAATTTTCTATAGAAAATTTTCACAACGAAAATTTAAATTAAAATTAAATTAACATCTAAAATTTTCTATAGAAAATTTTAATATCGAAATTTTTCTATAGATAACTTTAATATTGAAAATTTTCTATAGAGAATTTTATATCGAAAATTTTCTATAGAGAACTTTAATATCGAAATTTTTCTATAGAAAACTTTAATATTGAAAATTTTCTTTCTATAGAGCTTTTATTTTATAATATGTGTTTTATAACTTATTTTAGATAAAAGCTTTATACAAAATGGAGCTTTTCTTATAGAAATAAGCAATTGAATATTATAAAAGATTTAAATTTTTTCAGATCCCACCTGTTGTGTGGAGTGATCTCTGAATTCGTCTTTGTCGCCTTAATTATAAAAACTCGTGTTTGTTGTCTTTGTTTTCTCACCTTTTTTATGAATTAAATTTATTTAAAGCTACAATCTTTTTCAATGTGTCAGTGATTTCTATTTATATTTTATGCTAAATAGTTTTTTTTTGTTTTTGTTAACAATTTCTAAAGCTCTACGATCTTTTCAAAATCTGCGTGTTTATTTTTATGAATGAAGTATTTATCAATATGAGTTTTATGATAGTAGATTTTTTATCTCTTTTTCGATTTCTCACTGGCTGTCAAACTGACCTCATTAATGTAAATTATGGGCCGTAAATCGAACACACAGAAACAAATTTTCAATATTTTGATTTGATTTAACCCGGAACTAATTTCAATATATCAATAAATAATTTATTTGGTTTAGGAGATAAATATCTTTGTGATGTTCTTCGAAATGCATTGAAATGACTTAAATGTTAATGGGCTTTAAGATTTTGTAGAGACTTGAGAATTTGTGTGGTATTGAAAATCGCCACACCTTGAAAAGATTTAAAATGGTTTTTATGAGTCGATATAAAATTGAAATTAAAATTGAATTTTAAAAATCATTAAATTTGTGATAATTTGATTATAAAGATAAAAATTTGTCTACTTCTGAGGTGGCGGTATATGGGAAAATTTTAAAATTTTACAGTTTTGCAAAACTAGATTATATCGCACCGATTTAGATTAATTCAAATTATATATGACCACTTATTTCCCACACTGTAGATTTATTTCGTTACTAAACTTAAATGCCGTAAACTTTAATCGATATCTAGCATCAACATTACACAAATACACCTACAACCAAGATTTGCTCTTTCACACGCAATAAATAGTCTCAGTCAACAAAGGACGTACGTCTCGTCGATATGAGGCTGACTTAAAATATAGACGACGTCATTGGACTAATGAGACTATAAACTACTTCCAGAGTTTAAATGATTAAATTAAATTAACTTCTACCTTTAAAATTCTACTGCTACAAAATGTTAATTGAAATAAATCATCAATTAGATGTACATGAGCTTTCATTTCATGCATGAAGGATAAGAAATGTTAGAAGAGAAAAGAATCAAAAAGCTTTGGCATTACAACAACTTTTAAACCTACCAGGTATAACATAGAAAAGAGCTTTTCCAAACTATTTCAAAAATACTTTTAAAAAAAATGTATTATACAATCAGAGCTTTTTGCACCAGCAATTTTCTATAGAAAGATTTAACATCCACAATTTTTTAAGAAAATTTTTGTATAGAAAATTTTTTAAAGAAAACTTTAACATCGAAAATTTTCTAAAGAAAGTATTCACATCGAAATCGATTTTAACATCAAAAATTTTCCTTAGATAATTTTAATATTGAAAACTTTTTATAGAGAATATTAATATCGAAAACTTTCTATAGAGAATTTTAATATCGAAAACTTTCTATAGAAAATTTTAATATCAAATACTTTCCGTAGAAAATTTTAATATCGAAAACTTTTTATATAGAATTTTAATATCGAAAACTTTCTATAGAGAATTTTAATATCGAAAATTTTCTATAGAACATTTTATTATCGAAAATTTTCTATAGAAAATTTTAATATCGAAAATTTTCTATAGAAAATTTTAATATCGAAAATTTTCTATAGAAAATTTTAATATCGAAAATTTTCTATAGAAAATTTTAATATCGAAAATTTTCTATAGAAAATTTTAATATCGAAAATTTTCTATAGAAAATTTTAATATCGAAAATTTTCTATAGAAAATTTTAATATCGAAAATTTTCTATAGAAAATTTTAATATCGAAAATTTTCTATAGAAAATTTTAATATCGAAAATTTTCTATAGAAAATTTTAATATCGAAAATTTTCTATAGAAAATTTTAATATCGAAAATTTTCTATAGAAAATTTTAATATCGAAAATTTTCTATAGAAAATTTGAACATCGAAAATTTTCTATAGAAAATTTGAACATCGAAAATTTTCTTTAGAAAATTTTAATATCGAAAATTTTCTATAGAATTTTTAAAGTCAAAAATTTTCTATAGAAAAGTTTAATATCGAAAATTTTCTATAGAAAATTTTAATATCGAACATTTTCTATAGAAAATTTTAATATCGGAAATTTTTTATAGATTTTTTAACGTCGAAAATTTTTAATATAGAAAATTTTAACACCGAAAATTTTCTATAGAAAATTTTAACACCGAAAATTTTCTATAGAAAATTTTAACACCGAAAATTTTCTATAGAAAATTTTAACACCGAAAATTTTCTATAGAAAATTTTAACACCGAAAATTTTCTATAGAAAATTTTAACACCGAAAATTTTCTATAGAAAATTTTAACACCGAAAATTTTCTATAGAAAATTTTAACACCGAAAATTTTCTATAGAAAATTTTAACACCGAAAATTTTCTATAGAAAATTTTAACACCGAAAATTTTCTATAGAAAATTTTAACACCGAAAATTTTCTATAGAAAATTTTAACACCGAAAATTTTCTATAGAAAATTTTAACACCGAAAATTTTCTATAGAAAATTTTAACACCGAAAATTTTCTATAGAAAATTTTAACACCGAAAATTTTCTATAGAAAATTTTAACACCGAAAATTTTCTATAGAAAATTTTAACACCGAAAATTTTCTATAGAAAATTTTAACACCGAAAATTTTCTATAGAAAATTTTAACACCGAAAATTTTCTATAGAAAATTTTAACACCGAAAATTTTCTATAGAAAATTTTAACACCGAAAATTTTCTATAGAAAATTTTAACACCGAAAATTTTCTATAGAAAATTTTAACACCGAAAATTTTCTATAGAAAATTTTAACACCGAAAATTTTCTATAGAAAATTTTAACACCGAAAATTTTCTATAGAAAATTTTAACACCGAAAATTTTCTATAGAAAATTTTAACACCGAAAATTTTCTATAGAATATTTTAACACCGAAAATTTGCTATAGAAAATTTTAAAATTTAAAATTTTAATATCGAAATTTTTTTAAAGAAGATTTAAATATTAAAAAATTTTTTATGGAAAATTTGAATATCGAAAATTTTCTAAAGAAAACTTTAATATCGAAAATATTTATGAACAATTTTCTATAGAAAATTTTAGCATCGAAAATTATCTATAAAAACTTTAACATTGAAAATTTTCTATAGAAAACTTTAGCATCGACAATTTGCTACAGAAAACTTTAGTGTCGAAAATTCTCTATAGAAAATTTTAGCATCGAAAGCCTTCTACAGAAAGCTTAAACATCAACAAATTTTTATAGAAAACCTTAACATCGAAAATTTTCTATAGAAAACTTTAACATCGAAAATTTATAATAGAAAACTTTAACATCGAAAATTTGCTATAGAAAACTTCAACAGCGAAAATTTTCTAAACTTATATTTAAAAAAATTTAAATTTCTGAATTTTTCTTAAAAAGAAAATTTTCTTTAGAAAACTTTTATATCAAATATTTTCTCTATTCATTTTTTAAAGAAAGATTTGTATATACAAAAGAGCTTTTTCTATAAAAATCACATCAGAGATCATCTTATAGTTTTTCTTATTGAAAAAGTTAGAAAATAGCAATTCTTATAGAAAAGAGCTTTTCCCCTAAAAAGACTAAAAATTGATGTTGTCGCTTTCGCAGTTAATACTGACGATAGAGATGGCGTTGGTGTGAAATTTATATAATCGCTAGTATAATTTAAATAATTTATGAAAACTTTAGTTGAGTATTGGCCATTATAATCAGCCAAACAGATATAAACGGCCTAATAGTAGTTAAATATATGAAGCAAGTCAAAAGGTGCCACAGAGTGCGGCAGCAACATGTGTATAAGCATATGTACTTGCCACGTTTGCTGTTAACAATTGCAAATGTATGTTGCAGCCACACAACGAACGAAAGAAAACATTTGCCACAGCCACAAACAAAAATCAATAATTAATACGCGGTCAAATTGGTCAGCAGCAAGAGTCGTTCATTGCAAAACAGCAAAAACTTCGGCTAAGTAACAGCCAACTACTCGTTGCAACAACAAAAGCAACAGCAACTACTACTACTACTACTGCTGTGCTCACTCTGCATGCCGCAAATATTGTTTGTGGCATTAATTCATTTGGATTTTTGTAGAATTTACATGAACATTTGTTTACATTTACACGTAACATTTGTATGACTTGTGGCATGAATTCATTTATGTTGAAACATTATTAAAGCAACAGCAAATTTCTGAGGTTTGAGGTTGTTGGTAGTTGCCTGTTGTTGGTAACTGCTGGTGCTGGTGATGGTGTGAATGTGTTGTTGTTTCAATGGTGATTCACCACATCAACCTTAAATTCGCGTAATTTAATTTCTTTTAAGTTGCCTGGTTATTTTTTTTTTTCTTCACTCGTTTTTATTGTCGACATTAAAGCCAATAACCAACAACAGTCAGGCAATCAACAACAACAACAGCAACAGTAACAACAACACCAAGAAGAAATCATACAAAGTTATATGTTGCTGATTTGTTTGTTTATTTGTTGTATATTTCCCTTAACCTGACCGCAACAACAGCAACTGTGTCTCAAAAGTGTACACGTATGTCGTACATACGTCATACCTGCATCTGTCCCTCCGTCTGAATGTATGAATGTTTTTGTTGTTTTTGGTATAAAAAATCACAATAAAAAGGTGTCAGAAAACAACTTGTCGGAATGCATCTAACAAGAAATTCGTATTTTGCTGCGGCTAATGGAATACGGCATGTTTTACCACGCTCGATGACATGAATGGGCGCGGGCTCACCTTCTACTTGCTGTTACCTTTTTTTTTTTTATTTCCATTTCAGTTTTAGCCAAGATTTCTCCTTGTATTCTTTTTTTGTTAACTTGTATCGCTGTTATGTTGTTTTTAGCTTGTAGATGTTGACCAACATGTTATTGTTGTCGTTAACTGCTGTTGCTGTTATATGTTGTTTGTTGCCATTGAATGGCTGTTGTTTAATTTGTTAAGTCCTTTTAATTCTTTATTAAATTCCAACAACATTTTTTACTCAACTGCAAAGAAAAAGTTTGTAAATTTGTTAAAATAGAAGTAATTTTAAGGGAATGAAAATAAAATATTTTCGATGTTAAAGTTTTATATAAAAAAAGGTCAATGCAAAAAATTTCTACGGAAATTTTCGATACTTAAGATTTCTATAGAAAACTTTCGTTGATAAAGTTTTGTATAGAAAATTTTTGATACTAAAAATTCATACCAAAAATTAGATTCTAAAAATTTCTATAGAAAATTTTTGATATCATAAATTTCAATGTTAAGAGGTTGTAAGTTCGAATCCGGGCTCAGGTTCATATCATAATTTTTTTTCTATAAAAAATTTCCAATACTACAACTTTCTCCAAAAAATTTTTATAAAATTTGTTGTTTATAGAAAATTGTTTCGATGTTAAAATTTTTTATAGAAAATTTTCGATGTTAAAATTTTTTATAGAAAATTTTCGATATTAAAATTTTCTATAGGAAATTTTCGATGTTAAAATTTTCTATAGAAAATTTTCGATGTTAAAATTATCTAAAGAAAATTTTCGATGTTAAAATTTTCTATAGAAAATTTTCGATGTTAAAATTTTCTATAGAAAATTTTTGATATTAAAATTTTCTATAGAAAATTTTTGATATTAAAATTTTCTATAGAAAATTTTTGATATTAAAATTTTCTATAGAAAATTTTTGATATTAAAATTTTCTATAGAAAATTTTCGATGTTCAAATTTTATATAGAAAATTTTCAATGTTAAAATTTTCTATAGAAAATTTTTGATATTAAAATTTTCTATAGAAAATTTTTGATATTAAAATTATTATTTAATTATAGAAAATTTTCGATGTTAAAATTTTCTATAGCAAATATTCGATGTTAAAATTTTCTATAGCAAATTTTCGATGTTAAAATTTTCTATAGCAAATTTTCGATGTTAAAGTTTTCCAAAGAAAATTTTCGATGTTAAAATTTTCTATAGAAAATTTCGATGTTAAAATTTTCTATACAAAATTTCGATGTTAAAATTTTCTATAGAAAATTTCGATGTTAAAATTTTCTATAGAAAATTTCGATGTTAAAATTTTCTATAGAAAATTTCGATGTTAAAATTTTCTATAGAAAATTTCGATGTTAAAATTTTCTATAGAAAATTTTCGATGTTAAAATTTTCTATATATAATTTTCGATGTTAAAATTTTCTATAGAAAATTTTCGATGTTAAAATTTTTTATAGAAAATTTTTGATGTTAAAATTTTTTATAGAAAATTTTCGATGTTAAAATTTTCTAGAGAAAATTTTCGGTATTAAAATTTTTTATAGAAAATGTTTGATATTAAAATTTTCTATAGAAAATGTTTGATATTAAAATTTTCTATAGAAAATTTTTGATATTAAAATTTTCTATAGAAAATTTTTGATATTAAAATTTTCTATATATAATTTTCGATGTTAAAATTTTCTATAGAAAATTTTCGATGTTAAAATTTTTTATAGAAAATTTTCGATGTTAAAATTTTCTATAGAAAATTTTCGATGTTAAAATTTTCTATAGTAAATTTTCGATGTTAAAATTTTCTATAGAAAATTTTCGATGTTAAAATTTTCTATAGAAAATTTTCGATGTTTAAAGTTTATATAGAAAATTTTCGATGTTAAAATTTTCTATAGAAAATTTTCGATGTTAAAATTTTCTATAGAAAATTTTCGATGTTAAAATTTTCTATAGAAAATTTTCGATGTTAAAATTTTCTATAGAAAATTTTCGATGTTAAAATTTTCTATAGAAAATTTTCGATGTTAAAATTTTCTATAGAAAATTTTCGATGTTAAAATTTTCTATAGAAAATTTTCGATGTTAAAATTTTCTATAGAAAATTTTCGATGTTAAAATTTTCTATAGAAAATTTTCGATGTTAAAATTTTCTATCGAAAATTTTCGATGTTAAAATTTTCTATCGAAAATTTTCGATGTTAAAATTTTCTATAGAAAATTTTCGATGTTAAAATTTTCTATAGAAAATTTTCGATGTTAAAATTTTCTATAGAAAATTTTCGATGTTAAAATTTTCTATAGAAAATTTTCGATGTTAAAATTTTCTATAGAAAATTTTCGATGTTAAAATTTTCTATAGAAAATTTTCGATGTTAAAATTTTCTATAGAAAATTTTCGATGTTAAAATTTTCTATCGAAAATTTTCGATGTTAAAATTTTCTATAGAAAATTTTCGATGTTAAAATTTTCTATAGAAAATTTTCGATGTTAAAATTTTCTATAGAAAATTTTCGATGTTAACATTTTCTATAGAAAATTTTCGATGTTAAAATTTTCTATAGAAAATTTTCGATGTTAAATTTTTCTATAGAAAATTTTCGATGTTAAAATTTTCTATAGAAAATTTTCGATGTTAAAATTTTCTATAGAAAATCTTCGATGTTAAAATTTTCTATAGAAAATTTTCGATGTTAAAATTTTCTGTAGAAAATGTTCGATGTTAAAATTTTCTATAGGAAATTTTCGTTGTTAAAATTTTCTATAGGAAATTTTCGATATTAAAATTTTCTATAGGAAATTTTCGATGTTAAAATTTTCTATAGGAAATTTTCGATGTTAAAATTTTCTATAGAAAATTTTTGATATTAAAATTTTCTATAAAAAATTTTTGATATTAAAATTTTCTATAGAAAATTTTTGATATTAAAATTTTCTATAGAAAATTTTTGATATTAAAATTTTCTATAGAAAATTTTTGATATTAAAATTTTCTTTAGGAAATTTTCGATGTTAAAATTTTCTATAGAAAATTTTCGATGTTCAAATTTTCTATAGAAAATTTTCGATGTTAAAATTTTCTATATAAAATTTTCGATGTTTAAAGTTTATATAGAAAACTTTCGATATTAAAATTTTCTATAGAAAATTTTCGATGTTAAAATTTTCTATAGAAAATTTTCGATGTTAAAATTTTCTATAGAAAATTTTCGATGTTAAAATTTTCTATAGAAAATTTTCGATGTTAAAATTTTCTATAGAAAATTTTTGATGTTAAAATTTTCTATAGAAAATTTTCGATGTTAAAATTTTCTATAGAAAATTTTCGATGTTAAAATTTTCTATAGAAAATTTTCGATGTTAAAATTTTCTATAGAAAATTTTCGATGTTAAAATTTTCTATAGAAAATTTTCGATGTTAAAAATTTCTATAGAAAATTTTCGATGTTAAAAATTTCTATAGAAAATTTTCGATGTTAAAATTTGCTATAGAAAATTTTTGATGTTAAAATTTTCTATAGAAAATTTTCGATGTTAAAATTTTCTATAGAAAATTTTCGATGATAAAATTTTCTACAGAAAATTTTCGATGTTAAAATTTTCTATAGAAAATTTTCGATGTTAAAATTTTCTATAGAAAATTTTCGATGTTAAAATTTTCTATAGAAAATTTTTGATGTTAAAATTTTCTATAGAAAATTTTCGATGTTAAAATTTTCTATAGAAAATTTTCGATGTTAAAATTTTCTATAGAAAATTTTCGATGTTAAAATTTTCTATAGAAAATTTTCGATGTTAAAATTTTCTATAGAAAATTTTCGATGTTAAAATTTTCTATAGAAAATTTTCGATGTTAAAATTTTCTATAGAAAATTTTCGATGATAAAATTTTCTATAGAAAATTTTCGATGATAAAATTTTCTATAGAAAATTTTCGATGTTAAAATTTTCTATAGAAAATTTTCGATGTTAAAATTTTCTATAGAAAATTTTCGATGTTAAAGTTTTCTATAGAAAATTTTCGATGTTAAAATTTTCTATAGAAAATTTTCGATGTTAAAAATTTCTATAGAAAATTTTCGATGTTAAAAATTTCTATAGAAAATTTTCGATGTTAAAATTTGCTATAGAAAATTTTTGATGTTAAAATTTTCTATAGAAAATTTTCGATGTTAAAATTTTCTATAGAAAATTTTCGATGTTAAAATTTTCTATAGAAAATTTTCGATGTTAAAATTTTCTATAGAAAATTTTCGATGTTAAAATTTTCTATAGAAAATTTTCGATGTTAAAATTTTCTATAGAAAATTTTCGATGTTAAAATTTTCTATAGAAAATTTTCGATGTTAAAATTTTCTATAGAAAATTTTCGATGTTAAAATTTTCTATAGAAAATTTTCGATGTTAAAATTTTCTATAGAAAATTTTCGATGTTAAAATTTTCTATAGAAAATTTTCGATGTTAAAATTTTCTATAGAAAATTTTCGATGTTAAAATTTTCTATAGAAAATTTTTGATGTTAAAATTTTCTGTAGAAAATGTTCGATGTTAAAATTTTCTATAGGAAATTTTCGTTGTTAAAATTTTCTATAGGAAATTTTCGTTGTTAAAATTTTCTATAGGAAATTTTCGATGTTAAAATTTTCTATAAAAAATTTTCGATATTAAAATTTTCTATAGGAAATTTTTGATGTTAAAATTTTCTATAGGAAATTTTCGATGTTAAAATTTTCTATAGAAAATTTTTGATATTAAAATTTTCTATAGAAAATTTTTGATATTAAAATTTTCTATAGAAAATTTTTGATATTAAAATTTTCTATAAAAAATTTTTGATATTAAAATTTTCTATAGAAAATTTTTGATATTAAAATTTTCTATAGAAAATTTTTGATATTAAAATTTTCTTTAGGAAATTTTCGATGTTAAAATTTTCTATAGAAAATTTTCGATGTTCAAATTTTCTATAGAAAATTTTCGATGTTCAAATTTTCTATAGAAAATTTTCGATGTTAAAATTTTCTATAGAAAATTTTCGATGTTAAAATTTTCTATAGAAAATTTTCGATGTTAAAATTTTCTATAGAAAATTTTCGATGTTAAAATTTTCTATAGAAAATTTTCGATGTTAAAATTTTCTATAGAAAATTTTCGATGTTAAAATTTTCTATAGAAAATTTTCGATGTTAAAATTTTCTATAGAAAATTTTCGATGTTAAAATTTTCTATAAAAAATTTTCGATGTTAAAATTTTCTATAGAAAATTTTCGATGTTAAAATTTTCTATAGAAAATTTTCGATGTTAAAATTTTCTATAGAAAATTTTCGATGTTAAAATTTTCTATAGAAAATTTTCGATGTTAAAATTTTCTATAGAAAATTTTCGATGTTAAAATTTTCTATAGAAAATTTTCGATGTTAAAATTTTCTATAGAAAATTTTCGATGTTAAAATTTTCTATAGAAAATTTTCGATGTTAAAATTTTCTATAGAAATGTTTAAAGTTTTCTATAGATAATTTTTGATGTTTATATTTTCTATAGAACATTTTCGATGTAAACGTTTTCTATAGAAATTTTTCTGTAAAAAATTTTCGATGTTAAAATTTTCTATAGAAAATTTTCGTTGTTACATTTTTGAAAAGGGATGTTTTTTTTCATTCTTGTTAACTTGACCCACCCTAATATTAAACTTTATACATATGTTCTTTATACTTTTTACATACTTTTAAGTGACTGACTTCAATTTGTTTTGAATATTTTAAGTTATTTCTCGTTGTTTTTTTGTTGCAGACATGAATTCCTGCCTCCGATATTTTTGTTTGATAGATTTTGTTTAGAGATTTTCATTTTTACCAAAAGTTTAAAAAAATCTTGTTAAAACAGCGAAAAATAAGAAACATGAAATCTTTACGTTAACATATTATTCCCATTAGCATTTTTTCAGGTCCCCAAAGTGATCTTAATTTTTTGTTGTTGTAGCTCTTATGGGTTTTTTGTCTGAATTTTTTGCTTTTTTATTAAATATAAATACGAGAATGTTGATGACACGCGACCATTTTCATGCAAAAATTACAAAAACTCAAAATGAAATTTTAAGACAAAAAATACCTTTGAAAAAGTTAAAAGAAAGGAAGGACAGTCAAGAAGGGCAGGACAGACATTTCAATGGATGGATGGATGGTTGGTTAGTCGGATCTTAATGGAATGTGATGTTTCACTTTGCTCAATGATTTGTATTCATTTCACATATTGGCATGTGTCACCTTCTGTTGTCAACATTTTTAATTTTTTTGTCAAATAAAAAAACAATCGCCTTTAAAATCAGAGAGAGAAACAATAAAAGATCAACAAATTTTAAAAATCTTGTTAACATTTAAAATTATTTTAGTGGCCATAAAAAATGTAAAAAGCATTTTAAGAAATTATTATCCTGCCAATTCAAGGGAAAACAAATTAAATCCAACAATAAACTACATCATTTTACAGTTAACAAAAATCTTTTAACATATAAAAGTTTTACAATCAAAAAAAACTTTTGTCAAACTATTTGTATGTACCCTACACCAACAGACGATCCAGTATTATACATTTTTCCATCAGTCAATAATAACTTTCTATATAAAACTTAAACAGCGAATACTTTCTGTAGAAAACTTTAATATTGAAAATTTGTTATACAAATTTTTAACCTCGAAAAATTTCTATACAAAACTTTAAATTCGATCATTTTCTGTAGAAAACTTTATTATCGAACATTTTCTATAGAAAATTTTAATATCGAAAATTTTCTATAGAAAATTTTAACATCGAAAATTTTCTATAGAAAATTTTAACATCGAAAATTTTCTATAGAAAATTTTAACATCGAAAATTTTCTATAGAAAATTTTAACATCGAAAATTTTCTATAGAAAATTTTAACATCGAAAATTTTCTATAGAAAATTTTAACATCGAAAATTTTCTATAGAAAATTTTAACATCGAAAATTTTCTATAGAAAATTTTAACATCGAAAATTTTCTATAGAAAATTTTAACATCGAAAATTTTCTATAGAAAATTTGAACATCGAAAATTTTTTAAAGAAAACTTTTTATCGAAAATTTTCTATATGTGTTTTAAGCCTAATAACAAACTAAATATAGTTTTTCCACATAAGGTAGGGTCAAAAATATGTAATTAAATTTAAATGCTTTGTTTAATTGGAACATGATAAATGGTCATTATCAAAAATCCATTCGAATGGAACGAGCCCTTTTTTCATTTTAACCCCGATATAAAATAAAAGTGTTGCTATTAACTGCTTAATTTAATCTTATTAAAGTTATTGTTGTTGTCATTCATTGTTTTTGGCTTTTTTATAGCAAAATTTATCTGCAGCAAAAAAATTTAAACAAAGAAATAGCTACAATCAGAGCTAAATGACATTAACATTAAGAAGTGTTAATAAAACCATAATCATTAATAAATATCAATTCAGCAGGAACATTAAGCAAAAAAAAAAATCAGAAAACATGTTGCTGATTTTGCTGACTAATCTCTTGTGAATTTGTCTCAAAATTGCTGTTGCTGTCGTTGTTGCTTGTTAACTCTTAACGGCTGCTGACTTCTTGCCAATCGACAACTTTTTTTTTGACGACTAATAACAAAATAATATTGTTGCTAACATTTTTAAAGCAAATTAACAAAAAAATATGTAATTGGACCCACTAAATTGTTCAAGTTTAGAAATTAACTCGAAAATTGTTGGTATCAGAAAACGAAATGTTTGTCATTAATTGCATTTTTCCACATATCGCAAAGAAATCTGAAGTTGTAAAACAATGACTTAGGAATTCAACTCAATATTTAGCCAAAAATAATGCTCCTGATGACAACCGTTATTTGTATTTCTGATATGTCTTTTGTGCTGTCAGCAATTACACTGGTCAACAAAAAAATTTAATTTTATACCGAAAATTTTCTATATAGAAATTTTATACCGAAAATTTTCTATATAGAAATTTTATACCAAAAATTTTCTATATAAAAATTTTATACCAAAAATTTTCTATATAAAAATTTAATACCACGAATTTTTTATATAAAAATTTTATACAGAAAATTTTTTATATACAAATTCTTTATAAAAATTTTTCACCGAAATTTTCTATATAAAAATTTTATACCGAAAATTTTCTATAGAACAATTTTATACCCAAACTTTCTATATGAACATTTAATAACGAAAATTTTCTATATAACAATTTTATACCAAAAATTTTCTACATAAAAATTAAATACCAAAAATTTTAAATATAAAAATTAAATACCAAAAATTTTAAATATAAAAATTTTATAACGAAAATTTTCTATAGAAAAATTTTGTACCGAAAATTTTCTTATAAAAATTTTATACCGAAAATTTTCTATAGAAAAATTTTGTACCGAAAATTTTCTATAGAAAAATTTTGTACCGAAAATTTTCTATAGAAAAATTTTGTACCGAAAATTTTCTATAGAAAAATTTTATACCGAAAATTTTCTATAGAAAAATTTTGTACCGAAAATTTTCTATAGAAAAATTTTGTACCGAAAATTTTCTATAGAAAAATTTTGTACCGAAAATTTTCTATAGAAAAATTTTGTACCGAAAATTTTCTAAAGAAAAATTTTGTACCGAAAATTTTCTATAGAAAAATTTTGTACCGAAAATTTTCTATAGAAAAATTTTGTACCGAAAATTTTCTATAGAAAAATTTTGTACCGAAAATTTTCTATAGAAAAATTTTGTACCGAAAATTTTCTATAGAAAAATTTTGTACCGAAAATTTTCTATAGAAAAATTTTGTACCGAAAATTTTCTATAGAAAAATTTTGTACCGAAAATTTTCTATAGAAAAATTTTGTACCGAAAATTTTCTATAGAAAAATTTTGTACCGAAAATTTTCTATAGAAAAATTTTGTACCGAAAATTTGCTATAGAAGAATTTTGTACCGAAAATTTTCTATAGAAGAATTTCGTACCGAAAATTTTCTATAGAAAAATTTTGTACCGAAAATTTTCTATAGAAAAATTTTGTACCGAAAATTTTCTATAGAAAAATTTTGTACCGAAAATTTTCTATAGAAAAATTTTGTACCGAAAATTTTCTATAGAAAAATTTTGTACCGAAAATTTTCTATAGAAAAATTTTATACCGAAAATTTTCTATAGAAAAATTTTATACCGAAAATTTTCTATAGAAAAATTTTATACCGAAAATTTTCTATAGAAAAATTTTATACCGAAAATTTTCTATAGAAAAATTTTATACCGAAAATTTTCTATAGAAAAATTTTATACCGAAAATTTTCTATAGAAAAATTTTATACCGAAAATTTTCTATAGAAAAATTTTATACCGAAAATTTTCTATAGAAAAATTTTGTACCGAAAATTTTCTATAGAAAAATTTTGTACCGAAAATTTTCTATAGAAAAATTTTGTACCGAAAATTTTCTATAGAAAAATTTTGTACCGAAAATTTTCTATAGAAAAATTTTGTACCGAAAATTTTCTATAGAAAAATTTTGTACCGAAGATTTTCTATAGAAAAATTTTGTACCGAAAATTTTCTATAGAAAAATTTTGTACCGAAAATTTTCTATAGAAAAATTTTGTACCGAAAATTTTCTATAGAAAAATTTTGTACCGAAAATTTTCTATAGAAAAATTTTGTACCGAAAATTTTCTATAGAAAAATTTTGTACCGAAAATTTTCTATAGAAAAATTTTGTACCGAAAATTTTCTATAGAAAAACTTTGTACCGAAAATTTTCTATAGAAAAATTTTGTACCGAAAATTTTCTATAGAAAAATTTTGTACCGAAAATTTTCTATAGAAAAATTTTGTACCGAAAATTTTCTATAGAAAAATTTTGTGCCGAAAATTTTCTATAGAAAAATTTTGTACCGAAAATTTTCTATAGAAAAATTTTGTACCGAAAATTTTCTATAGAAAAATTTTGTACCGAAAATTTTCTATAGAAAAATTTTGTACCGAAAATTTTCTATAGAAAAATTTTGTACCGAAAATTTTCTATAGAAAAATTTTGTACCGAAAATTTTCTATAGAAAAATTTTGTACCGAAAATTTTCTATAGAAAAATTTTGTACCGAAAATTTTCTATAGAAAAATTTTGTACCGAAAATTTTCTATAGAAAAATTTTGTACCGAAAATTTTCTATAGAAAAATCTTGTACCAAAAATTTTCTAAAAAAAAAAAAATTCCACCGAAAATTTTTTATATAAAAATTCTATATCGAAATTTTTCTATAAAAAATCTTATGACGACAATTTTCTTTATAAAAATTGTATACCAAAAATTTTCTATATAAAAATTTTACACCGAAAACTTTCTTTATTAATATTTTAAGGCTTCGTTATATAAGACGTTCTCAAGTTTTCTTAAAACCTTTGGGCTTCTTTTGCTTATATCTCAATAACTATCACACCGATTTCAAAGATTTCATTCTATAAGTGAACTGCAAGAAATTTGTATAAATACAATTAGAAAGCGAAGAAAAAAAATCTAACAACAACAAAAGGCTATAAATTCTAACAAGATTTATAAAAAAAAAATTTGAACCGAAATATATCTCTAAGCGAAAAAATACCCACTACAAATACATAACCATTCCCACTCTTACCTTAAATCTCAGTAAAGCTCCCTCTCATCCCAAAATATGCAAAAATCATTATTTTCTTCTTTATTGGCTAACAAATTTTTGGTGATTTATTTATGTTTATTTTGTCCATGTCTCCAAATACGGACGCGGTCTTTTGTTCATTAAGAATGAGAGGATCTTTCATTTTTAACCGTCACCAAGAGACTTTTAAGATTTTTTTTACCGATGAAATATCATCTCGATGATGTTGAGATTTTATCACCTTTTTTAAGCTTTTTGTAGTTTTTTTTTTGTTTTTTGTTCGATACAAATGTTTAGCTGTTGCGTAGGAGATTGAGAAATTGAAATTTGTGATGACAACAGACAAAGAGTCCACTTTTAGGCCATTTATTTGTCACATAAATATTTTAGAATTTTATTGCTTGGAATCTTAGGAATTTCATTTTGTGTATTTTAGTATCGATTTAAATGAAAACCAAAAAAAAAACATAAAACAGGTCCAATTTCGGTGCTTATCAAGGTTGAAATTAGGTATTTTAAATTATTATCCAACTTTTTATTAAAATAAAAAAAATTAGCAGACGACATTTTTTTAAGGTGACTGTTGCACGTTGAGGGGAATTGTGCATTCTGAAACTTCTGATATAACATTTTTCTTTATAAAATTTATAAAATTTTTCTATAGAAAGTTTTTGATTTAAAATTTTTCTATAGAAAATATTTCATGTAAAATTTTTTTTTTGAAAATTTTTGATATAAAGTTTTCCTATAGAAAGTTTTTGATACAAAATTTTCCAACAAAAAATTTTTCTAAAGAAAATTTTTGATATAAAATTTTGCTATAAAAAATTTTCGATATAAAATTTTTCTAAAGAAAATTTTTTATATAAAATTTTTCTAAAGAAAATTTTTGATATAAAATTTTTGTGCAGAAAATTTTCAATATACAATTTTTCTGTAGAAAATTTTCGATATAAAATTTATCTATAGAAAATTTTCAATATAAAATTTTCAATATAAAATTTTTCTGTAGAAAATTTTCAATATAAAATTTTTCTGTAGAAAATTTTCAATATAAAATTTTTCTATAGAAAATTTTCAATATAAAATTTTTCCATAGAAATTTTTTCTTTAAAAAATATTCGATATAAAATTTTCCTATAAAAAATTGTTGATAAACAATTTTTCAATAGAAAATTT
The DNA here is from genome assembly GCA_933228675.1 of Stomorhina lunata. Taxonomy (NCBI): domain Eukaryota; kingdom Metazoa; phylum Arthropoda; class Insecta; order Diptera; family Rhiniidae; genus Stomorhina; species Stomorhina lunata. The sequence continues at coordinate 134,852,325 of OW121741.1, read as the reverse complement.
TTTATAAAAAATATTTTTGTAGAAAATTTTTGATATACAATTTTTTTTAATATTAAACTTTTTTATAAAAAAAGTTTGATTAAAATTTTTTCTACGGAAATATTTTATAGATAATCTCTGATATAAGTTTTTTCTATAGAATTTTTTTTATTGAAAATTTTTGATATAGATTTTTTTTTTACAGAAAATTTTTGATATAAAATTTTTCTATAGAAAATTTTTGATAAAAAAATTTTTTTATAGAAAATTTTGGATATAAATTTTTTCTAAACAAAATCTTCATTATAAAATTTTTAAACAAAATTTTCGATATAAAATATTTCTATAGAAAATGTTTTATATAAACTTTTTTTTTAATACAATTTTAAATAAAAAATTTTTCTATAGAAAATTTTTGATATAAATTTTTCTAAAAAATTTTGTATCAAAAATTTTCTAAGAAAAATTTTATAACAAAAATTTTCTATAGAAAATTTTCGATAAAAAATGTTTCTACAGAAAATTTTTGATATAAAATGTTTCTATAGAAAATCTTCTACACAAATTTCAAATCAAAAATATTATATCGAAAATTTTCTTTAAAAAATTTTTGTTTAAAAAATTGCCAATAGAAAAATTTTACAAAAATTTTCGATATAAAATATAGAACATTTTTGATTTACAATTTTTCTAAAGAAAATTTTCGATATAAAAGTTTTCTATAGAAAATTTTCGATATAAAATTTTTCTATAAAAAATTTTCGATATAAAATTTTTCTATAGAAAATTTTCGATATAAAATTTTTCTATAGAAAATTTTCGATACAAAATTTTTCTATAGAAAATTTCCGATATAAAACTTTTCTATAGAAAATATTCGATTAAAATTGTTCTTTGAAAAATTTTCGATTAAAATTGTTCTTAGGAAAATTTTCGATTAAAATTTTCGACTAAAATTTTCCTTTAGAAAATTTTTGTTTAAAATTTTTCTTTAGAAAATTTTCGATTAAAATTTTTCTTTAGAAAATTTTCGATTAAAATTTTTCTTTAGAAAATTTTCGATTAAAATTTTTCTTTAGAAAATTTTCGATTAAAATTTTTTTTAGAAAAGTTTCGACTAAATTTTTTTTTTAGAAAAGTTTCGATTAAAATTTTTCTTTAAAGAATTTTCGATATAAAATTTTTCTATAGAAAATTTTCGATATAAAATTTTGTTATAGAAAATTTTTGATATAAAATATTTCTATAGAAAATTTTCGATATAAAATTTTTTTATAAAAAATTTTCCATATAAAATTTTTCTATAGAAAATTTTCGATATAAAATTTTTCTATAAAAAATTTTCGATAAAAAATTTTTCTATGGAAAATTTTCGATTAAAATTGTTCTTTGGAAAATTTTCGATTAAAATTGTTCTTTACAAAATTTTCGATTAAAATTTTTCTTTAGAAAATTTTTGTTTAAAATTTTTCTTTAGAAAATTGTCGATTAAAATTTTTCTTTAGAAAATTTTCGATTAAAATTTTTTTTAGAAAAGTTTCGATTCAATTTTTTTTTAGAAAAAATTTTTTTAAAAGTTTTCTTTTAAGAATTTTCGATATAAAATTTTTCTATAGAAAATTTTCGATATAAAATTTTGTTATAGAAAATTTTTGATATTAAATTTTTCTATAGAAAATTTTCGATATAAAATTTTTCTATAGAAAATTTTCGATATAAAATTTTTATATATATATTTAACTATAAAAAATTTTCTATAGAGAATTTTCGGTACAAAATTTTTCTATAGAAAATTTTCGATATAAAATTTTTCTATAGAAAATTTTCGATATAAAATTTTTCTATAAAAAATTTTCGATATAAAATTTTTCTATAAAAAATTTTCGATATAAAATTTAACTATAAAAAATTTTCTATAGAAAATTTTCGGTACAAAATTTTTCTATAGAAAATTTTCGATACAAAATTTTTCTATAGAAAATTTTCGATACAAAAATTTTTTATAGAAAATTTTCGATACAAAAATTTTCGATACAAAAATTTTTATAGAAAATTTTCGATACAAAATTTTTCTATAGAAAATTTTCGATACAAAAATTTTTTATAGAAAATTTTCGATACAAAAATTTTTTATAGAAAATTTTCGATACAAAAATTTTTTATAGAAAATTTTCGATACAAAAATTTTTTATAGAAAATTTTCGATATAAAATTTTTTTTTTTATAGAAAATTTTCGAAATAAAATTTTTTTTTATAGAAAATTTTCGATATAAAATTTTTCTATAAAAATTATATATTTCTTTGAAAATTGTTAATATAAAATTTTTCTTTTGAAAATTTTTGATATAAAATATATCTATGGAAATTTTTGATAAAAAATTTTTAATAGAAAATTTTGAAATTGGAACTAAAATAATGTCCAATATCTGGTAGTTACCAGCAATTAATTCAAAGAAAATTAAACCAGTCTTACATTCATGCATTAACCGCAAAATGTCTAAAAGACTTTTCTCTTCAAAGAAAACATTAGTCAGCAACTGACTAAAATTTCTGACTTCATCATCATTACAATCATGATCAGTAGCTTAATTTATGTTGGCCTTCATTTACTTAAAATTTATATGAAAAAAGCAGCTACCGCTCACTATATTTTCTTAACACTAGAGTCTAGTGACTACACAGACAAAAAGTAGCATTCATCTAAACCCGGTAACAGTAGCCAACTACAACTAAATTAGATTTACTTTTCTTAACAGCAGCCTCAGCCAAGTCAGGCTCTGCAGTCGTAAAGTCTAATGGAGAAGCGAAATTTTATATTTGAGTAAATAATATTGCAGTTCTTGTTTTTTTCCACAATTGAAGTAAAGATTACTTAACCGCTTATGAATCATGTTTTTATCGTTTTGGTTTTTTTCGAAAACATTAATTCCGAAAATTTATTATTTGTGGTTTAAGCGACAACTTTAGTCTTGACTTAAAACACTAACATGATCATTAACATCAGCATTTAGCATTCAGCATCACTTTTATCATAAATTTGTGTTTTAATCAATGAAATGTTTTTTTTTTCTTGAATTTGAAATTGGCTTACTCATTTAATTTTCTGCTTACAGAGATGTCATTTAATTGATAACTAGATTAAGTTAGCAGAGCGATCTTTTAGCTTTTACTTCTTACATTTTTTAAACATGATTCCTTCTTTTTTGCTTAACAAAATAATATAAAAAAGAAAACCTTGAGATCATAATTGTCATAAACTTCAAATTAATTATAACATTTTGAGGGTAACATTATCTGGTCTCTAGATGGACCCAAAGCAATCAAGCTGCTGTTGTTTAACATTCAAACACGCGCTTCCTTATAGATCTTCAACTGTTGATAATGACTATTTTATATTTAAATATTGCTCAATACACACCCATTTGTACCAACACCTTTTACGATTTTTGTTTTTTTTTTTCGCTTTTGGTAGGAAATGTAAATGTACCGAAAATACCCAACAACAGCAACCACTAAATATGTCTGTCTGTCAGCCGGAGTGTCGTTAAAGATCACCAAGTGTCACGTACTTATTAATTTACACTGAATATTAAAACTTAACATGGACCCGTAACAATTTCAATGAGTTACACTCGAGGAAAATAATAAGAGAAAATCATATGTTAAAATTTTATAAAAAATTTTCGATATTAACATTTTCTATAGAAAATGTTAATATCGAAAATTTTCTATAGAAAATTTTCGATGTTAAAATTTTCTATAGAAAATTTTCGATGTTAAAATTTTCTATAGAAAATTTTCGATGTTAAAATTTTCTATAGAAAATTTTCGATGTTAAAATTTTCTAAAGAAAATTTTCCATGTTAAAATTTTCTAAAGAAAATTTTCCATGTTAAAATTTTCTATAGAAAATTTTCGATGTTAAAATTTTCTATAGAAAATTTTCCATGTTAAAATTTTCTAAAGAAAATTTTCCATGTTAAAATTTTCTATAGAAAATTTTCCATGTTAAAATTTTCTATAGAAAATTTTCGATGTTAAAATTTTCTATAGAAAATTTTCGATGTTAAAATTTTCTATAGAAAATTTTCGATGTTAAAATTTTCTATAGAAAATTTTCGATGTTAAAATTTTCTATAGAAAATTTTCGATGTTAAAATTTTCTATAGAAAATTTTCGATGTTAAAATTTTCAATAGAAAATTTTCGATGTTAAAATTTCCTATAGAAAATTTTCCATGTTAAAATTTTCTGAAGAAAATTTTCGATGTTAAAATTTTCTATAGAAAATTTTCGATGTTAAAATTTTCTATAGAAAATTTTCGATGTTAAAATTTTCTATAGAAAATTTTCGATGTTAAAATTTTCTATAGAAAATTTTCGATGTTAAAATTTTCTATAGAAAATTTTTGATGTTAAAATTTTCTATAGAAAATTTTCGATGTTAAAATTTTCTATAGAAAATTTTCGATGTTAAAATTTTCTATAGAAAATTTTCGATGTTAAAATTTTCTAAAGAAAATTTTCCATGTTAAAATTTTCTAAAGAAAATTTTCCATGTTAAAATTTTCTATAGAAAATTTTCCATGTTAAAATTTTCTATAGAAAATTTTCCATGTTAAAATTTTCTATAGAAAATTTTCCATGTTAAAATTTTCTATAGAAAATTTTCCATGTTAAAATTTTCTATAGAAAATTTTCCATGTTAAAATTTTCTATAGAAAATTTTCCACGTTAAAATTTTCTATAGAAAATTTTCCGTGTTAAAATTTTCTATAGAAAATTTTCCATGTTAAAATTTTCTATAGAAAAATTTCCATGTTAAAATTTTCTATAGAAAAATTTCCATGTTAAAATTTTCTATAGAAAATTTTCCATGTTAAAATTTTCTATAGAAAATTTTCCATGTTAAAATTTTCCATAGAAAATTTTCCATGTTAAAATTTTCCATAGAAAATTTTCCATGTTAAAATTTTCTATAGAAAATTTTCCATGTTAAAATTTTCTATAGAAAATTTTCCATGTTAAAATTTTCCATAGAAAATTTTCCATGTTAAAATTTTCTATAGAAAATTTTCGATGTTAAAATTTTCTATAGAAAATTTTCGATGTTAAAATTTTCTATAGAAAATTTTCGATGTTAAAATTTTCTATAGAAAATTTTCGATGTTAAAATTTTCTATAGAAAATTTTCGATGTTAAAATTTTCTATAGAAAATTTTCGATGTTAAAATTTTCTATAGAAAATTTTCGATGTTAAAATTTTCTATAGAAAATTTTCGATGTTAAAATTTTCTATAGAAAATTTTCGATGTTAAAATTTTCTATAGAAAATTTTCGATGTTAAAATTTTCTATAGAAAATTTTCGATGTTAAAATTTTCTATAGAAAATTTTCGATGTTAAAATTTTCTATAGAAAATTTTCGATGTTAAAATTTTCTATAGAAAATTTTCGATGTTAAAATTTTCTATAGAAAATTTTCGATGTTAAAATTTTCTATAGAAAATTTTCGATGTTAAAATTTTCTATAGAAAATTTTCGATGTTAAAATTTTCTATAGAAAATTTTCGATGTTAAAATTTTCTATAGAAAATTTTCGATGTTAAAATTTTCTATAGAAAATTTTCGATGTTAAAATTTTCTATAGAAAATTTTCGATGTTAAAATTTTCTATAGAAAATTTTCGATGTTAAAATTTTCTACAGAAAATTTTCGATGTTAAAATTTTCTATAGAAAATTTTCGATGTTAAAATTTTCTATAGAAAATTTTCGATGTTAAAATTTTCTATAGAAAATTTTCGATGTTAAAATTTTCTATAGAAAATTTTCGATGTTAAAATTTTCTATAGAAAATTTTCGATGTTAAAATTTTCTATAGAAAATTTTCGATGTTAAAATTTTCTATAGAAAATTTTCGATGTTAAAATTTTCTATAGAAAATTTTCGATGTTAAAATTTTCTATAGAAAATTTTCGATGTTAAAATTTTCTATAGAAAATTTTCGATGTTAAAATTTTCTATAGAAAATTTTCGATGTTAAAATTTTCTATAGAAAATTTTCGATGTTAAAATTTTCTATAGAAAATTTTCGATGTTAAAATTTTCTATAGAAAATTTTCGATGTTAAAATTTTCTATAGAAAATTTTCTATAGAAAATTTTCGATGTTAAAATTTTCTATGGAAAATTTTCGATGTTAAAATTTTCTATAGAAAATTTTCGATGTTAAAATTTTCTATAGAAAATTTTCGATGTTAAAATTTTCTATAGAAAATTTTCGATGTTAAAATTTTCTATAGAAAATTTTCGATGTTAAAATTTTCTATAGAAAATTTTCGATGTTAAAATTTTCTATAGAAAATTTTCGATGTTAAAATTTTCTATAGAAAATTTTCGATGTTAAAATTTTCTATAGAAAATTTTCGATGTTAAAATTTTCTATAGAAAATTTTCGATGTTAAAATTTTCTATAGAAAATTTTCGATGTTAAAATTTTCTATAGAAAATTTTCGATGTTAAAATTTTCTATAGAAAATTTTCGATGTTAAAATTTTCTATAGAAAATTTTCGATGTTTATTTTCTTTAATAGAAAATGTTCGACGTTAATTTGCTTTAATAGAAAATTTTTGATGTTAAAATTTTCTATAGAAAAATTCAGATTTTAAAATTGTTGATGTTAAAGTTTTCTATAAAGAATTTTCGAGGTAAAAATTTTCTATATAGAATATTCGATGTTAAAGTTTTCTAAAGAAATTTTCGATGTTAAAATTTGCTATAGAAAATTTTCGTTGTTAAAATTTTCTATAGAAAATTTTCGATGTTAAAATTTTCTATAGAAAATTTTCGATGTTAAAATTTTCTATAGAAAATTTTCGATGTTAAAATTTTCTATAGAAAATTTTCGATGTTAAAATTTTCTATAGAAAATTTTCGATGTTAAAATTTTCTATAGAAAATTTTCGATGTTAAAATTTTCTATAGAAAATTTTCGATGTTAAAATTTTCTATAGAAAATTTTCGATGTTAAAATTTTCTATAGAAAATTTTCGATGTTAAAATTTTCTATAGAAAATTTTCGATGTTAAAATTTTCTATAGAAAATTTTCGATGTTAAAATTTTCTATAGAAAATTTTCGATGTTAAAATTTTCTATAGAAAATTTTCGATGTTAAAATTTTCTATAGAAAATTTTCGATGTTAAAATTTTCTATAGAAAATTTTCGATGTTAAAATTTTCTATAGAAAATTTTTGATGTTAAAATTTTCTATAGAAAATTTTCGATGTTAAAATTTTCTATAGAAAATTTTCGATGTTAAAATTTTCTATAGAAAATTTTCGATGTTAAAATTTTCTATAGAAAATTTTCGATGTTAACATTTTCTATAGAAAATTTTCGATGTTAACATTTTCTATAGAAAATTTTCGATGTTAACATTTTCTATAGAAAATTTTCGATGTTAACATTTTCTATAGAAAATTTTCGATGTTAACATTTTCTATAGAAAATTTTCGATGTTAACATTTTCTATAGAAAATTTTCGATGTTAACATTTTCTATAGAAAATTTTCGATGTTAAAATTTTCTATAGAAAATTTTCGATGTTAAAATTTTCTATAGAAAATTTTCGATGTTAAAATTTTCTATAGAAAATTTTCGATGTTAAAATTTTCTATAGAAAATTTTCGATGTTAAAATTTTCTATAGAAAATTTTCGATGTTAAAATTTTCTATAGAAAATTTTCGATGTTAAAATTTTCTATAGAAAATTTTCGATGTTAAAATTTTCTATAGAAAATTTTCGATGTTAAAATTTTCTATAGAAAATTTTCGATGTTAAAATTTTCTATAGAAAATTTTCGATGTTAAAATTTTCTATAGAAAATTTTCGATGTTAAAATTTTCTATAGAAAATTTTCGATGTTAAAATTTTCTATAGAAAATTTTCGATGTTAAAATTTTCTATAGAAAATTTTCGATGTTAAAATTTTCTATAGAAAATTTTCGATGTTAAAATTTTCTATAGAAAATTTTCGATATTAAAATTTTCTATAGAAAATATTCGATGTTAAAATTTTCTATGGAAAATTTTCGATGTTTATTTTCTTTAATAGAAAATGTTCGATGTTAATTTGCTTTAATAGAAAATTTTTGATGTTAAAATTTTCTATAGAAAAATTCAGATTTTAAAATTGTTGATGTTAAAGTTTTCTATAGAGAATTTTCGAGGTAAAAATTTTCTATATAGAATATTCGATGTTAAAGTTTTCTAAAGAAATTTTCGATGTTAAAATTTGCTATAGAAAATTTTCGTTGTTAAAATTTTCTATAGAAAATTTTCTATGTTAAAATTTTCTATAGAAAATTTTCGATGTTAAAATTTTCTATAGAAAATTTTCAAGTTTATATTTTCTATAGAAAATATTCGAAATTTTCTATATAAAGTTTTTGATGTTAAAGTTTTGTATAAAAAATTATGATGTTAAAGTTTTGTATAGAAATTTTTCGATTTTAAAGTAATTTTCGAAAAAAAAATTTGTTGAAGAAAATTTTTGGTATAAACTTTTTCTATAGATAATTTTCGTTATTAATGTTTTTTTAGAAAATTTTCGTTATAAAATTTTTGTTATAAAATTTATCTAGTGAAAATTTTCTTGGAAAATTTTCTTTCTAAAAATTTTTTATAGAAAATTTATGTTTTATTTTTCTATAGAAAATTTTCCTAATAAAATTTTTCTATGGAAAATTTTTGATACAAAATTTTTCTATAGAAAATTTTAGTTATAAAATTTTTCTATCGAAAATTTTCGTTATAAAATTTCTGTATAGAAAATTTTCGTTTATTTTTTTTTATCAGAAAATTTTTCTTATGAAATTTTTCTTTGTAAAATTTTTGATACAAGATTTTTTTTTAATATAACAATTTTCTGAATAAAATTTTTCTATAGAATGTTCAAATCCTTTATTTATAAATCTAATATTTAACATCGAGTGTATTATTGTCATGTTTAGTTGGCGTTGGTGTTACGAGTAGATTGCAGTGCTAGTACACAAGATCCCAAAGCTTTGAACCGATAAAAGACTTGGGTGATTGTTTAACTTAACATTTTTTTCTTTCTTTTTGCCACAAGTCCAAAAAAAGACGAAGTAAAGTCCCAAACGTACTCGTATGCTTAAGCCAATCTACGTCTGCATATTCCAACATATTTCACTTTTAAACTAAGCGGTCGGTCGGTGGTTTTAAAATGAAATGTTTGCATTTAAAGGAAACAAATTGTAAAACAGAAATGTGTGTCATGTTGACAAATCAACGCCAATTCAATCTACATTATTTATTTCAATTCTTTGTTCAATCTATCTTTAGAATCTAGGCAAATGTTTCATTCTAAATTTTTTGTACGAATAAATTCTCTATACTCCTCTACTTTAGCCTGATCTACTCGTTCGGAGTTAAATACTTTTAGATTTTTTCGTTGGTCCCTCACTCCCAAAAGCACAGCATGGCTTCGTAATATCAATTGTCCTCCTCACACAGAGAATTGTTGGAGTTACAAACTCCTTTTTTTTTTTTGAATCTTTCGTCCGCTTTCATTGCCGTCAAAGTAGGGCTGATAAATGGGTTCGAAAAATTGAAGATCATTATCTTTACAAGTCCGTCTGTCTGTCTGCGCGAGTTTTGTAAGCGTGTGAATGTGTTTACATTCAAAATAGACTGAGTTTACGGATATAAATATAAATAAATATGCGTTGAATGATAAAGTTACGCTTTTTGTTAAAACCCAAGAAGTAGAAAAAAACTATAAATGGGAACAACTTTACAACAAAATGCAGAGGAGGTGGCTCATTTTAGTTCGTTTTTTATTTTTTTCGGGCTCATGTGGTGTTTGTCTTGATAATTTACATATTATTAGATGGAGGTAAAAGGAGTAACTGCAATATGTTTCCATGTCTGCGCATACATGTTCCATGTCGTTGTATGAGCATGAAAGCATTTTGTTTAACAGGAATTTAATAGAGCACAGACATACACAGGGATTTTGTTAGTTTTTAATTTGGGAAAAGGGATGACTTTGGTGGGGTAATTTATCTTAAACTCTACTATGCTCTAGTGTAGTCTAGAGTATTCCGGTATACCCTAAAGTATTCCATGGTCATGGAATATCGTCCTAGTTTAAAAATAGTATTCTTATAACTGATCCGTTACCGGCATGACTTTATCTTAATTTGTTATGACAACTCCGTTAATTCGCTTTAGAGATCTCATGGAATCTAAAAAGGGATTTTTAACTCCGGTTTCAGGTATGAAATAGTACCAGTTTTGCCATAGTCCGCAAAATATTATAAGTTATTTCTTCAATATAGGCTTCCAGTGTGTTCATCAAAGGTTAACAGTAATTTTCCAAAAGGTTACCTTAAAAGCTTTCCCTTATGTCCAACACATTTCTCGAATTTGTAATGCTATCACATCGGTACAGTTATCATTTACCTAATATCTTTCGGCATTAGATGGAAAGATCTCTGAGTAACGTGAGTCTTTTCTTACTGATTGCGTCTTCCTCATGATGATGACAACATTGATTTGGAGTAACGTGGACATCTTATTCATGATGTTGACGAGATCGATTTAGATGATGATTACGAGATCGATTTGGAATAACGTAGATTTCTTCTTCATGATGATGATAAGACCAATTTCGAGTAAAGTGGACCTCTTCTTCATGATGATGATAAGATCGATTTGGCGTAACGTGGACCTCTTCTTCATGATGATGATAAGATCGATTTGGAGTAACGTGGACATCTTCTTCATGATGTTGACGAGATCGATTTAGATGATGATGACGAGATCGATTTGGAGTAACATATCTCTTCTTTATGATGATGATAAGATCGATTTAGAGTAACGTGTACCTTTTCTTCATGATGATGACGACATAGATTTAGACAACGATTTTCATGATGATGACGAGATCGATTTGAAATAACGTGGACATATTATTCATGATGACGACGAGATCGATTTGAATTAATAAGTACCTCTTCTTCATGATGAGGACGAGATCGATTTGGAGTAACGAGTGCCTCTTCTTCATGATGATGATGAGATCGATTTGAATTAACGTGTACCTCTTCTCCATAATGATAACGAGGTCGATTTAGAGTAACGTGGATTTCTTCTTATTGATGCTGACAAAATCGATTTGGAGTAACGTGAATTTCTTCTTCATGATGACGACTACATCGATTTGGAGTAATGTGGACCTCTTCTTCATGATGATGACGAGATCGATTTAGAGTGGCATGTACCTCTTTTTTAAGATAACGACGAGTTCGATCTGAAGTAACCTAGATCTCTTCTTCATGATGATGACGATATCTATTTGGAGTAACGTGGATCTTTTCTTCATGATGATGACGATATCTATTTGGAGTAACGTGGATCTCTTCTTTATGATGACGACGAGATCGATTTGAATTATTGTATACTTCTCTTCTTTATGATGATGACGAGATCGATTTGAGGTAACGTGGACCTATTTTTCATGATAAAGACTGGATCGATTTGAAGTAACATGTACCTCTTCTCCATGAGGATGGCGAGATCGATTTGGAGCAACATGTACCTCTTCTTCATTATAATGACGAAGTCGACTTTTCCTCATGATGATGACGAGATCGGTTTGGAGTAACGTGGATCTTTTCTTCATGATGATGACGATATCTATTTGGAGTAACGTGGATCTCTTCTTCATGATGACGACGATATCTATTTGGAGTAACGTGGATCTTTTCTTCATGATGACGACGATATCTATTTGGAGTAACGTGGATCTCTTCTTCATGATGATGACGATATCTATTTGGAGTAACGTGGATCTCTTCTTCATGATGACGACGATATCTATTTGGAGTAACGTGGATCTCTTCTTCATGATGACGACGATATCTATTTGGAGTAACGTGGATCTCTTCTTCATGATGACGACGATATCTATTTGGAGTAACGTGGATCTCTTCTTCATGATGACGACGATATCTATTTGGAGTAACGTGGATCTCTTCTTCATGATGACGACGATATCTATTTGGAGTAACGTGGATCTTTTCTTCATGATGACGACGATATCTATTTGGAGTAACGTGGATCTCTTCTTCATGATGATGACGATATCTATTTGGAGTAACGTGGATCTCTTCTTCATGATGACGACGATATCTATTTGGAGTAACGTGGATCTCTTCTTCATGATGACGACGATATCTATTTGGAGTAACGTGGATCTCTTCTTCATGATGACGACGATATCTATTTGGAGTAACGTGGATCTCTTCTTCATGATGACGACGATATCTATTTGGAGTAACGTGGATCTTTTCTTCATGATGACGACGATATCTATTTGGAGTAACGTGGATCTCTTCTTCATGATGATGACGATATCTATTTGGAGTAACGTGGATCTCTTCTTCATGATGACGACGATATCTATTTGGAGTAACGTGGATCTCTTCTTCATGATGACGACGATATCTATTTGGAGTAACGTGGATCTCTTCTTCATGATGACGACGATATCTATTTGGAGTAACGTGGATCTCTTCTTCATAATGACGACGATATCTATTTGGAGTAACGTGGATCTCTTCTTCATGATGACGACGAGATCGATTTGAATTATTGTATACTTCTCTTCTTTATGATGATGACGAGATCGATTTGAGGTAACGTGGACCTATTTTTCATGATAAAGACTGGATCGATTTGAAGTAACATGTACCTCTTCTTCATGATGACGACGAGATCGATTTGAATTATTGTATACTTCTCTTCTTTATGATGATGACGAGATCGATTTGAGGTAACGTGGACCTATTTTTCATGATAAAGGCTGGATCGATTTGAAGTAACATGTACCTCTTCTCCATGAGGATGGCGATATCGATTTAGAGTAACGTGGACCTCTTCTTCATAATGATGATGATGAGATCGATTCGGTGTAACATGGATCTCTTCTTTACGATGAAGACAAGGCCGATTTAAAGTAACGAGAATCTCTTTTTTATTATGATGACAAAATCGATACTCAATAACGTGGAATCTTCTTCATGATCATGGCGAGATCGGTTTACATAAACGATGATCATCTATTTATGATAGTAGTGAGATCGACTTACATAGACGTAGATCTCTTCGAAACAATATTAATGATATCGATTTATATCAGTAGACCTCTTTACGATGAAGACTAGACCGATTTGAAATAAGGAGTATCTCTTTATTTTGATTATGACCAAATCTTTATCATGATCATGACGAGATCGTTCTGGAGTTAAGTGGAACTCTTCTCTTCGATTTGGAGTAATGTAATGGAGTAACGTGGACCTATTATTTACGATAAACGTGGATATCTCCCTAATAGTCCTACTTCTTTCTTTTTCCATATACTAATGACAAGAACGAACTTGGAATCGTATATTAGAAGCTACAAAACTCAGAAATCCAATATTTTGCCCTACTTCTTCCTAGTACCCTGTATTAATGACAAATTCCAAGTACGGGTGGTTGATTAAGTCTCTCCTAAATCATTTGTGTGATATAATAAAATCACAAACATGCATTCGTCGTCGTACCTTAAATTCTTCTTCAAACATTCAGCTGTCGTTTGTGTCGTATTCATTTGAGTTTTTTTTTACGTCTTTGCACTCGTTATGGCCATTCTTTAGACGCGTTAAAAGCAGTTAAGATAGCAATTTGTCGACTCTTATCTCTAGCGAATTCCAAACATGTGCGCATGCTGCTCTCTGACTTACTTATTTTATAGCTGACATCTACCAAAAAAAAAAAACAAAAAAAACTTAGTCGAAACAACACTAGCAACTTCCAAAACAAACATCATCATCCTTCAAGAGATTTTTCTTAGTTTCTTGAGGTTTTTTTTGGGGGTTTTGCATATAAATTCGGATTTCAATTATACTGTTCTTATGTTGTGTTGTGGCAAATTGTATTGAAATACCGATAAAGATGAGATAATGCTTTTCGGTCGTAAAGTTTGTTTCCTTTTCTTTTGGTTTCATTGGATTTTGTTTCATGTTTTAAGACTCTGGCTATAACCATTTTTGTTTTATTTGTTTGCTAACAATTCTGTTAAAATAAATTTAATTCTAGAGCACTTGCAATAAAATAAAGTCAAAGTATCGTTATCCATTTGATTTAAAAAAATTTCTGCCGTTTTTTCTCTGCCAATGTTCAAAACAATCCTTCCATGTCCGTTGTCTTCTTGTGTCGGTTGGTCAGTTTTCTGCTGAAATTGTAACTCCTTTTGACTTTACACAAATGTTGGTTAAATGATCACTAAGTGATCTGAGCATTTGATAAGTTTTTCATTTTATACTCGTAAGCTAACCAAGAATGAAGTTGGTACATACTCGTATTCTATGTACTTACTCGTTTGCGGAGCTTACACATCATCAACATTGTTCAAAAGCTAGAGATAAAGTTTTTGGTTTTGTTGTAAGCTAGAAGACTAAATAGTGGAAGAAGAACGTACTCGTATCAACTATTCATTTAACTGATGTCTTTGCTGACTATTTTGTGAACATTGCTGAATTTATAATTTAAACATAATTTAAATGAAATTATCTTGTCTACTTTGGTTTATGCAGTTGGAGAAACACACATTTCACACACTCGATTCCTACATGCAAATATTTTTTAAAATCCTACCGCTATCTGCGCTAACTGACTGCCTAAGCTTATTTGTGCTGTGTTCAGTTTCTTTTTTTTTATTCCAAGCTCTACAAAAGTTGTAAACTTTAATCTTCTTAAAAGTATTTCATTCACTGTTTCTCATCCATCTACTCAGAACCAAAAGAAGACGTTGCCATCGTAGAAGATTCTGTCTCTGCGATACCCTTAAACACTCTCACATACTCGCACAAAACATTCTGAAAAATCCTCGTAAATTATAAGTGTGAATATCTTTGTTCTCTTTGGAGGCATTGGGAAACTTCGCGCCTTGCCGCCACTGTTGTGAGTTTTATTTGGTTTGTGAGGTGGTAAAATGCCTTGTTTTTAGCGGCAATTATTTACGAAGTGTTGATGACAATGTTGGATAAAAGGGGTCATTCTGCACTTAATTCACCAAAAATGCGACAAAGATTGCATCTGAAAATGAACCAAAAATTTTTGCTAGTCTTCTGAATATGTTCGGTTTGATTTATACGGTAGTACACGGAGAATAATGAGGATATATAAATAATAATATTTAGGATAACACTGAAACGATTTACAAAAACGTAGAACTCTTCTTTATGATGAGATCGAATATGAACGAGATCGATTTGGAGTAACTTGGACCTTTTCTTCATGATGATGAAGAGATCGTCTTGGAGTAACGTAAATCTCTTCTTCATGATGATGACGAGATCGATTTAGAGTGACGTGTACCTCTTCTTTATGATGATGACGAGATAGATTTGGAGTAACGCGTAGATCGATTTGGAGTAATATAGATCTCTTCTTAATGACGAGATCGTTTTGGAATAACGTGTTCCTCTTCTTCATGATAATGACGATATCGATTTGGAGTAACGTATAAATCTTCTTCATGATGATGACAAGATCGGTTTAGAGTAAATAACGTGGATCTCTTCTTCACTATGATGACGAGATCGATTTAGAGTAACGTGTACCTGTTCTTTATGGTGATGACGAGATAGATTAGGAGTAACGCGGAGATCGATTTGGAGTAATATTGATCTCTTCTAAATGATAATGACCAGATCGCGTTGGAGTAGCGTTCTTTTTCTTTATGATGATGACGATATCGATTGTACCTCTTCTTTATGATGATGATGAGATCGTTTTGGAGTAACGTGTACCTCTTCTTCATGATGATAACGAGATCGATTTGGAGTAACACGTACCTCTTCTTAATGATGATGATGAGATCTATTTGGAGTAACACGTACCTCTTCTTCATGATGATGACGAGATCGTTTTGGAGTAACGTGTTCCTCTTCTTCATGGTAATGACGGTATCGATTTGGAGTAACGAGTTCTTTATCTTCATGATGATGACGAGATCGATTTGGAGTAACGTGGACCTCTTCTTCGTGATAAAGGCGAGATCGATTTGAAGTAACGTATAAATCTTCTTCATGATGATGACGAGATCGATTTAGACAACCCTTTTACTTTTTCATGACGATGATGAGATCAATTTGGAGTTATGTGGATCACGCCTTTAATATGATGACGAGATCGATTTGGAGAAACGTGTACCTCATCTTCATGATAATGACGAGATCGATTTGGATTAACGTGGACCTCTTTTTTAAAGTAACAGGGAGATCGATTTGGAGTAACTTGGATTTCTTCTTTATGGTGATGACGAGATCGATTTGGTGTTACATGGACCTCTTCTTCATGATGAATACGAGGTCGATTTGGAATAACGTTGACCACTTCTTCATGATGAAGTCGAGATCGATTTGAAGTAACGTGGACCTCTTCTTCATGATGATGACGTGATCGATTTAAGGAAACGTGCACCTCTTGTGCATGATGATGACGATATCGATTTGGAGTAATGTTGACCTCTTCTTCATGATGATGACGAGATAGTTTTGGAGTAACGTAGATCTCTTCTTTATTATAATAACGAGATCGATTTGGAATAAATTGGATTTTTTCTTTATGATGATGACGAGATCGGTTTGACGTTACATGCACTCAGAAAAAAGACATGTACTAAATTTGAGGAAAAAAAATTTCTTAAAAATAGTAAAAAAAAATCCTTATTCAGAGTAAATTTTTACTCAAAACTAGGAAAAATTGTTACGTTCTAGTAAAAAATACAACATTTAAATAAAAAATGTATAGTTCATATACTAAAAAATAGTTAACATTTTTCCATAGAAAAATTCCATGAATTTTGTAAAATATTATTTATTTTAAGGAAATTTTTGTTAAAAACTAGTAAATATGTCCTAAATTTTAGTTCATCACATCATAAAACTGGGTAATATTGACTTTAGTTCAAAAAATTTGATTGAGTAAATGATTTACTGAAAAATAGTTCATAAAATTGAACTTACTTAAAATCTGGAAGTTGTTGTCGTAAATTTAAGTTCATTATTTTCCTAATTATTAGGAACATTTTCCTAATCATGAATTTCAAGTTTAAGACTTTCTGCATTTTAAGAAAAATTTATTTAAAATTAGTAAAGATAAATTACAACGTCCAATAGTATACAATCTTTTTATAATAAGTAAAATTGTAATAATTTGTTGAAAGTTATATACTTATATTTAGGATAATTTCCTAAAAATTAGTTCAGATAAATCAGAATAAATCATGTTTAAATTTATGAAGTAATTAGGATAATTTTTTTATAATGAGTAAAATTGTTATAATTTCTTGAAATTTATATACTTATATTTAAAAAAAAATTCTTAAAAATTAGTTCAAATTTTCCTAAAATTTAGTTCATATATTGAAAAAAGTAAATGTCAATAAATTATTTTCATTTATAAATTATTTTCAATTTTAGTTCGTGATAGTTTTCTTACAAATTCCGCTTTTTTTTCGATATTAGTAGTATAAAAAAAATTGTGTTATGAAAAATTTGTGCCAAAAATTGTGTTTGTTGTTTCTATCTTTGTATAACATAAGTAAAGGAAATATTAGCGATTAAATAATGCCTCAAAATAAAAGACCAAAAAATCAACAAGGAGATGAAAATTTCCTAAATATTAGTTAAAAATTTCCTAAAAATTAGTTTAAATTTTTCTAAAAATTAGTAAAAATTTTCCGAAAAATTAGTTAAATTTTTCCTAAAAATGTATTAAAAATAAATGTTAATAAATTATGTTTTCTAATATTGTCTTCGTCTGCTTGTGCAAGTGCCCACGATTCAGCACCATATAATAACACTTATAATTTTAGTTCCTGTTGAGTGGATTTCATTCCAAAGCTAAGTAAGTATGATTCTTTATTTAATTTCATTATTTACATTCGCTGCGGTACCTAGGTAGACCAATTCTTTAAAAACTCTGAAGCTATAGTTGACGACATTCACGTGTGCTCCAATTCTAATGGACTGCTTGCTAGAAGAGACCATCAGTATTGTTTTTGATTACTAGGCCCATTTTCATCGAATAATTTTCAATACCGGAAAAGGCGGCAGTCACTTCACGCAAATGTGAGTAACATGTGCCAGTTGTATTAACTGCAGCATCACGAAGAAGTAAAGTAAAGGTAAGTGTCCATTTGTTTTTCTTGGTGGATTTACCTGGTCTAAAGTCACATTGGGAGGCACCAATTATTTCATTAATATTGGGTTTTAGCCTTGCACACAGGATTCTCGTTATATCTATAGTTAGCGCAGATGGATTTATCACCTTTATCAGAACACTCTCGGTATGTCACCTGATTTCAAATCATCCACTCCATCAAATCATCCAGGAGATTATAAGATTAGAGCAATCATATCACATTTGTACTTATCGGGTACATCCATCAACTGAATCGGGGCACCTCCTCTGTTAAGATTTCTGATATTCCAGGTGCTAATCCTTAGATCATGATCCTTTATTCGTTTGCTGTGGTCGTCAACATTAGGGGGTCGTTTTTATTCTAATTGTTTCTATTTCATATTAGGAGTTTTTTCCAGCCTGAGGTCCTTGTTAGCTCACTACTTTAAGGATGTTAAGGTAGCTTACCAGGTGATACTACTAGGAGGTCAATGTCCACAGTTGAGATGAGAGGTTGACCAAGAAAAATCTGGGCTTTCAAATTAAAACCGATCAAAAGCGTTGCTTGGCTTAAAACACCTACTATATCATCCTGAAATCTAGAATACTTCGACACAATTATGAACTTCAGCAGCCGTTTTCTTGAAATCAAAAAAGGTTATAGGACTTCTCCGCATATCAAGGCTCAAACCATGTAAGTGATGCATTATCTATGACTTTAGAACACTGTTTTCTCAGTTTTTATATTAAGGTGGGTCTTTTTCAATGTTCGACATTAGGTTGTTATATATTAAATATCATAATTTAATGTCAAATTTAAAGAAAACCTTTAAATAACCCCAAAAGCAATCTTCTAAATGCAGTTATTGGATTTAGGTACAGTTTTTTTTTATTATAATAAATAAATGGACAAATATTCAAGGTAAATACATTTTTAGATTGAGCTTTTGCGTAATACATTGATAAGTATCTAAAATTAAAAAAATCGTATAGGTGTTTTAAACTAACAGTTAATTATAGTAGGGCTTACAGTAAGGGGCAAAACTTTACACATTATTTATTAATACAAAATCGAAAAAACTGTAGTTAAAATTCAAAAGTCATTGTTTGGTATAATTTTTTTCCTTTTGCCAAACACTTTAATTAACTCATGTTCATTGATACTCAGATGGACGAATATAAACCGAATAGGGTCAGATTGTCGGCAATGAATATTATTTGATAAAAGTGTGAACGAATTTATACCAACCAACTATTTTTTGACATTTAATATAATTAAATTTTAAACTTCATTTTCTTTAATTTTTTCGATTTAGTAATAATAAAAATAAATAATGTATTTTATTTACACTAACAAACTGTATGCTCTAAATAAAAAGTATAAAAAAAATATATATTAAACACCTATACCATATTTTATATTTTTCGCAAAATGACCTTTGATTAGTTAAATTGGGAAGTCTAAGGACCTCTAGTGTTCCGTAGCCAAAGATGCCGTGCGTCACAAAGAGCGTCCCTTCCGTGTTATTTGATCAAAGTAAGTAACAATTTGACTATGAAAAGGCTTTAATATTTTTCAATGTATTATACTGCAGTTAATTCTGAAGTACGATTTTTTTATTTATCTACCTTATAAAATTTGTCTTTATTAATAAATACATTAATATAAATACTTATCTATTTTCCAATAACTTACATTATGAACCAAAATTCTTTTATATTGAAATTTATATTGCATCTCCAAATAAATAAATTCTTAAACTTGTAAGAGGATCAGATATTTAATGGCAAAGAATGGGTGATGAAATACATTGAGTCATTGTCCGCAGTTATTTAAATTGGAAGAAATTTCAAAACTACTTCATCCATTTTTTATTTCTATGACTTTTAATTTATTGTATTTTTTTGTACAAGTTGTTATTGATTGAAATTTCGGTAAAACCAAAAATACTCCAATTTTTCCCTATAAGAACAAATTTTACAGTTTGGGGGCGGATGCGGCACCCCTAATGCAATCTTAACAAAATTTTGTATAACATATTTTTTTGTAACGGAAAACATTTCTTAGGGAAAATTAAGGTTAAATTTTTAAAAAATAAGGTACACTCCAATTTTTACGTACATATATATAAGTAAATGTAAAAATTGTTATAAATATTATTTCTTATTTAAATATGTATATGTATTTATGTTATTTAAAATATTTTTGTAAAGTTATGAAAAGATATTAATAAAAATACTTTATACCATTTTTTTATACTTTTATTTTATAAAGGGGATATACATATATATTTTAGAAAATAATTTTACTTAATTTTAGTACTTTTTCTTGTATTATTTAGGAAATATACAATTCAGATAAGTATATAATTTACTGAAAACTAGAAATAAGTTTTATTAATGTAGGAAATATTTCATACTGGGAATGAATATTTTACTATAAATAAGTATTAAACTTATTAGTTTTCTGACTGTTTTTCTCACTTTTAAGGAAAATATTTCCTAAAAATTATAAATTTTTTATAAGATCAAAATAAATAATTTACTGAATTTTAGTAATCTTTTTCTACTATCGTAGACAATTTGAACAAGTTTACTGCAATTTTTACTTGTTTTAAGTAAAAATAAATTATCTTTTAACTAAAATGAAGGAAAATTTTCCTTATTTATAGCATTGATAAATATTTATCTGAACTAAATTAAAGGAAATATTTACTTGTTTTTAAGAAGTTTCAGATAAAATATGAACTAAATAATAGTAATTTTTTTTAATTTTTTAAGTTAAATTTTATTTGATTTTAGTTAAAATTTGTTTGAAATAAGAAATTTTGTCAAAAACTCAAGGAAATTTTTTTCTAGGAATTAAGGAATTTTTTTACTCAATTGCTGTAAAAAACGGCTTTGGCGCCATACGACAACCATTTTTTCCTCAAATTTAGTAAATTTTCCTAAATTTTAGTTCATTTTTTTTCTGAGTGTGGACCTCTTCTTCATGATGAATACGAAATCGATTTGGAGTAACGTCAACCACTTCTTCATGATGAAGACGAGATCGATTCGAAGAAACGTATACCTCTTGTGCATGATGATGACGTTATCGATTTAGAGTAACGTGGACCTCTTCTTCATGATGAAGACGAGATCGATTCGAAGAAACGTGTACCTCTTGACGTTATCGATTTAGAGAAACGTGGACCTCTTCATCATGATGAAGACGAGATCGATTTAGAGTAACTTGCATCTATTCCTCATGATGATGACGAGATTGACTTGAATTTCTTCATGATGATGATGGTGAGATCTTCTCCTTATTAATAAAGATTCAAGTCTTCTGAAATGTGAATCTCTTTCTCTCATAAGGGCAACAAAAATCTTGCGAAACGTAGATCCTTTTATAATATTTTAGAATGATGTGCTAAAATATTTTAAACTTGAAGAACTTTTTCTCTTGGTGTACAAAATCCCAAATAATAACCCAGCAAAACTGCAGGCAGTTAAAACAATAAAAAAGAGCTTAAAGTTTTTAAAAGCACATACACATTGACATTGTACAGAAATAAATCAAGCGGCTTCTAACTCTTATCACGATCTCTTAAATTAAGTCGCCTGGAAACCAACAAAAAAAAAACTCCAAATAAGATCTACAAAAAAAGTGCAATGAAGCTACAAATGCAACGAAGAAACTTAAAATAAACTTTGTCAACACACTCTTAAACAAAACTAGTAAAACAAAACTTTTGCAAAAGACGGGCAGACAAAGCGTAAAACTTGACTGATTGAGCTTTGCTCTAAAGAAATGAAGTAATCCGCAGCTTTATGGTAAATTTCACAAACATTTATGACTACAGTCAGGAATATTTGAGGACTAAATATTGGGTATAAGATTTTGAGAATAAATTAAGTCTTAAATGAAGTGCATATGTAAAGACGAACTAGGAACGTTCTTTAATATGACAAAGAGGATCTTTAAAGATCATTTGAAAAGAATTGCTCAAAGTATCCTTAAGGTGGTGTTATATTGGAAAAAGGTTTTAATAAGAAAAGGGAGTCCTAATTTCAACATGAAATGTAAAGAAATGAGACCAGCAGAACCGATTGTGAGAATGATCTCACACGGTTAAAGTAGATGTCACGTGTGTCAAAACTAGTGTTGACAACCAACAAAAACCTAAAGTACTCCCTTTAAGACATTATAAGCTTTATGGGAAAGGAAGTATGTTTGGTAATGTCATACTTGTACAAGTTAATTTAAAGCACATTAGTGTGGATATTATGAAGGCTTCTCTCCTCTAGAGAACAAGAAGTTTGAAATTACAGGCCGACAGTAAGAAAGATGCCAAGAAGAGTCAAACTTAGATGCAGGATTATGTTGCAACAATATCTAGGCATATAGAGATTAAAAGCATAGCATCATCTCATCATCAGCATACCTTTGACTAAACGTCTCTACTGATCATGCAGAGCGTAGCCTAAGTAAGCTTTAATGACATTTTCAAAACATTTTCTAGACATGAGGCGGCGGCAAATCTATTCTTATTACAGCAACGACACATACTATGTCGTCGACACATCTGCAGCTGTCGTCGACGTCATTGTCGCTTTTTCTCTTAGCTAGTGGCTGTTGCTGTTGATTTTGTGGCCGTGTGTCAGAGTCATCGTTGCCATTCCGCATAACCGTCTGTCTGTCTGTTCCTCACTTTTGTTAATGTTACGAGAGTTACGATGTCAGTCGGAATTGTTCACTGAGTTTAAGCAAATGCGATTAAAATGTCAAGACTTCGATCTGTGATCTGTGAGCGAATGCAACCAAAAAGAAGAAGAAGAGGAAGAAAAAACACGAGCATTTTTCAAAAACAAAAAGTTAGCGTGTGAATATGTCGCCAAAGAGACTGGTGGTAAAGGATTGAAATGTTCAGATAATGTCTCTAGATGGTAATGCCAGGGAACAAAAATATATTCATGACAAGCTGCTCTACTCTACTTCGCAATGCATAGGAGGAGTGATATTGAAAAAAAATTGTTGTAGTAAAGTCTAGCTTAAGTTCAACAGCTTAAGTTCAAGGCTTAAGTTCTAAACAGGGGAGAAGGCCCTAATTATCTATAGAAAAGAGCGA
Source organism: Stomorhina lunata (assembly GCA_933228675.1). NCBI lineage: Eukaryota > Metazoa > Arthropoda > Insecta > Diptera > Rhiniidae > Stomorhina > Stomorhina lunata. The sequence goes on along the minus strand of OW121741.1, from coordinate 134,828,971 downwards.
GAGATCCCTATTCCTATGTAGAAAACAGGGGTATAGCCCTGTTTGTCTATAAAAAATAAGTCTAGAGTCATGTTTCTCTATAGCAAAGAAACCTAGAGTCCTTTTTTTATAGAAAATAGGGCTCAAGCCCTGTTTCTCTATCGAAAAGAGGGCTAGAGCCATGTTTATCTACAGAAAAGAGGGTTATAGCTATACTTTCCTATATAAAAGAGGGCCAAAGCCATGTTTTTCATTGAAAAGGGGGCTAGGGCCCTGTTATTTCGCTTCTTCTATATAGAAAATGAGTAATTTCACTTCTTCTCCTTAGAAAAGTTGGTTATTTCCATTCTTCTCTATAGAAAAGTGGGTTATTTAACTTCTTCTCTACAGAAAAGTGGGTAATTTCCCATCTTCTCTATAGAAGGGTGGGTGATTTCCTTCTTCTCTATAAAAAAAGTGGGTAATTTCCCTTATTCTCTATAGAAAAGTGGTTTATTTCCATTATTCTCTACAGAAAAGTGGGTTATTTCCCTTCTTCCCTATAGAAAAGTGGGTACTTTCACTTCTTCTCTATAGAAAATTGGGTTCCCTTCTTCTCTAAAGAAAAATGGGTTATTTACCTTTCCCTATAGAAAAGTGAGTAATTTCCCTTCTTCTCTATAGAAAAGTGGGTTATTTCCCTACTTCTCTATAGAAAAGTGGGTTATTTCCCTTCTTCCCTATAGAAAAGTGGGTAATTTCCCTTCTTCTCTATATAAAAGTGGGTTATTTCCCATCTTCTCTATAGAAGAGTGGGTGATTTCCTTCTTCTCTATAAAAAAATTGGGTAATTTTCCTTCTTCTCTATAGAAAAGTGGGTTATTTCCCTTCTTCTCTACAGAAAAGTGGCTTATTTCCCTTCTTCTCTATAGAAAAGTGGATTATTTCCCTTTTTCCCTATAGAAAAGTGGGTAATTTCCCTCCCTCTCTATAGAAATCTGGGTTATTCCCCTTTTTCTCTATAGAAAAGTGGGTTATTTCCCTTCTTCTATATAGAAAAGTGGGTAATTTCCCTCCTTCTCTATAGAAATCTGGGTTATTCCCCTTCTTCTCTATAGAAAAGTGGGTTATTTCCCTTCTTCTATATAGAAAAGTGGGTAATTTCCCTTCTTCTCTATAGAAAAGTGGGTTATTTCCCTCCTTCTTTATAGAAATCTGGGTTATTTCCCTTCTTTCCTATAGAAAAGTGGGTAATTTCCCTCCTTTTCTATAGAAATGTGGATTATTCCCCTTCTTCTCTATAGAAAAGTGGGTTATTTCCCTTCTTCTCAATAGAAAAGTGGCTTATTTCCCTTCTTCTCTATAGAAAAGTGGGTTATTTCCCTTCTTCCCTATAGAAAAGTGGGTAATTTCCCTCCTTCTCTTTAGAAATGTGGGTTATTCCCCTTCTTCTCTATAGAAAAGTGGGTAATTTCCCACCTTCTCTAAAGAAAAGTGGGTAATTTCCCTTCTTCTGTATAGAAAAGTAACTTATTTCCCTTGTTCTCCACAGAAAAGTGGATTATTTCCCTTCTTCTCTATAAAAAAGGTGTGTTATTTCACTTCTTCTCTATAGAAAAGTGGGTTATTTCCCTCCTTCTCTATAGAAAAGTGGACAATTGCTCTTCTTTTCTATAGAAAAGTAGGTTATTTCCCTTCTCCATATAGAAAAGTGAAATAACCCACTTTTGAAAGTGAAATAACTTCACTTTTCACTTCTGTATATAAAAGTGAATTATATCCCTTCATCTTTATACAAAAGTTGGTTATTTCCCTTCTTCCCTATAGTAAAGTGGGTTATTTCCCTTTTTCGCTATACAAAAGTGGGTTATATCCCAAACATTGAGTTATTTCTCTTCTCCGCTAAACAAAAGTTGGTCACTTAACTTCTTTTCTACAGAAAAGTGGGTAATTTTCCATCTTCTTTATAGAAAATTTGGTTATTTTTCTTATTCTTTAAAGAAAAGTGTGTTATTTTACTTTCTCTCTATATAAAAGAGGTTTGTTTCCCTTTTTCTGTAGAAAAGTTGGTTAAAAATTTGTTTCTATAAAAAAATTTCTATGGAAAAGTTAGTAACAATTCAATATATTTCTTTGGAAAATTAATGATAGCTAACATTTTTTCGATTTCACTCCTGAACATTACCTCTACAACACTAAATACACACTGTATTCAACATAAACTTTAACTGCAATGGATGAATGGTTCGTTGGTTGGTTGGTTGGTTCGCTGGATAACTGACTTTTAAGTTCGCATTGGTATCAGACCAAAACCTAGAAGGTGTGAAGAGTTTTAAAATACAATTCACAATATACGAGTAACAACTCACCTTAAGTAGTTTCAGTATTTAAATATTATCATGCTGTTGTTGACGACGTTTCATTTGTCTGCAACAAAATTTCAAAATTGCAAAAATTTCATTTGACATTGTCATAACAATTGTCAAAGAGGCCACCCATCTTAAGTGTATCCAATAACCATAATCTCGGTCATAATCTGCTTCACAAATAAACTTATTCTTATATAAATGTATAAATAACTGACGAACGACTCGACTCCCTTAGAGATACTCGAACATTGATACTTTTTGTTGGAATATTTTCTTAAATTCCTTGACAATTCATATGTTAAGATATTTATTAAATTAATAATTTTGAAAAAAAAAAGAAAAATCAGCCAAAAACAGGGAAAGACCTAAATTAAATCATTCTGTTGGATATGAATATTTGAACGAATGTCTGTTGCTCTATATCTTTTCGCCAAAAGATAGCAAAAGATAATGAAAGAGCAAAACTTGTCGTTGATAAGTTCTTTGTTGTTGCTGTTGTTGTTGTTCGCATCGAACTATCTGTTCAGTTCAGTTCATGAGCCAAAGATATTCGCGTTTATTTACACATATTTATCAATTCAGTTTTAATTCTAAACGAAAACCCCAATAATCTTAAGGAATGTTTTTTATCTTCATTATTGTTATTAATAAGTTTGTATTATATTTGAGCTGATTACATCCAATACCATAAATACATGGGGCGAGGTAGCACAAACCAAAAATCAACGTGACTGATAAATTTTGACACACACACGAAATACGGGACAAAAATGAAATTGAACCAAAAAAAAACAAAAGAAAGAGAATGTAAAACAAAGAACGGGCGAGCGACATGAAAAAAAAATTATAAAACTTGACGACATTTTATACGCAGATAATCACCCAGATTATGTCAACGTCTTCTAAATATTAATGATGGCACAGTGTTGCGAATTAAATTAAAATGTGTTGCTCAAAATTTCACGAAAAACAGGGCCCAGTTATCTAATATTCAATAGAAAACCATTGTTGTTGCCCACTTTTCTATAGAGAAGGAGGGAAATCGCCCACTTTCTTCAGACAAAGAGGAAGTCGCCCACTTTTCTGTAGAGAAACAGGGCTATCACCCACTTTTCGATAGAGAAATGGTTTGGAATGTCGCCCACTTTTCTATAGAGAAAGGGAGCTATCGCCCGCTTTCTTTAGAGAAAAAAGGCAGTCGCCCACTTTTTATAGAGAATCAGGGCTCTCGCCCAGTTTTTTATAGAGAATCAGGGCTCTCGCCCAGTTTTCTATAGAGAATCAGAGCTCTCGCCCCCTTTTCTATAGAGAAACTCGGCTCTCGCCCACTTTTCTATAGAGAAACTGGGCTCTCGCTCACTTTTCTATACAGAAACTGGGCTCTCGCTCACGTTTCTATAGAGAAAACGGGCCCTAACCCTCTTTTCTATAGAGAAAATGGACTTTCTCCCACTTCTCTATAGAGAAACTGGTCTCTCGCCCACTTTTCTATAGAGAAACTGGGCTCTCGCCCACTTTTCTATAGAGAAATTGGGCTCTCGCCCACTTTTCTATAGAGAAATTGGGCTCTCGCCCACTTTTCTATAGAGAAACTGGGCTCTCGCCCACTTTTCTATAGAGAAACTGGGCTCTCGCCCACTTTTCTATAGAGAAACTGTGCTCTCGCCCACTTTTCTATAGAGAAACTGGGCTCTTGCCCCCTTTTCTATAGAGAAACTGGGCTCTCGACTAATTTTCTATAGAGAAACTAGGCTCTCGCCCACTTTTCTATAGAGAAACAGATCTCTCGCCCACTTTTCTGTAGAGAAACTGGCTTCTCGCCCCCTCTTCTGTAGAGAAACTGGCCTCTCGCCCACTTTTCTATAGAGAAACTGGCCTCTCGCCCGCTTTTCTATAGAGAAACTTGGCTTTCGCCCACTTTTCTATAGAGAAACTGGGCTTTCGCCCACTTTTCTATAGAGAAACTGGGCTTTCGCCCACTTTTCTATAGAGAAACTGGGCTTTCGCCCACTTTTCTATAGAGAAACTGGGCTTTCGCCCACTTTTCTATAGAGAAACTGGGCTTTCGCCCACTTTTCTATAGAAAAACTGGGCTTTCGCCCACTTTTCTATAGAAAAACTGGGCTTTCGCCCACTTTTCTATAGAAAAACTGGGCTTTCGCCCACTTTTCTATAGAGAAACTGGGCTTTCGCCCACTTTTCTATAGAGAAACTGGGCTTTCGCCCACTTTTCTATAGAGAAACTGGGCTCTCGCTCACTTTTCTATACAGAAACTGGGCTCTCGCTCACGTTTCTATAGAGAAAACGGGCCCTAACCCTCTTTCCTAAAGAGAAAATGGACTTTCTCCCACTTCTCTATAGAGAAACTGGTCTCTCGCCCACTTTTCTATAGAGAAACTGGGCTCTCGCCCACTTTTCTATAGAGAAATTGGGCTCTCGCCCACTTTTCTATAGAGAAACTGGGCTCTCGCCCACTTTTCTATAGAGAAACTGGGCTCTCGCCCACTTTTCTATAGAGAAACTGGGCTCTCGCCCACTTTTCTATAGAGAAACTGGGCTCTTGCCCCCTTTTCTATAGAGAAACTGGGCTCTCGACTAATTTTCTATAGAGAAACTAGGCTCTCGCCCACTTTTCTATAGAGAAACAGAGCTCTCGCCCACTTTTCTGTAGAGAAACTGGCTTCTCGCCCCCTCTTCTGTAGAGAAACTGGCCTCTCGCCCACTTTTCTATAGAGAAACTGGCCTCTCGCCCACTTTTCTATAGAGAAACTTGGCTTTCGCCCACTTTTCTATAGAGAAACTGGGCTTTCGCCCACTTTTCTATAGAGAAACTGGGCTTTCGCCCACTTTTCTATAGAGAAACTGGGCTTTCGCCCACTTTTCTATAGAGAAACTGGGCTTTCGCCCACTTTTCTATAGAAAAACTGGGCTTTCGCCCACTTTTCTATAGAAAAACTGGGCTTTCGCCCACTTTTCTATAGAAAAACTGGGCTTTCGCCCACTTTTCTATAGAAAAACTGGGCATTCGCCCACTTTTCTATAGAGAAACTGGGCTTTCGCCCACTTTTCTATAGAGAAACTGGGCTTTCGCCCACTTTTCTATAGAGAAACTGGGCTTTCGCCCACTTTTCTATAGAGAAACTGGGCTTTCGCCCACTTTTCTATAGAGAAACTGGGCCCACTTTTCTATAGAGAAACTGGGCTTTCGCCCACTTTTCTATAGAGAAACTGGGCTTTCGTCCACTTTTCTATAGAGAAACTGGGCTTTCGCCCACTTTTCTAGAGAGAAACCGGGCTCTTGCCCACTTTTCTATAGAGAAACCGAGCTTTTTTTGCCAACTTTTATCCTATTTCGTTACACTGTTCGCATTTTATAACATTTTTCTCATGTTCGTTGGAGTATTTGCATATAAAATCTGTATAAATGTACGCCTTATTATAATTTTTGTTGTTATTGTAATCGTTGTTTTTGTTGGCCTCGCTGACGTGATCCGCTGCTAAAGATCCCTGAAATTCACTGAAGTAGCATTTAATTACTTCTGACAGTCGATCAATTTTAGCGGCATATCAGCACAACAACAAAGCATTTGTCAAGATTTAAGCTCCGAAAAACATACAGATTTAAATTTATATGATAAAAAATTTAAATACATACAAAAAAAAATGTTATTAAACCTCCCAAAAGAAAAAAACGACATGATATTTAACTCGTACTAAATATTGTCTCACACAAAAAAAAATTTGTCACCAAAAATCTGAAAGCCTAAACCGACATGTAAAAATTTTAATTGTATTTTTATACCCTTTAACGCAATATTTTGGTGGGAAGGGTATATTGGGTAAGTGTTGATATTTGTGACGCTAAGAAATATTGGTCTGAGGTCCTGTTCTAGAACTTTGCACAGATAAGTTTTTTGTGAACATAAACCGAAATTTGGTAACAACCGGTCAACATGTGGCTCTAACTTCCTTCCATATTATACCCTTTGAGGAAAAAACTTTCATATTCATAAGTAAATCTCTCTGAGACTTAAGAAAACAGTTTAAGGTCCATATTTGAACTAAGTAGTGAAGGGCATCAAATAGTCGGTCTTGGCCGTCTATAGTATTTTCATACTTTTGTTGTAGTTGTTTGGCGACTTGTTTGAAATTTTTTTATTATTGTAATTATTTTGCATAATAAAGTTATTAATTGCAAAATTATCGCAGTCATAAAATATGAAAATTTATTTAAGCTTTTGTACTTTAGTATATCAAATTGAACACTGTTTATTTTATTTTTCAATAATTTTTTTCGATTTTCTGACCATTTGGTACGAACAGAATCATCGGAGAAAAAAACCCATAACAATAACTAAAGAATAACACAAATTTAATTAATTAACCTCCTCGTAATTCACAGCTAATAAATTTGCATTTAACATTGTTTTTTAATGTTTTTGCTGATTTATTTATTATTTAAACATTTTTTCATTCAATTTTAATAAACAAAAAAATCAATTTTGATCGCAGATCTTCATAACGAATGATTTCTGGAGGATCATCAAAATAAGAACTCGTTTTACATTTATTTTGAAAATTTTCTATAGAAAAATTTTATTTCGAAAATTTTCTATAGAAAAATTTTATATCGAAAATTTTCAATAGAAAAATTTTATATCAAAAATTTTCTATAAAAAATATATAGAAAATTTTATTTTATTAGAAAAATTTTGTATCAAAAATTTTCAATAAAAAAATTTTATAACGAAAATTTTCTATAGCAAATTTTCAAACGGAAATTTTTGATAAAAAATTTTTGTAACGAAAATTTCCTATAGAATCATTTTTGTAACCAAAATTTTCTATAGAAACATATTTTATCGAAAATTTTCTATAGAAGAATTTTATATCGAAAATTTTCTATCGAAAATTTTCTATAGAAAAATTTTATATCAAAAATTTTCTATACAAAAATTTTATATCGAAAATTTTCTATAGAAAAATTTTATATCGAAAGTTTTCTATAGAAAAATATTATACAGAAAATTTTCTAAAAAAAAAAATTTATACCGAAAATTTTCTATAGAAAAATTTTATGCCAAAAAATTTTCTACAGAAAAATTTTATACCGAAAATTTTCTACAGAAAAATTTTATACCGAAAAATTTCTATAGAAAAATTTATACTAAAATTTTTTGTAGAAAAATTTCATATTGGAAATTTTCTATAGAAAAATTTTTTATCGAAACGAAAATTTTCGTAAAAAAAATTTCATATTAAAAATTTTCTATAGAAAAATTTGATAACGAAAATCTCCTTTACAAACATTTTATAACGAAAATTTTCTATAGAAAAATTTTATAACAAATATTTTCTAAAGAAAATTTTCTATAGACGAAAATTTTCTATAGAAATTAAAATTTTCTACAGAAATTTTTTATATCGACAATTTTTTATAGCTAAATTTTATATTGAACATTTTCCTAGAAGAATTGTATATTAAAATGTTTTACAGAAAAATTTTATATTCAAATTTCTTTATAGAAAAATTTTATATCGAAAATTTTTTATAAAAAAATTTTATAACAAAAATTTCTATAAAAAAAAAAAACTGATAACGAAAGTTTTCTATAGAAAAATTTGTGAAAAAAATTTTCTATAGAAAAATTTATACCAAGAATTTTCTATAGAAAAATTTATACCAAGAATTTTCTTTAGAAAAATTTATACCAAAAATTTTCTATAAAAAAAATTTATTCCAAAAATTTTCTACAGAAAAATTTTATAACTATAATTTTCTATAGAAAAAATTTATACCGAAAATTTTCTATAGAAAAATTTTATGCCGAAAATTTTCTATAGAAAAATTTAATGCCGAAAATTTTCTATAGAAAAATTTTAAACTGAAAATTTTCTATAGAAAAATTTTGTACCGAAAATTTTCTATAGAAAAATTTTGTACCGAAAATTTTCTATAGAAAAATTTTATACCGAAAATTTTCTATAGAAAAATTTTATACCGAAAATTTTCTATAGAAAAATTTTGTACCAAAAACTTTTTATAGAAAAATTTTATAACGAAAATTTTCTATAAAAAAATTTTATATTATAATTTTCTTTGACAAAATTTTATATCAAACATTTTATAACGAAAATTTTTTGTAGAAAAATTTTGTGACGAAAACTTTCTTTACAATGATTTTAACTGAAACTTGTCATCGATCGAGGTAACGATCAATTTTTTTGACATTGCAAGGGTGTTCACCCCATTCTTTGGTATAAATCAAAGTCTTTATAATTTGATACGATTGATTAAGAAGATCTCTTTCTGTTGATACTAAATTATATAGTAGCTAAATTCTAGATTCGTTACGTTAATTTAATTTGTTGTTCTTTTCTATTATATCAAAAACTTGAATAAATAAAATTTATAAGAAAAAAATTTTAAAACAAAAACATTTACATTACATTAATATTGTAGTTGTTGCATCTAAGTTATGAATTAATTAATAAAAACAACCCACTGTGTTTACAGAGGGGAAGACACACCTTTCGTTTTAGACATTTTTCATAGACAACAACTGAAAATAAATAAATTTTGTTTATTGTAGCTGATCTTCAAGTTAATTATTAATGTTTTTTTAACTCAAATTGAAAAAGCCCTCCAACGGAATTTATAACGATGAGATCAATCCTCCCTCTTCCCTGACAGACAGATCGAATTAGGATGGACGGACGGAAAGACAGAGTTTTTGATCTTATAAATTTGAATCAGAAGAAAATAAAAAATGCGGTAGTTAAAACTGAACATGCTGAGGAGGTTTGAACTGCTGTTTCTCGTCTATTACTTGAAAACGATCTTGATGATCTCTATAATTAATAATTTCTATTGAGGAGTAGGTAGAGCGATCATCTGTTGTAGCCATGAAATGAATTTGAATAATTAATAAAAATTTAATATTTTAAATAAATAAACATTGTAACTAATCATGTGAGTGTGTTCAGTCATTCGGTTTATTCAAGTAGTCAAATTAAAGATTTCGAAATGGGTTCAAAGTTCTAAATTTCCATATCGTTATCGGTTTTCCATTGACCTTATATGTTCTTTTAATTGAAATTATGAGGCGGTTACGTGACTAAATATCTTTTAACTTCTAAATTCTTTATTAAAATGTTATTTATCACGATCATATCTATGAGATACTAAAGTTTAGAGATACTGAAGATCTTTTGATATATATGCAATGACAGCGAGAGAAAAAAATTTAAAAAAAAATTAGAAAATTTTCGATTTTAATTCTGTCTATACAAAATTTTTTACATAAAATTTTTCTGTATAAAATTTTTGAAATTAAATTTTTCTATAGCAAATTTTCAATAAAAACTTTTCTATAAAAAATTTTCGATAGAAAATTTTTCTATAGAAAATTTTCAATAGAAAATTTTTCTATAGAAAATTTTCGATAGAAAATTTTTCTATAGAAAATTTTCGATAGAAAATTTTTCTATAGAAAATTTTTGATATAAAATTTTTCTATAAAAATTTTTGATATAAAATTTTTCTATAGAAAATTTACGATATAAAATTTTTCTATAGAAAATTTTCGATATAAAATTTTTCTATAGAAAATTTTCGATATAAAATTTTTCTATAGAAAATTTTCGATATAAAATTTTTCTATAGAAAATTTTCGATATAAAATTTTTCTATAGAAGATTTTCGATACAAAATTATTTTATAGAAAATTTTTGAATAAAATTTTTTTTTACAAAAAATTTTCAATGCGAAATTATTTATAGAAAATTTTTGAAAAAAAAAATTTTAAGTAGAAAATTTATAATATAAAATTTTTCTATAGAAAATTTTCAATATCAAATTTTTTCATAGAAAATTTACGATATAAAATTTTTTTATTTAAATTTTTCTATATAAAATTTTCGATATAAAATTTTTCTATAGAAAATTTTCGATATCAAATTTTTCTATAGAAAATTTTCGATAGAAAATTTTTCTATAGAAAATTTTCGAAAGAAAATTTTCGATAGAAAATTTTTCTATAGAAAATTTTCGATACAAAATTTTTCTATAGAAAATTTTCGATATAAAATTTTTCTATAGAAAATTTTCGATATAAAATTTTTCTATAGAAAATTTTCGATACAAAATTATTTTATAGAAAATTTTTGAATAAAATTTTTTTTTACAAAAAATTTTCAATGCAAAATTATTTATAGAAAATTTAAAAAAAAAAATTTTAAGTAGAAAATTTATAATATAAAATTTTTCTATAGAAAATTTTCAATATCAAATTTTTTCATAGAAAATTTTCGATATAAAATTTTTTTATTTAAATTTTTCTATATAAAATTTTCGATATAAAATTTTTCTATAGAAAATTTTCGATATAAAATTTTTCTATAGAAAATTTTCGATATAAAATTTTTCTATATAAAATTTTTCTATAGAAAATTTTCGATATAAAATTTTTCTATAGAAAATTTTCGATATAAAATTTTTCTATAGAAAATTTTCGATATAAAATTTTTCTATAGAAAATTTTCGATATAAAATTTTTCTATAGAAAATTTTCGATATAAAATTTTTCTATAGAAAATTTTCGATATAAAATTTTTCTATAGAAAATTTTCGATATCAAATTTTTCTATAGAAAATTTTCGATATCAAATTTTTCTATAGAAAATTTTCGATATCAAATTTTTCTATAGAAAATTTTCGATATCAAATTTTTCTATAGAAAATTTTCGATATCAAATTTTTCTATAGAAAATTTTCGATATCAAATTTTTCTATAGAAAATTTTCGATAGAAAATTTTTCTATAGAAAATTTTCGATAGAAAATTTTTCTATAGAAAATTTTCGATAGAAAATTTTTCTATAGAAAATTTTTGATAGAAAATTTTTCTATAGAAAATTTTCGATAGAAAATTTTTCTATCGAAAATTTACGATATCAAATTTTTCTATAGAAAATTTTCTATAAAATTTTTCTATAGAAATTTTTCGATATAAAATTTTTCTATAGAAAATTTTCGATATAAAATTTTTCTTTAAAAAATTTTCTATATAAAATTTTTCTTTAAACAAATTTCGATATCAAATTTTTCTATACAAAATTTTCGATATCAAATTAAACTATAGAAAATTTTCGATATAAAATTTTTCTATACAAAATTTCCTATAGAAAATTTTCGATATAAAATTTTTCTACAGAAAATTTTCGATATAAAATTTTTCTATAGCAAATTTTCGTTAAAAATGTTTTTATAGAAAATGTTCGATACAAACTATTTCTATAGAAAATTTTCGATATAAAATTTTTCTAGAGAAAATTTTCGATATAAAATTTTTATATAGAAAATTTTCGATATAAAATTTTTCTACTGAAAATTTTCGATATAAAATTTTTCTATAGAAAATTTTCGATATAAAATTTTTCTATAGAAATTTTTCGATATAAAATTTTTCTATAGAAAATTTTCGATATAAAATTTTTCTTTAAAAAATTTTCTATATAAAATTTTTCTTTAAAAAAATTTCGATATCACATTTTTCTATAGAAAATTTTCGATATCAAATTAAACTATAGAAAATTTTCTATAGAAAATTTTTCTATAGAAAATTTTCGATATAAAATTTTTCTATAGAAAATTTTTCTATAGAATATTTTCGATATAAAATTTTTCTATAGCAAATTTTCGTTAAAAATGTTTTTATAGAAAATGTTCGATACAAACTATTTCTATAGAAAATTTTCGATATAAAATTTTTCTATAGAAAATTTTCGATATAAAATTTTTGTATAGAAAATTTTCGATATAAAATTTTTCGATAGAAAATTTTCGATATAAAATTTTTCTATAGAAAATTTTCTATATAAAATTTTTCTATAAAAATTTTTTATAAAAATTTTTGTTATAAAATTTTTCTATAGAAAATTTTTATTTCAGGATTAAAAAATCACCCGATACTTAATTATTCCATTTTATTACAAGATGGATTATTAAATAATCATTGTGTATTTAACTGAAGTGTTTCTTTTTGTTCACTTAAGACCGATTCCCTTGATAAATGAATGAATGATCTAGAACCCAACCCATCTAGATATTTATATACATTTGAATGTAAGCGCTTGTTTAAATACTTCAGAGTTTTTTTATAGAGATTTTGGTCGGTTCCTTTGATTTGACACATTCTTGTCATTTTTATTTTATTTCTATTTACTCATTTATTTTTATTTTTGTTACCTTGTTAAAGTTACAGAAATATCCCTCCAACGATTTTATACCTTTTTTATTTATATAAAAAAAAAATATTAAATCTACTCTAATTACTTTATGACAAGTCTTTACACATCCAAACATCGGCTTCTCTTTAAATTCAAAATAAAATTCCAGTGAATTCTTTGCGTAAATACCCCCTCATAAAATCTTAATTGAAGTCACAGACACATACAAATTATTTATGTACAAACATATATTGTTGACTTAATCATATTTTGATGAGATAAAGACTAAAATATGATTTTGCTCTTTTTTGACACATTTCATCTGGGCCGACATTTAAGTCAATTTGACACATATTGTAAATTTGACCTTATTTAGAAGTTAATATTTGTATATAAAATAGGGAATTTTTTACTTTTAAATTTATTTCCATGTTTCATTTATAAACAATAAACTTTGGACGGACTAGGGAAATTCTACAATTAGCTCAAATAAAATATGATCCTTTGTGAAGGTTCGAAGTTTGAGGTATATTTTTTGGGTGAAATGTCAAATTTTTTTTAATACATCAAATTTTGATTAAAAATTTAGATTGTAGATTTTTATAAGAAATTTTTCAAATATTTCTTATTTTTATAGGAAATTTTTTTTATTTTTATAGCAAATTTTAAAATTTTTTTTTATTTTTATAGGAAATCATTACAAAATTTCCTATTTTTATAGGTAATTTTTCAAAAATTTCCTATTTTTATAGGAAATTTTTCAAAAATTTCCTATTTTTATAGGAAATTTTTCAAAAATTTCCTATTTTTATAGGAAATTTTTCAAAAATTTCCTATTTTTATAGGAAATTTTTCAAAAATTTCCTATTTTTATAGGAAATTTTTCAAAAATTTCCTATTTTTATAGGACATTTTTCAAAAATTTCCTATTTTTATAGGAAATTTTTCAAAAATTTCCTATTTTTATAGGAAATTTTTCAAAAATTTCCTATTTTTATAGGAAATTTTTCAAAAATTTCCTATTTTTATAGGAAATTTTTCAAAAATTTCCTATTTTTATAGGAAATTTTTCAAAAATTTCCTATTTTTATAGGAAATTTTTCAAAAATTTCCTATTTTTATAGGAAATTTTTCAAAAATTTCCTATTTTTATAGGAAATTTTTCAAAAATTTCCTATTTTTATAGGAAATTTTTCAAAAATTTCCTATTTTTATAGGAAATTTTTCAAAAATTTCCTATTTTTATAGGAAATTTTTCAAAAATTTCCTATTTTTATAGGAAATTTTTCAAAAATTTCCTATTTTTATAGGAAATTTTTCAAAAATTTCCTATTTTTATAGGAAATTTTTCAAAAATTTCCTATTTTTATAGGAAATTTTTCAAAAATTTCCTATTTTTATAGGAAATTTTTCAAAAATTTCCTATTTTTATAGGAAATTTTTCAAAAATTTCCTATTTTTATAGGAAATTTTTCAAAAATTTCCTATTTCTATAGGAAATTTTTCAAAAATTTCCTATTTTTATAGGAAATTTTTCAAAAATTTCCTATTTTTATAGGAAATTTTTCAAAAATTTCCTATTTTTATAGGAAATTTTTCAAAAATTTCCTATTTTTATAGGAAATTTTTCAAAAATTTCCTATTTTTATAGGAAATTTTTCAAAAATTTCCTATTTTTATAGGAAATTTTTCAAAAATTTCCTATTTTTATAGGAAATTTTTCAAAAATTTCCTATTTTTATAGGAAATTTTTCAAAAATTTCCTATTTTTATAGGAAATTTTTCAAAAATTTCCTATTTTTATAGGAAATTTTTCAAAAATTTCCTATTTTTATAGGAAATTTTTCAAAAATTTCCTATTTTTATAGGAAATTTTTCAAAAATTTCCTATTTTTATAGGAAATTTTTCAAAAATTTCCTATTTTTATAGGAAATTTTTCAAAAATTTCCTATTTTTATAGGAAATTTTTCAAAAATTTCCTATTTTTATAGGAAATTTTTCAAAAATTTCCTATTTTTATAGGAAATTTTTCAAAAATTTCCTATTTTTATAGGAAATTTTTCAAAAATTTCCTATTTTTATAGGAAATTTTTCAAAAATTTCCTATTTTTATAGGAAATTTTTCAAAAATTTCCTATTTTTATAGGAAATTTTTCAAAAATTTCCTATTTTTATAGGAAATTTTTCAAAAATTTCCTATTTTTATAGGAAATTTTTCAAAAATTTCCTATTTTTATAGGAAATTTTTCAAAAATTTCCTATTTTTATAGGAAATTTTTCAAAAATTTCCTATTTTTATAGGAAATTTTTCAAAAATTTCCTATTTTTATAGGAAATTTTTCAAAAATTTCCTATTTTTATAGGAAATTTTTCAAAAATTTCCTATTTTTATAGGAAATTTTTCAAAAATTTCCTATTTTTATAGGAAATGTTTCAAAAATTTCCTATTTTTATAGGAAATTTTTCAAAAATTTTCTATTTTTATAGGAAATTTTTCAAAAATTTCCTATTTTTATAGGAAATTTTTCAAAAATTTCCTATTTTTATAGGAAATTTTTCAAAAATTTCCTATTTTTATAGGAAATTTTTCAAAAATTTCCTATTTTTATAGGAAATTTTTCAAAAATTTCCTATTTTTATAGGAAATTTTTCAAAAATTTCCTATTTTTATAGGAAATTTTTCAAAAATTTCCTATTTTTATAGGAAATTTTTCAAAAATTTCCTATTTTTATAGGAAATTTTTCAAAAATTTCCTATTTTTATAGGAAATTTTTCAAAAATTTCCTATTTTTATAGGAAATTTTTCAAAAATTTCCTATTTTTATAGGAAATTTTTCAAAAATTTCCTATTTTTATAGGAAATTTTTCAAAAATTTCCTATTTTTATAGGAAATTTTTCAAAAATTTCCTATTTTTATAGGAAATTTTTCAAAAATTTCCTATTTTTATAAGAAATTTTTCAAAAATTTCCTAATTTTATAGGAAATTTTTCAAGAATTTCCTATTTTAATAGGAATTTTTCAAAAATTTCTTGTTTTTATGGGAAATTTTTCAAAAATTACCTATTTTTATAGGAAATTTTTCAAAAATTTCCTTTTTTTATAGAAAATTTTTCAAAAATTTGCTATTTTTATAAGAAATTTTTTAAAAACTTTTTAGTTTTTAAAAACTTTTTAAATTTTTTTTATAGGAAATTTTCCAAAAATTTCTTATTTATATAAGAAAATTTTAAAAAATTTCTTATTTTTAAAGGAAATTTTTTGAAAATTTCTTATTTTTATAGGAGATTTTTCAAAAATTTCTTATTTTTATAGGAAATTTTCAAAAATTTCCAATTTTTATAGAAAATTTTTCATAAATTTCTTATTTCATGGAAATTTTCAAAAATTTCTTGTTTTTATGGAAATTTTCAAAAATTTCTTATATTTTTAGAAAATTTTCAAAAATTTCTTATTCTTAGAGGAAATTTGTCAAACATTATCTTATTTTTATAGCAAATTTAAAAAAAAAATCATGTTTTTATGATTTTTTGTAGTTTTGTCTATATTTCTTGTGGTTGTGTAGTAGTTCTGTTGTAGTTTCGTTGCAGATATGTACGTGAAGTTCTAGTTTGGTTGCTTTGCTGTGGATCTTTCCTTGTTCTGTTAGAGTTCCGCTGCAATTCTGTTGAAGTTGTGATGTAGTTTTCTTGTAGTTATGTTGTAGTTCTGACCTAGTTCTTTTGTAGTTCCTTATTTTTGTAAATAAAAATCCAATTTTTTTTTTTTTGTTTTTTAATTTTTTTATTATTTTATAAATGATTTTAAATTTTGAATTTAAGTAAATAATTATAAATAATAAAATTTACAAAATGAAAACTTATTACAATTAAACAGAAAAAAATATAATCGTATAATAAAATTAAAATAAAAATTTAACATTACTATAGACACTTTTTAAATGTATAATTTATTTTATTTAGTTAATGATTAAAAACTAAATGCTATAGTTTTTGTTATTGTAATATAATTTTTTATTCTTTTTTTGTTGTTGTTTTTTCTTCAGATATTTATGATATAATAAAGATATTTCAATTTTTATAATTTTATAGGTTTAAGGCATTTTTGGGGGGTTTTTATGATTTTTTTTTTTTATTTAAAGATAAACGGATGATGGTTAAAATTAAAAAAACTTAAATAATACAAAAAAATATAATTATTATTTATAATTAATTACTAAAAAAGAGGAGAAAAGGATTTTTTTAAGGAAAAGAATTTTTGAAGGAAATTTTTTTAAAAGTGGAAAGAATTAAGGGAAAATGAAGATTTAAAAGAATTTGTTTAATGCAAATAAGGGAAATATACATATAAACAAGTAATACTTTTTATTTTATAAAGATATATAAATATATTTTTGTTTTTTTATTACTTTTTTCAAATTAAAAACGGCAAGAATTTTAGCAGCTTTTTAGGTTGAGGGTCCAAAATCGTTTAGGTTAGGTCTTCATTGGGGGCTGTTTTTTGCTTTAAATTATGGATGTATGGTTCTGGAATTTATTTGTAAATTTTTAGCTTTTTTAGTTTTATCATCAAAATTTTTTAAAATGCGCCTGCGCATTTTTAAGTTTTTAGGCTTTTTACGAGTTTGATTTCTTGCTTTTGGAATATTTATGGGAAATATTCAAAGAAGAGATTCAAACAGATGGATTTTAGCTATATCTTTAAGTTTTTCAAAAAAGATTTTGATATACAATGGAATGGTATATATTTTGTGTTGAATTTTCATTGATTTTAGACAGTATATACATAATTTTGGTTTGATGTTGTGGTTGTGGTGCAGGTTGTAGTTGTGTGGTAATGTTTTAAGTTGTGTGTTGTAAGCCTAGTGTTAAAGCCATAAAACATCCATAATAAACGCCCTCTTAAAGTCATCAATAAACCCAATATATAAAACTTTTTGATGTCATCAGCTTTTAAACGAGTTTGACTGTCAAATAAAACCATCACCTTTTGACAAAACGGTAATAAAAATCGGTTAGACAGACTTTCACCCAAAAGTTTAGAATATCAAACCACCCACATTTTTAACATTTAGACAATATTAAATAACTTCATAATCATGATCTTCTTCATTACAATGAAAATTTAAATTTTTGTAGGAATTTTTTTTTAACATTTTCTATTTTTATAGGAAATTTTTCAAAAATTTTCTATTTTTATAGGAAATTTTTCAAAAATTTTCTATTTTTTATAGGAAATTTTTCAAAAATTTTCTATTTTTATAGCAAATTTTTCAAAAATTTTCTATTTTTATAGGAAATTTTTCAAAAATTTTCTATTTTTATAGGAAATTTTTCAAAAATTTTCTATTTTTATAGGAAATTTTCCAAAAATTTTCTATTTTTATAGGAAATTTTTCAAAAATTTTCTATTTTTATAGGAAATTTTTCAAAAATTTTCTATTTTTATAGGAAATTTTTCAAAAATTTTCTATTTTTTATAGGAAATTTTTCAAAAACTTTCTATTTTTATAGGAAATTTTTCAAAAATTTTCTATTTTTATAGGAAATTTTTCAAAAATTTTCTATTTTTATAGGAAATTTTTCAAAAATTTTCTATTTTTATAGGAAATTTTTCAAAATTTGTCTATTTTCATAGGAAATTTTTCAAAAATTTTCTATTTGTATAGGAATTTTTCAAAAATTTTCTATTTTTATTGGAATTTTTTCAAAAATTTTCTATTTTTATAGGAAATTTTTCAAAAATTTTCTATTTTCATAGGAAATTTTTCAAAAAATTTCTATTTTTATAGGAATTTTTCAAAAATTTTCTATTTTTATTGGAATTTTTTAAAAAATTTTCTATCTTTATAGGAAATTTTTCAAAAATTTTCTATTTTTATAGGAAATTTTTCAAAAATTTTCTATTTTTATAAGAAATTTTTCAAAAGTTTTCTATTTTTATAGGAAATTTTTCAAAAATTTTCTATTTTTATAGGAAATTTTTTAAAAAATTTTCTATTTTTATAGGAAATTTTTAAAAAATTTTCAATTTTTATAGGAAATTTTTTAAAAATTTTTAAAAAATTTCCTATTAAAGAATTTTTTTAAATTTATCTTTAATAGAAAATTTTTTAAAAATTTCTTATTTTTATAGGAAATTTTTCAAAAATTTCTTATTTTTATAGGAAGTTTTTCAAAAATTTCTTATTTTAATAGGAAATTTTTCAAAAATTTCTTATTTTTATAGGAAATTTTTCAAAAATTTCTTATTTTTATAGGAAGTTTTTCAAAAATTTCTTATTTAAATAGGAAATTTTTCAAAAATTTCTTATTTTTATAGGAAATTTTTCAAAAATTTCTTATTTTTATAGGAAATTTTTCAAAAATTTCTTATTTTTATAGGAAATTTTTCGAAAAATTTTTCAAAAATTTATTTTTTTATAGAAAATTTTTGAAAAAGTTATTTTCATTCTATAAAACTTTCTTTCGAATTAAAGCTCAATCATAATGACGTTGAGGATCGATGAAAGTCTAAACTATTTAAATGCTTTCCTCTCTTAGTGTTTCATTTTCAGATTTCATTTTAAATGATATCAAACTTAAAGCTTATGGGCTAGATGATGATGATGATCGTTTTAACCATTTGCAGTTTTAGGTGATTTTTAAATAACACAGGCCAACATGGTTTTGTTGTCAAAAAGTGGAGGGTCATTTCCGAAGTAATTTTTTGCGTAGAATCCGAATCCGGGGTCCGAATTGCTCTATCACGTCAGGATTTTGAGATATTTGAGGTTTTTTACCCAAAAAATGGCGTTTTTGGCTACTTTTGAGGTTATGTACAGAAGAGACAAAATTTTTTGGGAGTTTTTTTTTAGTTGCATCTTATAGCACTACTCTTCCTCTTTAATTTAAGAGTCGCAGAGTTCAATTACGATTTTTCTACACCAAGTTACGTCAATTTGAAATTACGAGCGGGAGTCCCGTATTCAATGCAAATGGTCATGCAATTAATAGGACATATCTCGTAATTTCAAATTGACGTAACTTGGTGTAGAAAAATCGTAATTGAACTCTGCGACTCTTAAATTAAAGAGGAAGAGTAGTGCTATAAGATGCAACTAAAAAAAAACTCCCAAAAAATTTTGTCTCTTCTGTACATAACCTCAAAAGTAGCCAAAAACGCCATTTTTTGGGTAAAAAACCTCAAATATCTCAAAATCCTGACGTGATAGAGCAATTCGGACCCCGGATTCGGATTCTACGGAAAAAATTACTTCGGAAATGACCCACCATTTTCCAACAACTTCCATGACCCCAATATTTGTAGGCTTGTGTAATTGATGACTTTTTTTTCTCTTGAACTCCAAAAATATAACAATTGTGCAATACTTTTTAGGTGTTTTATGGTTATTTTTAAAGTGCGTGGTATAAAAAAAAGGTGATATTTATATAGTTTTCATTTAAAAATACTTGGTGCTTTACAACAATATATATTTATATATAGTTAAAGTGGTTGGTGGTTGGTGTAAGTAGTAGATAATTTATCGCCAGACACACTGACTACATCTAAAATGGAGAGAAAAAAAGAAAGAAAGAAAAATAAAGATTAAGCATATTTGCACATAAACCATTTAACTAGCTACTAGTGTATAATAAAGTATATAGTATATAATGATAAATTTTCTTAAATTAAGTAAAATTGTTTGTTAGTAAACATTTTTCTGGGAAAAATACAAATTTTTTTTTTTTTCAAAATGAATATTTGACAAATTTTTAAAGTAAAATTTTTAAAGTTGAAAAAAAATGGAAATCGTATACTTTAAAACAAAAGATTTTAACTTTGATTAAAAATAGAGTAAAACAGCTTTTAAACGATATGTCTTATGTTTAAATCCCTCAAAGTTTACTAAAGTTATACCACGTTTAATACCCAAATTGAAAATTTTTAGTTGAAAATGGAAAATTGGAGTCTTTACTCAGACTTAAATTGTATTACGATAAAAAGCAAATTTATCAACCTCTTTAATAGTAATCAATTTCTTAAAAGATTTAAAAAATTTCAAAAGTTATAACATTTTGAAATTAAAAATTTGAAAAAAATGATATAATGAAAACTTTAAAACATTAAACGGTTTGAAAAATTCATCTATGAAATGCAGGACATATACTTTAAAGTGAGTTATAATCGCTCGTAGATATTCGAAAGAAAACCCTTTCAAACTTTTAACTTTTCCAAATTGGATCAAATAAAGTATTTACAATCCACTTAAAAATTGCTATTATTTGATTTAAATTCAGTTCTTCGATAACTAGTAGTTCATATTTTTGGGTTTTTATTTTTGAGTTTGGAAATTTCAAGAACCCTTTTTGTGGGGTCTTGAAATAGTACGAGTAACAGTGACCTTTTAGTGAAATCTTTGAGTAATTTTGAATTTCAAATTAATTTTCTGGAATTTCTACTCTTACGATTTTATTGAAACTTGCCATAAATATTCAACCAATGATAAACTTTTATTTAATATATGACTCATTTCTATAGTAGATTACAAACATAAGTTATGATACTTTTAGTAAAAAAATCCCAAATTTTTTTGAAAGCAAAAAAAGTTACTTATTCAAAAAGTGACATAACTTTGTAGTCTAAAAAAGAATTTGTCTTAATTATGTCATTAGTAGAGTAAACTTCTCGTAGCGCTTCAAATATTGACAGTGGCTTTAACATAAGTTCTTACAAT
This sequence comes from Stomorhina lunata, assembly GCA_933228675.1. Taxonomy (NCBI): domain Eukaryota; kingdom Metazoa; phylum Arthropoda; class Insecta; order Diptera; family Rhiniidae; genus Stomorhina; species Stomorhina lunata. The sequence goes on along the minus strand of OW121741.1, from coordinate 134,807,697 downwards.
GATTTTCTTTAAAATCCACGTTTTCGATTTTGTTGAAATTTGCCCTAAATATTTAACCAATGATTAATTTTTAGTTAAAGTTTTACTCATTTCTAGAGTCCATTAGAAACTAAAGTTATACTACTTTAGGTAAAAAACGCAATTTTTTTGGAAAAAATTTACCCATTCAAAAAGTGACATAACTTTGTTCAAGGAAATGCATATGAAGTCTAAAAAAGGTTTGAGTCCACTTATCGTAGCGCTTTACATATTGAAATTGAATTTAATTTTAAATCTTTCTGCTATTTTTTGATTTCAAGTCAATTTTCTTTAAAATCCACTTTTACGATTTTGTTGAAATTTGCCCTAAATATTCAACAAATGATTAACTTTCATTTAAAGTATGACTCATTCCTAGAGTCTATTAGAAACTTAAGTTATGCTACTTTAAGCAAAAACCCCCATTTTTTTTAAGAAAAAATTTACCCATTCAAAAAGTGACATAACTTTATTCAAGTAATACAACTTTGTTCAAAGTAATACATGTAGTCTAAGAAAGGATTTGTCTTAATAGTGCCAGTAACATGAGTCTTCAAATATTAGCTCTTCAAATATTGTCAGAGACTTTAATTTAAAATCTTAGAGCGATTTTTTGATTTTAAGTAAATTTTCTGAAAAATCCACTTTTACGATTTTGTTAAAATTTACCACAAATTTTTGACTATTGATTAGCTTTCATTTGAAATATGACACATTTCTAGAGTCCATTAGGAACATAAGTTATGCTACTTTTAACACAAAAAAACCCAGTTTTTTACTCATTCAAAAAATGACATAACTTTAGAGTTTTGAGTAATCGATGAGTCATTCAAAAGATTCCAGTTTCATAGTCATAATTATTGCCAATACTTTTTGATTTGCTACTTTTTCGAAAGTTTAAAAAATATTTTAATAATAGTTTAATAGGGTCGATTAAGACTTCTTGTCCATAACGATTTTAAGGGAATTTTCTTTATATCTTTTAACTAAAAGATATTGAAATTTTGTTGATGATATTTATACTCTTTACCACCATAGATGGAAAGGGTATTATAACTTTATAACCAACTTTTAGTATACCAATAGGCTTAGAATCACTTTTGTCCGTCCATCTGGCTGGACGGCTGGTTGGCTGGCTGGACCTCCATGTAAACCATGTAATCAAAGTATAGGTCGCAATTCAAAAGATAATTTGATGAAATTTGGCACAGATAATTTTTTTGATAGTGGCTATTGAAATTCGTCAAAATCGGTCTATCTATTTATGGTACCTCCCATAGGTCCCACTTCCCGGAATTGATATTTTGGCCACAAATATCAATATTTTTTCATGAAATTTGAAGCAAATACTGTTTATGTAAACATAAATCACTGAGGTTCCACATTTGACCCTAGCTCTCATATAAGTCCAAATGATGGAAACAGCTTAAATATATAAGTTTTGAGAAAATGTTTGTATGATGGCAAAATTTAGCAAATATTTGTCTTTATATAGGAAAAAGAACACCTTTAACCATAGTGGTGAAGGGTATCGTATGGTCGGCCTTGACCGACTATAGCACTTTCTTACTTGTTTATTGTTCTATTATTATTCAAAAATGTTAACAACAAACAATTTTACACTTTTTTCAGTAAATTTTTAAACTTAATTCCAAAATCTATTATATCTAGGTAAAGTACAAAACAATAAAAAAATGTATCTTCGAAAGACTCACCTGTGCTGTCTTAGATTATCACGTTGTTTGAAATATTTGCCGCAGACCTCACAGGAATATGTGATTTCTGGTGATTTGTGGGTACGTTCGTGTATCATTAAATTATAGGGTTTGGTGAAACGCCGTTGGCAATACTTGCAAATGAACTCACACTTCGGACGCATCTTGCGACGAAAGTCCGACCGGCAGTCATCATTGTCGATTCTCATTACAGCGAACATGGTGGTGGTGCTTGTTGCCTCTTTTTTGTTGTTGTTCTGTTGTCAGTGGGGTTTGTTTTTTGTTCACTTGTGTTGATTTATTTATTGCTTTATTTGTTGTTGGTTTTGGTGCTTTTTTTCTACTTTTTCACACACAACAACGAGGTTTTCATGTAGTTATTGTTGTTGATTTTGTTCTGTTTTTATTATTATTACACAAACAAATGAAACAAATTAACTGTTAAAATTAAGCTCTTTACTCATTCACTCTCGATTGTTGGGTAAATCTCTTTGATAAACCGTTATAATTCTAGTACTCACTATTTACTAAGTATGTAATTGTTGTTGTTGTTTTTGTTGTCAAGTAATTGCTTGTTTTAATGAGTGGAGCCAAAGAAAATCTACTCTTTTCTATTTTGGGGTGTTTTTTGTTTTTCTTTTTGGGAGATTACCGTTAATTTTTTTGTATACTCTTTATTTCTCTTTAATTTTACTTTCTTTTGAACTTAATTTGTTGTTTTTTATTAGAACAATTTTGTGTGGCTTTTTAATCAAAATGATAAGAACTTCTTAATCTGGGTTGATTTTATTTTTATGGCGTCGGTTTATGTTTTTTGTGATAAACTTTATGATTGTGTTTTTTTCTATTTTATTTTTTTGTTAGTTTTGTAGTTCTGATTGGTTGTGCGGTTGGCAAAGGAATGACTCGGATGATGGTAATATTTTTGTTAGCTTGTGTGTTGTGATTTTTGAGTTCTTCTCCTGTGAGTTTGATAGATAACAACCGTTATAGAGCTGCTGACAGACTGACGTGTTGCTTCAAATTTTTTTCTGTTTAACGCCTTTTTAGCACTTTTGTTGTTTTTTTTTTTTTTTTTGTAATATGGCGTTGTATTTAACAATTTGTTGTTGCTGTTGTTATAAAGGTTTTCAAATTGTTGGTGGTTGTTTTTTTTTTGTGTGTGTTTTTTTTTTCTATTGTTCAGGTGGGCGTTGTTATAGTTTTTGTTGTTTCAAAGCCAAAAAAACTTGCTAGTCTGATTGGCTACAATGTTTTAAAATAACTTCAAAAGAAATCTGTAAAATAAAATAACAATAAAAAACAAAAATTAGTTATATTTTTTTAATAAAAATTAAAATGCGTAGGTCTTAAATGGGAAATGTTTCAAACAAAAAATTAATCAGTATTTTGGGTTTGAAAAACCAAAAGAACAACATCAAACATAAATCACAACTAATTTAGAAACAAATGTTCGAAATTATTGAAAATAAAATAATGTACCTAGGTATAAACATTTTCAGCAACTTCATAAGAAAACAAAATTAAGTCGAATTTCGTTCAAATAATTTAAAATTTTGCATTAAATTAGAGCGGAATTGCAAAGGATAGAACAAATTTAGTTTGAAACTGAATTAAAACTGAACTAGAACTGAGTTACAACTGAAGTAGAACTGAAATAGAACTGAACTAGAACTGAAATAGAACTGAACTAGAACTGAACTAAAACTGAACTAGAACTGAACTAGAACTGAACTAGAACTGAACTAGAACTGAACTAGAACTAAACTAGAACTGAACTAGAACTGAACTAGAACTGAACTAGAACTGAACTAGAACTGAACTAGAACTGAACTAGAACTGAACTAGAACTGAACTAGAGCTGAACTAGAACTGAACTAGAACTGAACTAGAACTGAACTAGAACTGAACTAGAACTGTACTAGAACTGAACTAGAACTGAACTAAAACTGAACTAAAACTGAACTAGAACTAAACTAGAACTGAACTATAACTAGAACTGAAATAGAACTGAAGTAGAAGTGAAATAGAACTGAACTGAAATAGAACTGAAATAGAACTGAACTAGAACTGAAATAGAACTGAAGTAGAAGTGAACTAGAACTGAAATAGAACTGAACTGAAATAGAACTGAAGTAGAACTGAACTAGAACTGAAGTAGAACTGAAATAGAACTGAACTAGAACTGAAATAGAACTGAACTAGAACTGAAGTAGAACTGAAATAGAACTGAACTAGAACTGAACTAGAACTGAACTAGAACTGAACTAGAACTGAACTAGAACTGAACTAGAACTAAACTAGAACTGAACTAGAACTGAACTAGAACTGAACTAGAACTGAACTAGAACTGAACTAGAACTGAACTAGAACTGAACTAGAACTGAACTAGAACTGAACTAGAACTGAACTAGAACTGAACTAGAACTGAACTAGAACTGAACTAGAACTGAACTAGAACTAAACTAGAACTGAACTAGAACTGAACTAGAACTGAACTAGAACTGAACTAGAACTAAACTAGAACTGAACTATAACTAGAACTGAAATAGAACTGAAGTAGAAGTGAACTAGAACTGAAATAGAACTGAACTGAAATAGAACTGAAGTAGAACTGAACTAGAACTGAAGTAGAACTGAACTAGAACTGAAATAGAACTGAACTAAAACTGAACTAAAACTGAACTAGAACTGATCTTAAACTAAACTAGATCTAAACTAAACTAGAACCGACTTACAACTGAAATAGATCTGATCTTTAATTAAAAATTTTTATAAGTTTATGAATTTTTTTTCTCAAAATATTTTTTTCAATTTTAACTAATTTCAAATTAATTTTTTTATTAAAAAATAATGAAACTTTTATTAAACCTGTAACTATTCCCAAGACAATAACTCAAACTTATTGCTTTGACTGCAAGGTGTGGCCCCATTAATTTTTTATTGTAGTAAATTTTTTTTATTTTTAAAAATAATTATACAATTAAAATGGCATTCATGGCAGTGACTTTATTGCTACTAATTTGAAGTTATAACCCAGTTATTTGTAGTTATCAAACTTATTAAAGTCATAAACTATACAAAGCTTTTTTTGCTTAAAAAAATGTATCGACCTTCATGGAATGTTTTTAGTTTTTTCTATATAACTGTTATAAGACCACTTCGAAAATTTTTCTAAAAATATACTGTGATGTCTAACACTTTAATCAATCATATATAAAAGTTTGGTTTAATTAGCAGTTTTCAAGAAAATTTAAAAAATCCTCAAAATCATAACTTTGAAATTAAAAATTTTTGAGAATTTTTTTTTGTTTAAAATTTCAAATTGTAAGTATTAAAACATACTAATTAAATTATTTTTAAATATTAATTTATTTAACTTAAAGTTATTCAAAACTGAAAAATCTAAAATTTTTAAAAGTTTTCAAAATTTAGAATTTTGTTATTTTTTAGTTTTTCTTTTATAACATTAGTTTAAAGTTAGTGAAGTTTTTTTCAAAAATATCTAAAATTTCCTAATACTTTAAGAGACATAAACAAAAAAGTTTTATTTTGTTATCTTGAATCATTTAGTCATGAAAAATTTCCAAAGTCAATAATTATATCTCAGCTAATATACAATTTATTTTAAATTTTGATTTATTAAGCTTTTACTCGAAAGTTTAGAAAGAAATTATTTATCTATCTGCATTTAATTGTCAAAAGTCATTTGGAAGTAAAAAAATCTTTAATTTTTTACATTTCTAAAAGTTTTGAATTTTGCCGTTTTTTACCCTTTTCTTTATAACTCTAGTTTTAAGTTAGCGAAAATTTTTTAAAAATTATCTTAAAATTCTTAATACTCTAACGAATAATTAAAAGAAAGTTTTGTTTCATTAAACCAATTTATTAAGTCATAAGAAATTGCTAAAGTCAAAAATTACAGCATATGAAATAATATGAAATTTCTTTAAAATTTTTGGTCATAACCAACTGTTTTTGCCCTTCTTTTAATATGAGTAACAAATTTAAATTCCATCTGTTTAACTTAGAGGGTTTTTGAAATAATTATCCCTAAATGTTTCTAATAAAGGCGCTTTCTTTTCAAATTTTATTTTTGAACCCTCCAACTGTTTCCTAAAGTAACATTTTTAACAATTTAATTCTTAATTTTATTTGATCATAAAATATTAAAACAGTTGAAGTAACTCCTTAATATTTGGATTCTTTCGATTTCAACTCAAAACTAGTTTTGGCCTTAAAGAATTTGGTATAAAATAACCAAAGGGCGCCTAATGACTAAAAAGCATATGAAATTTTAAATGATTAACGGCGACAAAATGACCATGTGACGCCACTTATTGTTTGGATAGGGGCAATAAGAAAATTTTATGAATTAAAAAAAAGGAATTTTTTTGTAAAACTAAAAAAGGAAACAAAGTAAGTCAGTAATTTTTTAAAGTTCTTATTGTATTTTCTTCATCTAAATCCCATTTATGGAATTATATGGAGCAGCTTTGTTTAAGGAAGGGGTTCTTCTTGCTTTTTTTGTCTCGAAAACAATAGCTGAGTGTTTAAGGCGTCTTTGGCGTCACCATTGTTGAACTGATCAGAGCAGAAGATGAGTTGCTGTTGGGTGTTAGTGGCTGGAATCTTGTCTTTTTTTTCAGATTCGAGGTTTTATTGTGGGAGCTTTAGTTTCTTATTTTTTATATAGGTTTTTAAAAGGTTTTTGTTATAGTTTTCGTTATTTTGTCAAATACGAAACAGAAAACTGAAGTGATCCCGCTGTGTGCTCATAACTGAAATCACTGAATTTTTAAAGAAAATATTTTTATTAAAAAAAAATAAAAATATACAAAAAATTTGTTAAGAGTTTTGAAACAGATACCAAAATCAAAGAATGAAAGAAATATTATGTCCAGCTGTGCCAAGTTTAACAATATGTAAATGCGTCAAGTTCTTGCCAGTAAATGTTTAAAAAATATCGAATATAAAAAAATTTATAATAATAAAAAAAAATTGTGTGATTTTTTTAGCCAAAGAAACAATGACAATCCTCTAAGTCTCCAGCCGCGAAAAAAGGCATTAAAAAAATACCAAAGGTTACCTACTTCCTCCTTATTATCTCAAATAAAGTAAATATAAATAAAATAAAGAATGTTTAAGAAAAAAAAATTACAAATAAAACATAACTCTAAATCTCCAGAGCAAAACTACAACATAATTAGATTTTAACATGAAATAAACCAAAACTGATCAAGAACTGAACTAGAACTGAACTAGAACTGAACTAGAACTGAACTAGAACTGAACTAGAACTGAACTAGAACTGAACTAGAACTGAACTAGAACTGAACTAGAACTGAACTAGAACTGAACTAGAACTGAACTAGAACTGAACTAGAACTGAACTAGAACTGAACTAGAACTGAACTAGAACTGAACTAGAACTGAACTAGAACTGAACTAGAACTGAACTAGAACTGAACTAGAACTGAACTAGAACTGAACTAGAACTGAACTAGAACTGAACTAGAACTGAACTAGAACTGAACTAGAACTGAACTAGAACTGAACTAGAACTGAACTAGAACTGAACTAGAACTGAACTAGAACTGAACTAGAACTGAACTAGAACTGAACTAGAACTGAACTAGAACTGAACTAGAACTGAACTAGAACTGAACTAGAACTGAACTAGAACTGAACTAGAACTGAACTAGAACTGAACTAGAACTGAACTAGAACTGAACTAGAACTGAACTAGAACTGAACTAAAACTGAACTAAAACTGAACTAGAACTAAACTTGAATTGAAAATGTAAACACATTTTCGTGTTTAAACTTTTGGGATTATCTTTCTTCGTTGAACTTTAAAGAAAATTTTAAGAGATTCTTATTTTATTTGTTTCGACTTGAAGCTTCTTAATTTTTTTATGACTTTTTCTCCAGCTTTAACAAGCTGTTATAAATGTCGTAAATTGTTATAAATTTTGAAAATTTATGTTAAATTTTTAGCCAAACAACATTAATGTTTATTAACAAAAAAACCATAAATTCAAACACAATAACTGAAAATAAAATGAAATAAAGAAATTCTTAATAAAAATTTAAAACAAGCGCCAGCAGGACAAATAAATATTTTTATAAATTTCTTATATTTATTCCCTTAAATTCGGCAGTTACGATCGACCTACCGATCGCTTATTGTTAAAACTTAAGAAGGGGATTAATTTTGTCTGTCCGAAGCTGCTGGTATTTTTTAAAACTCACTCCTTTTTTGCGCTTGTCACTGATACTTTCGGATTAAAAGTTTTTGCTTCTTAAATATAATAATCATATGATGAAATCAAGCGATGATTAAGCTTCACAGCAAGACTTTTTTTTAAATATTTGTTAACAATACCAGAAAAAAAATTTCAAGGATTATATTTTTGAAAATTTACAGTGGCTGTATTATATAGGAAATATGGTTTTAAGTTAAATATTTATTGATTAATGTTTTATTTTTTGGATTTTTTTATGAGGCAGCCAATGGAAAGAATTATTAGGAAATGAAATTTTGTTAAATTATTTTAATGATCTTGTTAATTTTTGCAGTTTTAAAATTAATTAAAACTTCTATATAATGAATGAGTCAGTTTCAGTTAAGAGATCATTGGACTTAAAGTTCATATAAACGTCAGTTCAATATTTTTCTTTTTTTTTAATTCGTACTTACTTAAAGCTTAAAGGGGTTTTAAAATGCTTTAAGAATGGAAGCAGCTTTATTTCTTAAGCTTTCGAAAGCTTATTTTAAGAAGCTTTTTGAAAGTCGAATGTTGGCTTAAGAAAAGGCGGCCAAACTTTCTGAAAACTGCTAGAAACTTGTGAAGTATTCAAATTTTCAACCTTGACCTAATTTCCTTAATTCTTTATAACTTTAGTAACAAAGTTTGAACAATTTTTCGAAAAATATCTCAAGTTATCCAATACTTCTCAGAAGAATATAACCAAAGTTTTGTTTAATTTTTTTTAATTTACCTCTTTAGGAAAAATTTCCAAAATTAAAATTTCTAAAAAAAAATATTTCCACAAAAATTTTATTTTAATATTTTTTTCATTGTCGTTTTAATTAAATACTAGAACTGAACTAGAACTGAACTAGAACTGAACTAGAACTGAACTAGAACTGAACTAGAACTGAACTAGAACTGAACTAGAACTGAACTAGAACTGAACTAGAACTGAACTAGAACTGAACTAGAACTGAACTAGAACTGAACTAGAACTGAACTAGAACTGAACTAGAACTGAACTAGAACTGAACTAGAACTGAACTAGAACTGAACTAGAACTGAACTAGAACTGAACTAGAACTGAACTAGAACTGAACTAGAACTGAACTAGAACTGAACTAGAACTGAACTAGAACTGAACTAGAACTGAACTAGAACTGAACTAGAACTGAACTAGAACTGAACTAGAACTGAACTAGAACTGAACTAGAACTGAACTAGAACTGAACTAGAACTGAACTAGAACTGAACTAGAACTGAACTAGAACTGAACTAGAACTGAACTAGAACTGAACTAGAACTGAACTAGAACTGAACTAGAACTGAACTAGAACTGAACTAGAACTGAACTAGAACTGAACTAGAACTGAACTAGAACTGAACTAGAACTGAACTAGAACTGAACTAGAACTGAACTAGAACTGAACTAGAACTGAACTAGAACTGAACTAGAACTGAACTAGAACTGAACTAGAACTGAACTAGAACTGAACTAGAACTGAACTAGAACTGAACTAGAACTGAACTAGAACTGAACTAGAACTGAACTAGAACTGAACTAGAACTGAACTAGAACTGAACTAGAACTGAACTAGAACTGAACTAGAACTGAACTAGAACTGAACTAGAACTGAACTAGAACTGAACTAGAACTGAACTAGAACTGAACTAGAACTGAACTAGAACTGAACTAGAACTGAACTAGAACTGAACTAGAACTGAACTAGAACTGAACTAGAACTGAACTAGAACTGAACTAGAACTGAACTAGAACTGAACTAGAACTGAACTAGAACTGAACTAGAACTGAACTAGAACTGAACTAGAACTGAACTAGAACTGAACTAGAACTGAACTAGAACTGAACTAGAACTGAACTAGAACTGAACTAGAACTGAACTAGAACTGAACTAGAACTGAACTAGAACTGAACTAGAACTGAACTAGAACTGAACTAGAACTGAACTAGAACTGAACTAGAACTGAACTAGAACTGAACTAGAACTGAACTAGAACTGAACTAGAACTGAACTAGAACTGAACTAGAACTGAACTAGAACTGAACTAGAACTGAACTAGAACTGAACTAGAACTGAACTAGAACTGAACTAGAACTGAACTAGAACTGAACTAGAACTGAACTAGAACTGAACTAGAACTGAACTAGAACTGAACTAGAACTGAACTAGAACTGAACTAGAACTGAACTAGAACTGAACTAGAACTGAACTAGAACTGAACTAGAACTGAACTAGAACTGAACTAGAACTGAACTAGAACTGAACTAGAACTGAACTAGAACTGAACTAGAACTGAACTAGAACTGAACTAGAACTGAACTAGAACTGAACTAGAACTGAACTAGAACTGAACTAGAACTGAACTAGAACTGAACTAGAACTGAACTAGAACTGAACTAGAACTGAACTAGAACTGAACTAGAACTGAACTAGAACTGAACTAGAACTGAACTAGAACTGAACTAGAACTGAACTAGAACTGAACTAGAACTGAACTAGAACTGAACTAGAACTGAACTAGAACTGAACTAGAACTGAACTAGAACTGAACTAGAACTGAACTAGAACTGAACTAGAACTGAACTAGAACTGAACTAGAACTGAACTAGAACTGAACTAGAACTGAACTAGAACTGAACTAGAACTGAACTAGAACTGAACTAGAACTGAACTAGAACTGAACTAGAACTGAACTAGAACTGAACTAGAACTGAACTAGAACTGAACTAGAACTGAACTAGAACTGAACTAGAACTGAACTAGAACTGAACTATAACTGAACTATAACTGAACAATAACTGAACAATAACTGAACTAGAACTGAACTAGAACTGAACTAGAACTGAACTAGAACTGAACTAGAACTGAACTAGAACTGAACTAGAACTGAACTAGAACTGAACTAGAACTGAACTAGAACTGAACTAGAACTGAACTAGAACTGAACTAGAACTGAACTAGAACTGAACTAGAACTGAACTAGAACTGAACTAGAACTGAACTAGAACTGAACTAGAACTGAACTAGAACTGAACTAGAACTGAACTAGAACTGAACTAGAACTGAACTAGAACTGAACTAGAACTGAACTAGAACTGAACTAGAACTGAACTAGAACTGAACTAGAACTGAACTAGAACTGAACTAGAACTGAACTAGAACTGAACTAGAACTGAACTAGAACTGAACTAGAACTGAACTAGAACTGAACTAGAACTGAACTAGAACTGAACTAGAACTGAACTAGAACTGAACTAGAACTGAACTAGAACTGAACTAGAACTGAACTAGAACTGAACTAGAACTGAACTAGAACTGAACTAGAACTGAACTAGAACTGAACTAGAACTGAACTAGAACTGAACTAGAACTGAACTAGAACTGAACTAGAACTGAACTAGAACTGAACTAGAACTGAACTAGAACTGAACTAGAACTGAACTAGAACTGAACTAGAACTGAACTAGAACTGAACTAGAACTGAACTAGAACTGAACTAGAACTGAACTAGAACTGAACTAGAACTGAACTAGAACTGAACTAGAACTGAACTAGAACTGAACTAGAACTGAACTAGAACTGAACTAGAACTGAACTAGAACTGAACTAGAACTGAACTAGAACTGAACTAGAACTTAGCTAGAACTGAACTAGAATTGAACTAGAACTGATTTTTTTAAACTTTCATAGATTTATTGTAGGTACTTTTCGATTTATCTTAACCAAAAAAAAAAATTCTAAATTTCCAAAAAAAATTTTTGGCTTTATTTTGCTCATAACTTTCGCAGTTAAGCAGTTACAATTTTTCGAAAAATAACTAAACATTCCTAATACTTTAAGCAATATTAAATAATAGTTTCAGTTAAATCAAGGCATTTATTTTTAATATAAAAAATCTTTAAAATCTAGAAGTTGATGGAAACATTTTAAATTTTTTCAAACTTGTTTTTATAAAATCAAATTGTGATAAGTCCGGGCATGATCTTCTTTTAATCTCAATATAATTTTCCTAAAACTTTAATCTAATTTCCGTTTGTTAATAACTATAATAATAATTTCCAAATTTAAGAATTTGCAAAAAAAATATTTCTTTAATTTTCCTCTTTTGCTCATAACTTTCGCAGTTATGCAGATAAAATTATTCAAAAAATACCTGATTATTCCCAATATTTTAAACATTATTATAATGAAGTTTGAATTTAATTACTCTATTAGTTTAAATGTAAAAAATCATCAAAGTCTAAAAATTTATGAAAAAATTTTTTCTCAAAAGACTTGTTTTGTTTTTGCATATTTTGACTTCAAAAATCAATAGAAATCAAATCGGTTTAAGACTTTTTGTTTTAAAGGCAAAGCCGATTACATAGTTTGGAGTCCTGCGGTTAATGTTGCCACACATCGTGTCTAATCCCTAAAGATCGTTAAAGTGTGTCGATCGTATATACATGTGTTTGACTAAGATCGTTTTTAATAATTCCCATGTTTAACACCATGTTAATCGCATTAATCTCTTGTGCTAAAAATAATTAGTAATGTGTAGCCTAAACATACGCAACAAATCCTGATGGTTTGTGCAACATAAATATATGTTGCAAGAGCAGACAGACAGACATTTCTGTTAAGGCATGGAAGTGTTAAATAAGGAGAGAAGAGAAAAAATAAGTGTCACTACGCCACATGAGGCCGAAAAGGGCCATATAAGAAAAATAAAAGGGAATGACAGACCGTTGGACTATCTCAAAATTTTAGCTCTTACTTAGAGATTAAAATGATGTTAAAGGAGTAGAATTTGTTTTGATATTTAAACCCAAATATTGTATTTATTTTAGCTTAACGTCACACTTTACAGGATCAACAAATGTCAGTGAAAAGTCTTGAAATGAAAATGAAAGAAATGATCCTGTTCATGTTCATTATCTCGTTCATAAAGATCTTGAATTACTTATAAATATTTATTTTTTTTTTTTGAAATTTGTTTTCATCGTAACTTAAACTCCATAGAAAAGTGTTAATACTGCGTGAAATTAGATTTACTTTTTGTTTTCAAATTTTATTTCTTTTGAAAAGTAAAAATCGCCCAAGTTGAAAGTATTTTCTTATACAAAAAAAACGATCTTTTCTCTTTTACTTTTGGACAGTTTATGACCAAAAAACTGCGTTAATATATTTTAAACATTAAAATAAACATTTGCAAAATGACTTTTGCTTTTTTTATCGTAATTTTCTTTGTACTTTTAAAACCATTTAAAGCCTTTTTCGTCTAAAAACAAACATTTTTGGTTCTCATCGCCAGGGCGTGAATAAAGCAGGAAATTGTTTTCCAGGAATTTCCAAAAAACTAAAATAATACCCTTTTTAATACGGGCTAAATAGTAGAATAGAACTATAGAAAATGGATAGATAAAACTATAGTAAGGAAAATATTGCTTTAGAGTTTGCTAAGGAAATATTTTTTTAGATTTTCAGGATTTACGAAAATTTTTTTAAATAAATTTTATAACTATTTTCTTCATAACTTTTGTTAGACACCAGAAAAAAGACAAATTTTATTGAGATTAAATTAAGATCCCGTCAGGACTTATCTTTATTTATTGAACAAAATAAAATTTTGGAAATAAAACTGAAATTTTTTCAATCAATTTCTTGACTTTGATGAATTTTGACATTTAAACTAATTGATTATTTTAACTGAAGACATCGTTATGATAATATATAAAGTATTAGGAGTGATCAGGTTATTTTAGAAAAATTCTAACCGCTTCGTTGAAAAAGTTATGAGGAAAATGGTAAAAAAGTCAAATAATTTTTTTATGCATTTTTTTTAATTTCAAAATATTGTGGTTACGAATGGAAATTAGATAAAAATTTAGAAAAATTATATTAAGACTAAGATAAGATCCTGTCAGAGCATTTCTTAATTTTTTATAAAAAATAAATTAAAAAAAATTTCAATCAATTTCTTGACTTTGACGAATTTTGACATTAAAACTAATTAGGTAATTTAACTGAAAACATCGTTATGGTAATATATAAAGTAGTAGGAGTGATCAGATATATTTAGAAAAATTTTAACTTCTTAACTGCAAAAGTTATAAGCAAAAAAGTAAAATTAGTCAAAAATTTTTTTTGCAAATCTTTTTAAGTTAAAATTTTTTCTTGTGTTAATGAACGGAAATAAGATGAAAATCTTAGGAAAAGTATATTGAGATTAAGATAAGATCATGTCAGGACTTATTATAATCTGGTTTTAAAAAAATGAGGTTGAATAGATTTCCAGATTTTGAAGATTTTTTATACTCAAACCAATTGATTAATTTAATTAAAATTTTCTCTATGATTATATCTAAAGTATTAGAAGTAATCAGGTAAATTTAAAGAATTTGTATCTGCTTGGCTGAAAAATTTATGAGCAAAATAGAAAAATTAGTAATATAAATTTTGTTTCCAAATTTTTTTTTTTAATTTAAATTTTTTCTTGTGTTAACGAACGTAAATAAAATGAAAGTTTTAGAAAAATTATATTGAGGTAAAAATAAGATCGTGTGAGGAGGACTTATCATAATTTGTTTTTAAGATAATGAGTTTGAAAAAATTAAAAATTTTCTCTCCAATTTCTAGATTTTCAAGATTTTTTATATTCAAACTACTTGGATAATTTAACTGAAACTACAATATAATATTGTTTAAAGTATTAGGAATAATCTGTTATTTTTTAAAAAATTATATCTGCTTCATTGCAAAAGTTATAAGCAAAAAAGTACAATAAGTCAAAAAAGAAAATTTTGAAAAATTTGAATTTTTTAATTTTTAGAGACAAAATAAATCTGATTAGAAGTATAACGAAATTATCTTTAAATCGCTTTCAAAGTTTAAGAGATTATAAGTTCTTTGGATTTTAAAGTAAAGAAAATATTTTTTAGGAAATATTTCAATATTTTAATTTGTGAAAAATTCATAAAAATTGAAGATGGCAAAGATCTAATATTTTTATTACATGATCATAAAACTATCAATATTCCTAACTGTTAATGCCAAAAGGCCCTATCTTGCCTTCAGCATTAATATTGTGTTGAGCAGATACACCCTATCTGCTCTTGATATATATTAAAGCTGATTGTTGTAAATGTTCTAAAAATCATGCTATCTCCCTCTTCAATAAGGCCTAATTTCAGCTGTCAACTGGTCCAAAACGTCTAATATGTAGCTTCCGTTTTGGCCCTAAGAATTAATCCTTCTTCTTATACTAACAGCCAACAGCAAAGGTAACAATAAATCCATTGATTCCAAAATTCCTAATCCTAATACAATTTGTGTTCTTATTTTCGTTCTCCTTTCATATTGTACGCTGGGTTTGTATCTTTGTGAGCGACAACTTGAAAGTTCCATAGTTATCCAGCTCAGAGATTTACTTATCGAGTTTTGTTTTCCCAACCAGCTCTTCACCCCAACATTTGGCCCTAATCGAACCGAATTGGAAAAAAAAGCTTTCGATTGTTCTCTGGCATTGTTTCAATTGAGTCTCTTGGAAATAATTGGATTTACTCTTGCGGCTAATTAAACACATTCAAATTACATACATTACACCAAATCAAAAGGTACGTTTGCATAAAGCTTTTCCTTTTTTAGTCTGCAAAGTGCATTTGTTTCGAACGCTCGAAAGGTCAATTTTAGTTTTTTTAATATTTATTTATTTCAAGCTACTCTTAGTAGCCACCATAAAAATTCGAAAATTTCAAAGAAAAATCAAAGAATAATTTAAAAAGAAAAAATATATATATAAAAAACCCCGATTAAATAAATACATACAAAATAAAAAATAAAGAAAATCAAGATTTGCCTAAAATTTCAAGAGGAATACCGAAATTAAAAAGAAAGGAATAGAAGTGATCAAAAGAAAACCACAAAAAGGGGAGATTTGGCGTCTAATTCGCCACAACGTGGGACAATTTAAATATTATAATTAATCCTGATCACTACCAGTTAATTGTGAGTTAATTGTGCAATTTTTTTTAATTAAAACAAAAAAAAATAAAAATCTTTTGTAAGAAAAAAATCCATGATTTATCACCAATTTATTTTGTTTAAAAAAAAAAATTATTTAATTCACGGCGAATGTGCGGCGAAAAAACATTACCCCTTAATTAATATCATTCTCCTTGGCTCTTTTAAATTCTCCTTTTCCTTAAACTCCTCGTCACCGAAATATTTCCCCTCTTCCTACAGATTATGCTCATCTATGTTACATGATTTTTTTCAGCATAAATTTACAAAATTTATCTTACTCTTTTAATTTTAAATTCATTCGTACTCTCTTAACATTTTTGGTAAAGAGAATTTTCTCTTGATATTTGTTTAAAAGCTTTCATTTGATATCAATAAAAAAAAAAAAATTTCTTTGATCTCTATCTTAGAACTTTTTGTAACAAAGTAGTAAAAAACAAATTCATATAAAAAGAAAACAGTATTACCGTGAGGTTAAAAACTAATTAATTAATTAATAAAGTAAATCAATAAGCAAATATTTTAAATAAATAGCTTAATAAATAAATAAATAAATAAATAGACAGATAAATATATAAATATAAAATATACATACATAAATAAATAAAATTACAGATTGCAAATCGAATTAAAATAGTTAATAAAATATATTTCGCTACTAAATTTTAAAACATTTCGTTTTCGATATAATATTCTCCCAATATATCATACAATTTAAAAAAAAAAATAGTGAGTTGTTATTACTAACGTATTAGCAGTTATTTCAAGTTATCAAAATTGTTTTCAACCACTTAATCGAAATTTTTTCAAAATTTTATCATCCATTGCCATTTAAAGTTTTGATCACCCTTGAAATATTTATTTATACAACTTTAACAATCCAGTTAAAGGATTTATATTCATAAAATACAATTCTATATTGAGCTTAGAATTGGTCGTTATCCAAATACTAAAAGTCAGGGAAATCAAATCATCTATCTATTCCCAATTTTTTCAAATCTTAAAAGAATACAAAAAAAGGTTAAAAAATTACACATCTAAGAAGTCTACTAAAAAATATAGCAATATTTTAAGATAAATCATAAGCATATCATAATAACAAGATCCTTTTGTTATTGGTCAATATTAAGACTCTTTGATTACTTTTATTTCTAACCTTTTTCAACCGCTTTTCTTAAATATTCTTTATTGAAAATTAAAAAAAAAGTTTTTCGCAAAATTATTTTATTTATATAAATTTATTTCTCGGCAACACTTTTCCGTTTGCTAACATTTTTTTTTGCTTTGTTTACTTTCATTTTTTTCACTCTCCTGGAAAGTTTCCAAAAACCAAGAAAAGCTTTTTGTTAAAAAAAAGGAAGATTGAGAAAAGTAAACAAACGAATTGGATTTTATGTAAACAAATACATTAGGTCTGTTCATTGATCAAGTTACACAGATTTTCTTATATGAATTAATGTGTGTTATGTTCATGCTACCATCCTTCAACCTATTTATTTAGTAAATTATATTTGTTGAGTAACATTCAAGGTTTATGCTTAACCTTAAGTTTTAGTTATTGTTTGTAAACAAGATTACAAATTAATTTTGAAGTTAGTTTCCAAGAAAATTAAAATCGATTTTTACCACAGTTGCATAATATAATTATCATCTCTAGTTTGACGAAAATCAGAGTTTCGTTCTTTAAAATCAAATTTAAAATTAATTGGAATTATCCACGTCCAAATTAATAATATTTATTTTTTTTACAATCCTTCTGCCTCATAGGTTTTTGAAATTTTTAAAATCGTTTTATTGTTCTTTGCAATTGGTATTCTATTATTCATAGTTTCGCAAGATTTTCTCAAAATTTTGTTTTGAGATCATTTTTCTATTTGTTCACATTTATTAGGGAAGAGACCTAATACGTTGATTCATTACTGGAATTACATAGTAATTCTATGTAAACAAAAGTTCAACGACCTTAAACGAGATTTGTTTTCAAAACAGCTGATCGCATCCCAGCAACCAATTTATATGCGGATACGATCTAGGTAAATTTTCAAACAAATTACCTTTTTTTCGTTTGTATTACTGAAATACAACTTTACAATCATATTGCAACATTTATTCAAATTTATTAATTTTGGGTATTAACATTTGTTTAATACAATTCATTTGAAAATTTTCAAATCTTTGGCATCTTGAAAGGACAATTGTACTAGCATATTTTATTAGTTGCTTCGTTCGGTGAACTTTGGTACATTTTACCAAAATTTCATTCTCGCTAGTTACGTTTCCTACCAATTCAAGATTGTTTAATTTCAAATTAATTTCGTTTTTCGCAAATTCTTGAATAAATTTGAATAAATTTCTTCAATTTCAGTACTTAGTTCCAATTACTTTACAAATTTCATTATCCAAATCTTTGTTTATCAAATCTCAAAATGTCGTTGGACAATTTCATCCGTTTAGCGGACGGTATTGTAGAATTCGAGGCGGACCTTAACGATAACCAGTTTCCGGTGACATCGCTGCATACTATTGAAGTGCATCGTTCGGAGCTTAAGTCCAACTGGTGTCAAGTTAAGGTTGCCTACGATAAATTCATTCTTGAAGCCGAAAAGGAAGCAGATAATGAAGATCCTATAGACATAGAGTCATTCAAATTTAAGTACAAGAGTACTTATATTACGTACTGTAATTGCTTGACAAAATTGTCAGAAATTTCCGACTCTTTTCGAGTACCTCGCGCTCCCATTCTGGAGCCAAGTACGTCCAGGGATCTCGGTGTCTCCAATCAAGCTTCCTCTCGCAGTTTACACTTGCCTCCAATCGAAATCGATACCTTTTATGGTAGTTATGCTACCTGGCCCACATTCCGCGATATGTTCACAGCGGTAGTGTCAAACTCCAAAGCCAGTAATGTCGAGAAATTGTTTTATCTCACACAGAAGACAAAAGGCGAGGCCAGGGAGATAGTAAAGAAAAGTCCACTTACTAACGAAGGTTTCGATATGGCTTGGAGGGACTTGTGCGTTCGATATGAAAACCGAAGAGTCCTGGTGAATGGCCAATTGAAGATTCTCTTCAACATCCAGACCATTCATTCCGAATCAGGAAAGTTAATAAAACAGATTCAGAGAGATATTAACTCATGTATCTCAATCCTTAAACTTTATGGCATTGACGTATCAAGTTGGGATCCGATCTTCGTTTTCATATGTACGAACAAACTTCCCGAGACTACATTGACATTGTGGGAGCAAGAATTAAAAGATAAGACTTCCATTCCCAAGTGGTCAGAACTAAGCGAGTTTCTGACCAATCGTTATAGAACCTTAGAATCCGTTTCCGAGATTCGGGGTACGAATAAAAATAACGAAACGAAGTCGAAAAATGCTCCAGTTCAAAATTCAAAACCAAGAGTCAATAGTTTCCAAACAAATGTTTCGGTTCCACAGTGTCAATTATGTCCCAAAGAAAACCATATAATCCGCAAGTGTCCTAAATTCCTAAAAATGGATCATCAACATCGTTTCAACGAAGTTAAAAGGCAGAATCTGTGTCTTAATTGTTTTTCGAAAACCCACAGTATGAGAAATTGCACTAGCAAGAATACATGCTTCAAATGCCAAAAAAGACACAACACTCTTTTGCATAAAGATGTTGCTAATTCAAACACTTCACAAGAGCCTAGTACGAGCCAAGCTTCCAATCTAAATGCCGATTCGACTCCATACACTGGCCCAATTACTCGTAGCAAAATACAGTCCACAAATACATCAAATCCAGACAGTGTGCAGTCTTGTTTCGCCTCCAGTTCTAGAGGAGTTTTGTTAGGAACAGCCTGGGTAAATATATGCCATTTGGGTATAAGATACCAGGCTCGCGCCCTAATTGATTCAGGCTCCGAAGGCACTTTTATTTCAGAGCGTATGTTCAATCGTCTTAATCTTCCTTCCAAACCTACTAGCGTTCAAATTTCAGGATTGAATAATACCGTCTCTGCAAAGGTGCACAACCAATGCTCCTTTGTATTGGGCTCCCAATTAGACAGTGAGATTTCCATTCCTGACACGGCACTTGTGGTTCCACATTTATCAAATAGCTTGCCTTCGCAAGCAATTTCAGATTTCGACTTTACAAATCTTCCTGATGTTCCATTGGCTGATCCTAAGTTTTTCATTAGTTCGAAGATCGATATGCTAATTGGCGGCGACCTTTTCCCTTCTATTATCTGCTCCGGGATAAAGCATAACATATGTCAGTCCTTAATAGCGCAAGAAACCATCTTCGGATGGATTCTTACTGGTCCAGTCTCCAATTTCTCAAGTTCTGGTCCCAAGGTAACTTCATATTTCTGCGAAATTTCCTTGGATAAGGAAATTTCTCGTTTTTGGGAGGTGGAGAATCTTCCAAGGAAGAACTTCATGTCTCCATCCGATCAGTACTGTGAGGACTTGTATCGTAGGACAACCAAGCGGAATTCAGATGGAAGATACATAGTTTCACTTCCATTTAAGGAAGAATTTCCAAACTCACTACACTTAGGTCATTCTAGGACAAGTGCCATGGCACAATTCTTCCGAAACGAGGCTAGATTGATACGAACTCCAAGCTTCAAAATCGAATACGACCAGGTGGTTCAGGAGTATGAAGACCTTGGTCATATGAAGCGAATTCAATCGTCAAACCTCTCGGAAAGTCCAAATGTTTATTATCTGCCACACCATGCGGTAATCAAACCAGAAAGTTTGACAACCAAAGTTCGTGTGGTGTTCAACGCTTCTACTCCATCATCCAATGGACAAAGCCTGAACTCGTTACTCCATATAGGCCCTGTTCTGCAGAATGACTTAACTCTCCTTATTTTGAAATGGCGTTTTTTTCAATATGTTTTCAATGCAGACATCCAAAAGATGTATAGGCAGATTTTAGTTAATGAAAGTCATACTCCTTATCAACGAATCTTGTTTAGAAGTAATCCAAATGGTCCAATTTGCGATTACGAGTTGAAAACTGTCACATTCGGAGTCAATAGTGCGCCGTATCTTGCTATTCGGACTTTACTTCAATTGGCGGATGATGTTCAAGCCCTTTATCCAATAGCTAGTTCAATACTTAGAAATGCCATGTACGTCGATGATGTCCTAGCAGGAGCTCATACTATACAGGATTCCATCAAAGCTAGAAAAGAATTGTTCCAGGCGTTACAATCCGCAGGATTTTCTTTGAGAAAGTGGACATCGAACTCCAGAGACATTTTAAGCGACATACCACCAGACCATCTGCTTCGCGAAGACTTTCTCCAGTTTGAAGATAGTAGTTCCACAAAAACCTTGGGTATCCGGTGGAACGCGCGTGGTGATGACTTTTACTTTGTAGCAAGTCCATTTGCAAATCAGGGAAATTTCACAAAGAGGGAAGTCTTATCCCAAATCGCTAAACTTTTCGATCCAGCAGGTTGGTTAGCCCCATGTATAATCCAAGCAAAAATCATTATGCAGAAAATTTGGATGGACGGTACTGGATGGGATGAAGTCCTGTCTCCAGATACTCTTTCTCAATGGAAATCCTTCCAGTCACACTACTCCGTTATCAATACCATTCGGGTTCCTCGATGGATTGGTTATTGTCCAAATGCCGACGTCCAATTCCATGGATTTTGCGATGCGTCCGAAAAAGCATACGCAGCGGCATTATATATCCGAATAGCAGATTCAAATTCGATTTCTACCTATCTAGTCACATCCAAGACTAAGGTAGCTCCTATCAAAACGATTTCTATTCCACGATTAGAACTTTGCGGAGCAGTTTTATTGGCCGAAATGGTTGATAGCCTACTTCCACGGCTAGATTTACAAAAATATTCCTATTATTGCTGGACGGATTCTACAATTGTGCTCTCATGGTTGGCGAAACCCGCTTGTAGCTGGCTCACTTTTGTAGCGAATCGGGTATCCAAGATCAGTCAAGTGATTGAGTATTCCCAATGGCGGCATGTGAACTCCGAGTCTAATCCAGCTGACCTAGCAAGTCGAGGTGTAAGTCCACAGGATCTTTCGGATAATGATCTTTGGTGGTTTGGACCTCATTGGCTCAAATCCGAAAAATCAGACTGGCCAAAATCCAACAATTCCACGTTTCCAGCTACTGATCTTGAAACCAAATCCGTGAGAGTACATTTTTCGTACTTTAATAACTTTGAAGACCTAATAGAACGTTTTTCATCGCTTTCAAGGGCTTTGAGAGTCATGGCCTATGTCTACAGGTTTTTCTTAAGAACAAATCCAAGATTTCGTCCAAACTTCTACAGGAATTCCCTTTCGCTCACTAGTTCAGAAATTAAGTTCGTCCGAGATCAGCTCATTTCGGTTAGTCAAAAGGCGAGTTATCCAATAGAATACAAAGCTCTCTATTCTAGACATGAAATTTCCAAGTCCAGCAGTCTCTTGAGCTTAAATCCATTTGTTGATCCAGAAGGAATAATGCGTTCTTGTGGTCGGCTTGAATCCTCGCCTGACCTTTCCTATAATGAAAAGCATCCGATCATTATTCCCTACAATAGCCACTTTGCACGGATCCTAGTCAAATTTATCCACGAGATAAGCCTTCATGGAGGAAACCAGTTGGTATTGCGGCTTCTCCGGACTCAATATTGGATCCCCAAGGCCAAAAATCTTATTAAAACAACGATAGGAAAATGTAAAATATGTGTAATTTACAAAAAGAGATGCCAAAGGCAGATGATGGCAGCTTTGCCGAGCGAGCGCACCGAAATTTCCCGGCCTTTCACTCACACAGGCTTAGACTTCGCTGGCCCTTTTGACATCAAAAGTTACTCTGGACGAGCCTGTCGCATTTCAAAGGGATACGTTTGTGTCTTTGTGTGCTTTTCCACGAAGGCTATACATTTGGAAGCCACTTCTGATTTATCCACACCTGCATTCCTAGCAGCCTTTAGCCGATTTGTCTCACGACGCGGTTGTCCTCTTCACCTCCATTCCGATAATGGGACTACATTCGTGGGAGCATCAAAAGTTCTGGCTAAAGAGTTTATTCAAACTTCGCAGCAGCGTATACTGTCCAATTACGCACATCAAAACATTTCGTGGCACTTTATCCCCGCGGGAGCTCCACATATGGGTGGATTATGGGAAGCTGGGGTAAAGAGTTTCAAAGCGCATTTCCGTAAGATATCCGGTTGCCACAAATACACATTCGAAGAGTTTTCCACACTACTTTCGAAGATTGAATCCTGTTTGAACTCCAGACCTATTTCGCCTATTTCGACTGAGCCTTCTGATCTCTGCGCACTCACTCCAGGACATTTTCTCATCGGAACTCCAATTCTTGCACCGATTGATCCTCAAATAAGTACTTCTCCTATTTCTGTCACAAATCGGTGGCAAAGACTTCAAGCAATTCATCAAAACTTCTGCTCCAGATGGAAAAATGAGTACTTAAAGGAGATGGGAAAAAGAGTTAAATGGCAAAGACCGGAAATTAATGTTAATCCAGGGGCGCTGGTAGTGATCAAGGACGAAAATCTCCCTCCGAATTCTTGGCGCCTCGGTAGAGTAACCAAAATCTTTACGGGTACCGATGATCGCGCACGGGTAGCCGAAGTTCTTACGCAGCGTGGGTCAATAGTTAGGCCCATAGTCAAATTGATAATTCTTCCTAACAATTCCTAAATAGCGTTTGCAAATTTCTTTCTGTTTCATATGTATCTTCTTTTCAGCTTCATCATGCCCAAAAAGTCACAAAACTCATCTAAGGGATTTATCAGCAAATATAACGCTTATCCCTGCCGCATATGCAAGCGACCTCATCCACTACGTACATGTCGCAAGTTCCTTGCGATGAACATGGCAGATCGTATCAGCGTTGTTCGAAAACACAAATATTGTTCAAATTGTTTAGCGCACGATCATTCGCAGGGAACTTGCTTCTCAAAACACGGGTGTAAACATTGTCGGAAATTTCATCACACGTTACTCCATGTCAACCCTCGTTTGGTAAAGGATCTGATTCCTTCTAGATCTTCTTCTAGATCTCCAACCCCTGAAGCTTCGACATCCTCCCGAACATCAAGACGACGCTCTTCGACTTCCAAACAGCGATCTGCACAGAAGGAGTTAAGTAAAAACCGTCAATCCGCAACACATTCGTCGACCTCCACATCTAAAGCGGCTACCTGGACTACTATTCTACGTCAGAATACCACTGTTTTGTTGCCGACCGTTCTGGTTAAGATCGGGTCAAAAACCGCACATGCCCGTGCATTGTTAGACTCGGGTTCGGTAGTCAGTCGAGTGGCAAAAGGCCTAATTGATAAACTTGGGTTAACAACATATACTTTGAATGATGAAACGGTCTGTCCACTTGTTCTAAAATCTCGGTTTGACGCCACATCAAAAATAGAAGGAACGTTCCGGGTTGACAACAGAATTGCAATGCGAACTCCTGCGCAGTCGCTTCCCGAGTCCTATAAAAAGAATTTTAAGGACTTGTTTATCGCGGACTTAAAATTCTATGAATCCGCCCCAATAGATATTATAATCGGGGTCGACCTCTATCCGAAGGTCATCTCCGAAGGTGTCATATCTAGAACCGGTTTTCCGACAGCCCAAAGTACTGTCTTCGGCTGGATCATTTACGGTCCTGCAACTCTTTAACTATTTTTCAAATGCACTTTAGGCTGAAGCAAATGCAAACGTATTTTTTCCTATTCCTATTTTCTTATTGTATTACATTATTTATAATTTTAAAACTTAATTGAATTGTATTAAACTGAATTTCATGTTGTTCAAAATTATTGAAATCCTTTGTCTTTTCCTTACAGAAGCAACATCTTAGACGGGAGCAGCTTGATTCTTCCATTATTCATTGCATATATCCTGCAAGGCGGGCGGCAATGTTAATGCCAAAAGGCCCTATCTTGCCTTCAGCATTAATATTGTGTTGAGCAGATACACCCTATCTGCTCTTGATATATATTAAAGCTGATTGTTGTAAATGTTCTAAAAATCATGCTATCTCCCTCTTCAATAAGGCCTAATTTCAGCTGTCAACTGGTCCAAAACGTCTAATATGTAGCTTCCGTTTTGGCCCTAAGAATTAATCCTTCTTCTTATACTAACAGCCAACAGCAAAGGTAACAATAAATCCATTGATTCCAAAATTCCTAATCCTAATACAATTTGTGTTCTTATTTTCGTTCTCCTTTCATATTGTACGCTGGGTTTGTATCTTTGTGAGCGACAACTTGAAAGTTCCATAGTTATCCAGCTCAGAGATTTACTTATCGAGTTTTGTTTTCCCAACCAGCTCTTCACCCCAACACTAACTAAACTCATATTTTGGAATATTTTCTGAAAAAAATTTTGATTTTATTAAAATAAAGTAAATAAAGTGAAAACACAAAATTTTGTATTGAAGCCATTTCCGTCATTTGGTCTTATATGGGAGCTTATAACTATCGTTATAAGTTGGCAAAAAATTTTCTAAAAATATCGACATATTGCCAGTACTCTAAGTAATTGTTTAACAATAGTCTTGTTTAATTAGTTTAATTAAGCCAAAGGTCAAAAATTGTCAGTGTAAAAAAATGTCAATTTCAAAAATTTTTTAGATTTAAAAAAAAATAAAATTTGTATAACATTTTTTCGAAAACCTTCAACATTTTTCGTTATTTTTTCCAAATTTCATACAATCTTTACATAAACTCCATAAATATTGCTAAAAGGTGTCATTGTTCCTATACCCAAACATTATTAAAAAAAATGTTCCTTTGAAGTTTTGCTCATAACTTTCGTTGTAAGTGAAAAATAAATTTTCCAAAAATGTCCGCAGATTGTCAATACTCTAAATAATTGTTTAACGAAAGTTTTGTTTATTTATTTCAATTTAGTTAGAAGTAAAAAATTGTCAAAATCAAGAAATTTTAAAATATGAAAAATGTTATTTGTAACAAATTTTTTCGAAAACTTCAACATTTTTCTTTAACAAACATTATTTTTTGAATATCATCTTTTAGTAAACTCCATAAATATTGCTACAAGATGTCATTGTTCATATCCCTAAAAAATTATTTCAAAATGTTCCCTTTTTACTTTTGCTTCTAACTTTAGTTATAAGTCAATAAAAATTTTTTCAAAAATTTCGGCAGATTGCCAATACTTTGAGTAATTGTCTAACGAAAGTTTTGTTAATAAAACTTCAATTAAGTTAAAGCTAAAAAATTGTCAAATCAAAAATTTTTTAAATGTAAAATTTTTTTTAATACTTTTTCTTTTGAAAACCTTCAACATTTTTCGTTAACAAACATTATTTTCCGCCTTAATATAGTCTTTTAATAAACTCCATAAATATTGCTACAAGGTGTCATTGTTCCTATCCAAAAAAATTATAAAAAGGAAATGCTCATTTTGGACTTTTGCTCATAACTTTATTTATAGGTGAAAAATAAATTTTCTAAAAATATTGGAAGATTGTCAATACTCTGAATAATTGTTTAACGAAAATTTTGTTTAATTATTTCAATTTAGTTGGAAGTAAAAAAATGTCAAAGTCAAAAAATTTTAAAATATTAAAAATGTTATCTGTAACATTTTTTTCCGAAAACCTTCAACGTTTTTCTTCAACAAACATTATTTTTCAGATTTCATATAAAATATTTTAACAAAATATTGCTACAAGGTGTCATTGTTCATAACCCTAAAAAATTATTTCAAAATGTTTCCTTTTTACTTTTGTTTATAACTTTAGTTATAAGTCAACTAAAAATTTTCCAAAATTTTCGGAGAAATGTCAATACTCTAAATAATTGTTTAATGAAAGCTTTGTTTAATTATTTCAATTAAGTTAGAAGCAAAAAATTTTCAAAGTCAAAAATTTTGAAAATAAAATTTATTAAAAAATTTTTTGAAAACCTTTAACATTTTTCTTTAACAAACATTATTTTCCGCCTTCATTATAATCTTTTAATAAACTCCATAAATATTGCTACAAGGTGTCATTGTTGCTATCCCAAAAAAATGATAAGAAAAACTGATCCCTTTAAACCTCTAACAAAACGAAACAACAAAAAAAAACAATATTTTATTCTTATTTAAAGGCGTTTATCTAAGGTGGCAAACGTCTATTAAAAGGAAATCAGTTAAAAGAAAATTGTTACCAATTTTCCTTAAGTTGAATGTGAAATGATAATGACTTTAGTTCCTGGAATTTTTCAAAACAAATTTTCATTACACAACAATTAGATCTAGAAAACGTAATAAATTTCAAACCAAAAATTTGAAAGAAGAAAAAAGAAAACTAGCATGTGGTCGTTGTGAGTGTTTGATCGATCCAAAGTGATCCTTTTAATTTCAATCAATAATCAATACAACAAACATGTTCGTTCGTATTGTTTCGTTTTCTTTTAGCGGTCTAATTTTGAAAGATTAAACAATACAACCATTTTTTTTTTGTTGTTTCTTCGTCTTCAAACAGGACAGTGGCCTTTTCTCTCTCTCTTTGACTCTTTTGAAAACATTAAAAATGTTTATACAAATTTTGAAAATTTTCTCAAGTGCTTGTTTTTTGTCCTTTTGTTTTCCCAAACAAAAACCTTTTGTTCTAATAAAAGAAAGCATCCTTTTGTTTTTTTTCTTTAGTTTTCAATTCTTTTTTTCAAAATTTTTCTGGTAGTTAAAAATGCGTGTGAAAATGTCATTAGCCGAATGACACTTAAAATGTTATTTTAATAGTTAAGACTAAAAAATTTGGAGTACTTTTGTGTGGCTTTTGGAAATAAATGATTTATGTGAGAAGTAGAATTTTTGAGGAAAAAATTAGTTATGATTTGTAAAGAATTTTGAAAATTTGCGGTACTTTTGACATTAGACTGTTTTTTTTACGAACAAAATATTTTTTGGATTATTATTAAAATTTTCCTTAAAGCCAAAATTACATTATAGTAAAACAATTTTGTATGTGTTATTGTCCCCTAAGTACAAAAACAACAGACATTTTTGTTTCATCGACAGTTTTTATTAAAAAATTTTTATTCTTAAATTAGGGATTTTTGAAGAGGTTGTTCTACTTTTATAACCCTATATTGAAAAAGACTTATCCAATTTGATTGAAAATTATATCAGTGAATTAAGCCTAAAATTACCTTTAAGTCGTGTTAAGACAAGTTTTTGTGCGATCAAGAATTTCAGAGTTATTTACATAGCAAAATTTCAAAAAATTTAAAAAATTTTAAAATTAAAAATCTTTTTAATTTTTAATAATTCATAACCAATTTAAAATGCCAAAAACTTACCATCTTTTCTATGCCGTAGTAAAACTTTGAATATTTCAAATAATATAAGCCTTTCATAATCCAAATCTAGCGATTAAAAACGTGAAAATACTCAAATTCAAAATTTTGTCATATAAACCTATTATTTTCCAAAAAAAAAAAAATGAGGCAAAGGCCACAATTTTGAAAATACTTTCCGGAGTCTTGGCATAAACAATTTTTTAGCTACAAGATTAAGACCTGTTAAAAAAAAAAACAAAATCGTTTAAAACTTTGGGGTACCTCCCAAGCAATTTTCTTTCCGGAATATAGTTTTATGTTCCTCAAAGCCACAAATTTGCTTTTATTTTTATGAAATTCGGCAGTGATATTTCTTCTAGCAGGGGCTCCATTGTTATTGAAATTGGTCAAAATCGGTTCAATATATTGGGTACCTCCCATAGGTCTTTTTTACCGAAATTTAAATTTGGTCTTTCGCTCATAACTTTTGTTATAGGTCCGTAAAAAATATTGTAAAAACATCTTATAATAAGCAATATCTTAACAAGTGTTTAACATGGTTTCTGTGTTATTATAAAATTTTCCTAAACATAAAAAATTTTTAAAAACAAAATTTTGAAAAAATAAAAATATTTGTAATTATTTTCCAACATGACTAAATTTGCTCTTTTGCTCATAACTTCGTTAAAATTCATCAAATTTTTTTCTAAAAATATCTAATAATAGCCAATACTTTAACAAATAATTTAATAAAAATTCCAATTTAAAATCGTAATTTGTCTAAACGTGAAAAATTCTCAAAGTCGGAACATTGAAAAAAATGTACAATTTGAATTTTTTTTTTAACACAACCTAAATCTTTTGGTTCCGATTTAATTTCCAAAAAACTCATTTCAAACATTAAAATTTGAAAGAAATTTTTAATGCGACTTCATAAATTTCGCTATAAGTAAGAAAATTTTAAATTATTTTCTAAAATAACTAAATTTGGTTTTTTGGTTTATAACTTCGTTATAAGTCATCAAATTTTATTCTTAAAATATCTGGTAATAGCCAATACTTTGGCAAATAATTTGACAAGAAATCCGATCTATTATTACAATTTTTCTAAACGTAAAAAATTATCAAAGTCGGAATTTTGAAAAAAAAAAATAACAGTGTTCAAATTTTTCATAGCACAACTAAATTTAATATGTAATTTTGATTCTGACTAAATTTCAAATAAATTTATTTCAAACATTAAAATTTAAAGAAATAAAGAAAAAATGTAAGAAAACCGAAAATTTTAAATTATTGTCTAACATAACTAAATTTGTTCTTTTGCTTATAACTTCGTTAGTAGTCATCAAATTTGTTTCTAAAAATATCTGGTAAAAGCTAATACTTAAGCAAATAATTTAATAAAAATTACGATTTATAATTACAAGTTTCCTAAACGTAAAAAATTATCAAAGTCGGAATTTTGAAGGAAAAATAAAATTGGTAATTTTTCTCATAAACGAATAATAAAATTATCAAAGCTTTATAGTAGAAAATTTGTATGTAAAATTTGATTTATAAATTTGTCATAACTTTATTTTTCGTTTATAATTTTAATTTAATTTTGACTCTGATTTGATTTCAAATAAATTTAAAATTTTACAAAAATTCATATTTTTCGCTATATTAATGATAATATTTTTTCAAAAATATTTTTTTTATACTAAATATTTAAAAAAATAAGATAACGTAAAAATTTTTTGTTTTTGTAATTTATTTAGATGGGAAAATTCTTCAAAGTCAAGTAATTGAAATCATTGATTTGTTTTACATTAAAAACCTTTCATATTTAATTGATGATCTCTATATAATAGTCTCGAAAAATTAAATAAGAAATTTTATTTTTTTTTTCCTGATGATTTTGAAAAAACAAAAGTTTTTTTTTTGTAATATCTTTAAAGCTTTAAAGAAAAATTGCTGAAATAAAGCTTGAAAATGTAATAAACGTTTGTCAATTTTAAATTTTAAAGTAAAAATTTCAGTAATAAATTATTTTTCCTCTTCCGCATACATTTAAAATATAATTTTTCCCAGTGTATCTCCCCCTAATTGAAATAAAAGTGCTTGAGCTTTGAAGTTTAAACACTTAAGCCCAAAAGCCAACAGAGCCAATCAGAAAGCGTAAGACTGGTAGCCTATATGATCTAACATACAAGCATTCTCATACAATTTAAACATTTCAGGCACGAACGCACACACACTCTCAGGGCCAACACAAAAAGTTTGTGTGTATTACATTAAGTGTAATACAGTGAGAGAAAAGAATATGTAAGAAATACAAGAAGTAGTCATATGTAAAAAAATAATATTATTTTAAACTTGAAAAAGAACAACTAATGGATGACTGACTGAAGGCCATACTTATTGTCTCCGTATTTTTCTGAACAGAGTAAGTTGTTGTGTGGCGCCACAAATTATGTAGCACCATAGAAAACATGGCTACTGTTAAGGCAAAGAGCATGAAATGTGGTAGCAATAACAAGAATAACTACTTTAGAGAACACTAAGTAATGAACTTTCTACAACTAGTAGGTTTTAGCTAGTTTATCTTAGAACATACTAAAAAGCTTATATTGAAAAGCTTTTTGAAAAATTAATTTGAAATTTTACAGAAACATTATTCGAATTTTTACTTTTGTTTTATATTTTATATCTAAATATTTTCAAGTTTAAATCAGTTAGGCCAGAAAGCTTTCTTTTAAAAATTAGAGCTTTTTGAATATTATTTAGGAAAATTACAATTGGTGAAAAATTAAGTTTAGAAATATCTAATTCTATTTATAATTAGATTTTATAAAGAAGTATCTTCAGTTTGCATAAAGTTAAATCTTGAGTTGTCTTTAACTTTAGTTAAGTAAAATCAAAAAGCTTTCTTTTTATAATTAAGGCATTTTTAGCGTTTTAATGACAATCTTCTTAAGTTATAAACATTTTCGATTTCCTATCTATAATTTTAATTTATAAAGAAATATTTGGAGTTTGTTCAAATTTAAACTTAGAAAAATTCAAAAGCATTCATTTTAGATTTGAAAGTTTTCTTTATCTCTATTTGAAAAAAAAAAGAATTCAATCAAAATCTTTAAAAATTCGACGTGCAAATGCAAAGTATTTTGAAATTATCTGCATAGCTTAGCAGAAAGCTTTCTTTTAAGTTCTAAGCTTTTTTCATTGAATGAGTTTAAAATTTAATAAAGACTAGAAAATCCACTCAATAGGTTGTGAAATTATTTGTTTTTCCAAAAGTTTTAATCTTTGTCAGTCAGAAAGCTTTTGTTTGAGATCTATACAAATCTAAAAGCTTTGTTTTAATTTTAGATTTTTCATATTTACAGTGGAAATCATAATTTTTTAACTGGTTCATTATTGTAAAAAAACTTAAAATTATTTTCTAAATAAAAAGCTTTTGTAAATCTTAAAGCCTTGAGCTTTTTTCACTACAATTGTAACTAAATTGAATAACTTTAGGTTTTGGATAAATTAAAATTCTCTAAGCTTTTCCATTATTAGCTAAAAATCACTAATGTTTAAAATTTGCTTAAAAAACTGTTCCTGTAACAAAATGTTTAAATTATTTTCTCATATGAATCATATTTTCAGAAAAACTGCTTTTCATATTCAGAAAATACATAATTAAAGTTTAAAAAGAATCCTTTTTGATCTTGCTTTCTAAGCTTTTTAAATCATTGGTACTCTAGAGTTCAAAGTTAAAGCTTAAGATTTTAAGCCAAGTCGCGATTTCTTAGTTTTTGGTTCCCTACTCTGTAGCTTTAAAAGCTTTCTATTTGATTTCAGAACCTGAATTTAAGCCTAAAGCTTTGAAGCTTTTAATCTAAGTCGCGATTTCTTAGTTTAAGGTTCCCTATAGCTTTGAAAGCTTTTGAGCTATGTCTCAGAAATCAGATCCGTGGTCAGAATCCAAAGATTTCGGAGTCGTTTGAGAGCTTTTAAGTAGTGCCGAATATTTGCTTTGTAGCTTTTAAATTTGAGAACCTGAACTTAAACCTAAAGCTTTCAAACTTTTAAACTAAGTAGCGATTTCTTAATTTTGGGTTCCCTATGGCTTTAAAAGCTTTTGAGCTATATCTAAGAAATCACATCTATCGTCAGAATCCAAAGATTTCAAATTAAGCAACTTTAACTACCCTTTTTTATGAAAAGCTATCTTTTGTATTCTTATGTCAGACCTAAAGCTACATATATTTTGAGTAGAAAAATATGTTTAACAAAATTAATTTTAGGTGTAAAAAATGTCTTTTACAAATATAATGCTTTTTCGAAGTTTTACGAAGTTTTACTACGGTTTGAAGCTTTCTGGTTCAGATTTTAAAACAGAAAGCTTTTATCTGAAGCGTAAAGCTTTTTTCGAGAAGTAAAAGTTCTTTATTGTAAACTTCTTAAGGTCATTCAGTTTAGACTTAAAACAATTATTTTAAACTTTCTTTTAATAATTTTTTCTATAAAACTTATGCTTTTTCAAGTTTGAAAAAAAGCTTTTAATTTTAAAATAAAGCCTTATGCGCAAAAATCTATTTAATAAAATAGACTTTGAGAACAAAGGTTTTCTTTTAACAAATACTGTTAACTATTTACTCTCAAAAGCTTATTTTTTAGAGATTTTTTATGAAAAACTTTAACCTCAAAGCTTAAGGTATTACGAGTAGTAAAAAATCGTTTGAAAAAAGTCTTTAATGTCAAATACTTCAATTTTTAAAATTTTTATTCAAGAAGCTTTTTCTTCTGAATTTTGCAAAATATTTTGATTTTTACAATTTTCGCTTACCATTTTTTTCAAAAAATTTTCTCTATTGAAATTTTGAAATTTCGCGAAATATTAAGATTTTTACAATTTTCGCCACCATTTTTCTTCAAATTTACAGTGAAAATCATTTAAAATTTTTCTTTAAAAAGCTTTATTTAATTTTGGAAAAGCTTTATATCGCAAAACAAAAATTAAGCTTTTTAACTTTTTTAACTATTTTAAGTATTTTTTTTTTTAATTTCTTTGAAAACTTATTTTTATGGAGGTGTGAAAAGAAAGCTTTGATCCAAGAGGTAAAGCTTTATTTTGAAAAGTAAAACTTGGAGGAACAAAGTGATTTTTAAGACTAAAACTATTCGATTTTAACAACTTTCGCTGATCAAGCTCCTTTCAAAAGCTTCTTTTAATAATGTTTCGTTAAGAAAGCTTAAATCTAAGAGCTTTATTTCGGAAATTAAAAATTCTTTTAAGTGAATTTGAAGATTTTGAGAATTTTCTTCAAAGTTCCGTTCTTTTAAGATCATTTGCTCTGGCTCAGCAGCCGTTTTAGCTACTGTTTTTGTCTCTTTTAGAAAAAAAGAGCTTTTGGTTAGAAAGTTAAGTCTGACTACTTACACACAAGTAGGAGGTGCTTAACTCCAGTAGCCGAAGTTTAAACTTCTAAAAAGACGAACGAAAATTTTTGAAAAGGATGGAGAAATATTAACCAGTAGCAAACGAGACTTAAATAAAGGCTTTAAATATTAGCTGTGTTCGTGGCTACGAGTTATAAGAAAAAAGTGATTGAAATTAAAAAAAAGAGACGAAGCAAAATTTTGATCTTTTTTGAATCTAAGGGTTGAAATTTTATGGTAAAATATTTTAATTTTAAAACATTTCCAAAATTAGAAATTTTTTTGGAAAAATTCCGAAAAATTTTCAAAAAATTATTTAAAAAAATTTTAAATATCTATTTGATTTCAAATGTTGAAGAATGTTTGTTTAAAGTATAAAACATTTTTATTGCCTCAAAAAGTTGTACTCCTAGTGTATTGCACTGGCTTTTAATAGGTATATATTTTATTTTGGTTTTGAGATTAAGTTTTTAATTTTTTAATAAAAAAATAATAATATAAATAAATTTAACTTACCTTCTTTCTTCTTAATAGATCTTGATGATTTTGGCAAAATTTTTAAAATTTTGCTAATTTCTTTTGATGTTTTCTTTTAATCGTTTTAATTAAACGCGCTTAATTGAGTTCTTTTTTATTTAAATTAAGTTTAAAACTTTTCCAATTTTCCTTAAGAAAATTTTGTTATTTTTTTTAAATTTTATTAAAATGATGAAAATTACTTTTTCTTAGGCAATTTTGTTATAAAATTGTCTTTCAATTAAATTTTTAAGATTTTGAAATCTTTTTTTATTTAACGATTTTTGTAATATTTACGCGTAAATGACTACTTGTTGGTGCGTGATCGCTAACAAACTAAAAAAGCGAGGCTTCTTTTGGTAGCCATTAAGTCAGCAAAGTCGCGGAGTTGAGGTTTGAGTCAAACGATCAGCTTAAGATTTTCTTAAAGATTTTGGTTGGCTGCTTGCTGGCAAATTCTACCTTCAATTGTTGTTATTTTTAATATTTCTTTTTTTTTTGGTCTGGAGACGTTAATATTATTAATAAAATATATTCCACTTCCGAACGCTTCCGTAAGCGACAGTCAACTGCAAAGTTACGATCGAAATTTCAGCTTAACGGCTGCCTGTGTTGAGCTCGCGAGTGGCTTCTGCTTATTGTCGAGCCGAGAGCTGCTGTTGTTAAGCCTTTTAGGCTTAAGAGCTAGAGTTGGTAGTAGTTGTAGTGGTGGTAAAGGTATTGTAGTATTAGTATGACTGAATGAATACGTTCATACAAAAAATCTTGAACAAAAAACGTCTGTCTTTTTACTTTAAATGTTTTAATATTTGTTAAATGTTTCTTTCGTCTTTTCAGTTGTTTTTTTCCGTGCTACACGTTCACACAACGACTTACTTGTGTCTTGTCTTTTTTGTCTTGATCAACGATCCACTACTTCAACTTTTGCTGTTTCGCTTCCTTCTCTTCTTCTTCTTCCACATTTTCTGCTACTGCCAACTCTAACATTTGCTTCATACATGCTTAAGGCTGCTAGTCTTGAATAAGAAAAAGAGTCTGGTTTGAAAGTTATTGTTGTTGTTTTTGTTGTTGTCTTATTGTTGCTTTGTGTTTATTTTCTTTTGACTACTCTCAATCGGTTTTGTATTGGTATTGGTCTTTTAACTTGTTTTGTTGTTGTTGTCTCGAAAAGAGTATCTGTGTGTCTTCAAGTCTTCTATACTGCTCTTTCCATTTACTGCTCTAATCTTTGGTTGGTTGCTGGAATTGGTTGGTTGGTTGCATGGATCTTTGCTTGTGTTTTGGCCTCATACTCTAATGAGGGTTTTATTCTTTGTTAATAAAAAAACTCGGCTCTTTTTTGTTATTTATTATTGTTTTTGTTGTTTTCTTTTTAGGTTACCAAAAATGAAGTTAAAATAGTTATCATCATCATTACCACCACCTTTTGTCATCTAAAATTTTAAAGATTCTCTCTTAGATTTCATTCATTTCTTTATTCATTCAAGAAAAAAATACAATTTTTTTATTCTTTTAAAAGCAAGCCTCTCTTTCTCTCTAATTCCAGCTTAAAATGATCTCTTTTAGTTAATCCAAACTCAGCCTACTTTATTCCAGGGGTGGGAACAGTTTTCTTAAATTTTTATGAACAAACATAAGAAATTGCAATTCTTTGATTCTCAAGGTACTAACTATTTTTATAACCCCCATCAAAAGGAATGGGGTTGTATTGAATCCTGAAACTTGGCAGAAACATTCTTCACTTTTTGGAAAATGTTGGTATTACATTGGGCGAAATCGGTTTAGAAATTACCATAACTCCTGTATAATTTCGCCTAAGCTGATCGATTATTTGATTCTAAGACTGCAATAACTACAGGGTTATAACACTTCATCCAAAACCGAGCAAAATTCTAAGTCGATTAATTTTGATTGAATCGATTTGGTGTTAACCCAATCAACACAGTAAGAAAAGTACTAGATCAATGCAATGAATTCCGTACCCCCATTGGAATATGTCGTATGTATGACGTATGTTTTTTTTTTTTAATTTAGGACCAGCACTCAGGTGATGACCCCTACTTATGCGATGCATTGTGTTGGAACTAGGAAAATAGGTTATGGAAAGGAGGATAGATGGAGTAGTGTTTGTGGACATTTGATTTGAATTTACCTATATTGCAACTGGCAGGAAAAATTTCTGAGAGAAGCGAATTCCACATACGAACTGTTGTTCGGTTTACCGGCCAATCGACCACGAAGGAATGTGCTCTAGCAGAATGACGTGTGTTGCGTATAAAAGTTCGAGTTTCGGAAACGAGTTCCCAGATTTCGTTAGAGCACATTCCGAATCAGTAACGATAGAACAGTGAGGCAGAGTTGGATACCCTACTGTCACCGATGAACACTTTCGCCCTCTCTTGCACTTGGTCGAGAAGCTTCAAAATAGACTTTTAAGCACCGGCCCATGCATGAGAGTTGTATACCATTTTCGGTCGGATGTAGGTGGTGTAAATAGTAAGGAGATCAGAAGAAGTGAAGTATCTCTTACACCGTTTTAGAAAACCGAGGTACTTGAATGTTTCTTTCGACACTTGAAAGATATGCTTTGGCCAACGCACATCATATTGTATTCTCATGCCTAGAACATCAAGATCATCTGATTCCTTAATATGCACACCACCCATTAATACAGATGAAGTAACATGGTTTGCCGTGCGTTGATGCGTAAGCATACAACATTGAGTTTTCCGCACATTAAAATTAACTCTATTCGCACGACCCCATTCTGAAATTGTTTCTAAATCGCGGTTTAATGATTCATTCATGCTTTGTCTCATAGTGTCAACCTAAAGGAGGCTTGGCCTACGATTGAATGAATATGAATGGCAAATGTTACTATCATCTGCAAAAGAGTATAAAGAGATAGGATTGGAAGTTTGACGAAGAAGGTCATTTATAAAGATAAGAAATAGAGTAGGAGAAAGAACAGAACCTTGCGGTACCTCTGAGTTAATCTTGAACTCGTTTGAGGAGAACCCATCTATAACAACTCGTATAGTGCGACCTCTGAGGAAGCTCGATATAAACCGAGAGAAGTTATTACCGACACCAAAGGCAATAAGTTTTGATTGAAGTGCTTCGTGCCACACTCTATCAAACGCCTTGGAAATATCTAGAGCCACAACTTTACTTTCGCCAAAACGATGTATTGATTGACACCATTTTTCCGATAGGAAGGCTAGCAGATCTCCCGTAGAGCGTCCCCTACTGGCGGTCGCTTAGTAGGTTGTTAGATCCGCTAAAACCCGAGCTATTTTAAAATCTCGGCAAATATCAACAACAACTAAGTTACGAATAAACAACTCGAAAGTCAAGTTTATCTTGTATTACGGTTGCAAAACTTGGAAACGCACAAATGCAATCGATAAGCGCAACCGAATTTAGTCCAGTGTAACAAATTTTTTTCGAATTTTGGTCCACATTTTCACTTAGCTGCACACATGTTTCTAAATTTAACACAATTTGATGATGGGTAAAGGGTAAAGTCAAGGTCAAAGGCCAAGAATGCCTCAGAATTCCAATTTCGTAGGCCAAGTTTTAAAAGATTTTCCTCTACTTAATCTTTCCATTGATCGAACGTTCTCTTCTACGAGTTTTCAAATGCTTTCACACAACATGTCCTAGCCAACGCAGCTTTCGCTGTTGAATGCCTTCTACGAAAAGCAGCTCTATCTTAGTTCAAAATTTCATCAAAGTCAGTTTGTTATTAAGGTGAGTCATAAGAATGTTTGAAATTTCATATTTCGATTTAGAGATAGATTTACTTCAGAGGGTAGTGGCCGTCGATCGGAAAAGTAAATTATTTTCAATAAATCACTTATAAAGATTAAAAACAGTATAGGCTTTAGATTGGATACAGTATACGACTTTTAAAAGAGACTTCATCTAATATAGCTCTCGACTTCTAAGGAAGCCAGAGATACATTTTGTGAATTCTTCATGTACTCTAAAAAACGCAAGTTTCGGAAGTAATGATTTGAGCCACACTCTATCTAATGAGTCTGCTTTGCACTCTCCCATCCGATTATTTAAATGGGACCACTATTCTGAAGGTAATGTAGGGGATGTTAGATACCAAGCACCAGTTCGCCAAGACATATCTTGGTCTATCCCTCATCTTAATTGTGGACACTGACCTCTTCGTGGTATCACCTGGTTAGCTACTTTAACACCCGTTAATGTAGTAAGCTAACAAGTGCCGCAAGTTCTCCCATGAGAACTTTAAAAAATATGGGTTAAAACGTCGGGCTAGTAACCCACTTCTGGAAAAAACAATTACTATAAAAAAGCTCAAATTAGAATAAAATCAGACACCTTAATGTAAGAAGAGAATGTCCGAAACTTCAATGGAAATAAAATCTTTCAAAGCCTGGCCTACAAAATTGGAGAATAACGCAGAGATCGAAAATAGCTTTACGTAATTTTTGAACAGCCCCTAAGCGGTAGTACTTCGGCATCAATTTGGTTTGAAATGTTCAATAAAAAGTACCATTGTACCATGTTTTCCATACCTGCTTCAATAATTTAAATCCGCCAAAAAATCTTAACATTTAATTTTCAATAAAGAGAGTAAAATTCATTTAAAACTTTTAGATTTATTTAAAACTCCAAGAAAAAACTCCCCTGATATTTTGAACAAAAACTTCTCTCCAAACACAAACAAATCTTGTCTAAAAAATATTGTACTTCACTTAAAAAAGGGGGCGTCTACCTATGCCACATTTTCGCTCAAAGGAGTATTGGTAATTATGTCCAAATAAAAGGCTACTGGTAGACACAAAAAAAAGAAGTAGTCCAAACAGCTACAACCTCCAACTGAAGTGAGAGTGTATAAGTAATAACCCAACTCAACCTGCACATATTAATTATACTTTTTTTTTGTGGCCTTTCACTTCCTCTCTCCTTGATAACTTAAAACTTTAAACTCGACAACAAAAAGCAAAGAAGTAAAAATCAACTCTATCGTCATTTTGTTTAAAAGATCCCCCCTTTAATACAAACACACACACACATCCATAAGTACGTACATGTATGTATATGTAAAAGATTACTGTTAAAGAAAAATCAATGTAGTAGTTTCTGTTGACTGCAAGATGTTTAAACGGCTTTTTGGTCTTCTCTTTCCTTGGCTACTGCTTTTGTGGTTGCTCGATCATCCCAAAGCTACTGTGTAAGAGCATTAGCAAAAGGAGATCAATAGCATTTTCACTCTTATACACTTCCATACAAATAAAACAAATACTAAGACAAAAATGTTTCTCAAGAAAAACTTACAATTCAATTTAATTTTCTTTTAAAGCTTTTCTTTACAAATTAAAGGCGTTACTTTTCTGTACCACCAATAACAGAGTCCTAAACCGGTATTCAATACGAACTCAGAACTAAAATTTTTAATAAAAATAAAAACAAAATCATATTAAAACTTCAATCATTTTTAGGGTTAATGATGATTTTTGTATACAATTCAAAATTCTTGAAATTTCTTTATCTATGAATTTTAAACATTTCATTACTCATTCATAACCACAAAACTTTCAAAATATTTCAGGGAATTTGGAAATTTTATTAAATTAGTTAAGTAGTTACAATAAATTAAAGCTTTAAAAGTGTGAGAATAAATAAATTAAACTTTAGTGTTTTCAAGCTTTCAAGAGCTTTTTTAATCCCAGATTAAACCGAAAAATGACTCCAGTATAAACTATATAAAACTGATCCTAGTATTAACTTTTCTATAGAAAACTAGTCCCAGTCTCAACTTTTCTGTAGAAAACTGATCCCACTTTCAAATTTTCTTCAGAAAACTGATTCCATTATCTTTTGTTTATAGAAAATTTATTAAAGTATTAACTTTTGTATAGAAAACAGATCCCAGTATCAAATTTTCAATGAAAAACTGATCCCATTGTCAACTTTTCTATAGAAAACTTATCCCAGTATCAACTTTTCTATAGAAAACTGATCCTAGTATCAACTTTTCTATAGAAAACTGATCCCAGTATCAACTTTTCTATGGAAAACTGATCCCAGTTTCAACTTTTCTATAGAATATTTATCACAGTATTAACTTTTCTAAAGAAAATGTATACCAGTATCAACTTTTCTACAAAAAACTAATCTCAGTATTAACTTTTCTATAGAAAACTAATCCCAGTATCAACTTTTTTTATAGAAAACTTATCCCAGTATCAATTTTTCTATAGAGAACTGTTCCAGTATCGACTTTTCTACAGAAAACTGATCCCAGTATCAACTTTTCAATAGAAAACTGACCCAGTACCAACTCTTCATAGAAAACTGATCCCAGTATCAACTTTTCTAAAAAAAATGATCACAGTTTCAACTTTTCTATAGAAAACTGATACCAGTATCAACTTTTCTATAGAAAACTGATCCCAGTACCAACTTTTGTATAAATAACTGATCCCAGTATCAAACTTTCAATAGAAAACTGTTACCAGTATCATCTTTTCTATAAAAAACGCAGTGTTAACTTTTCTATAGAAAACTGAACCCAGTATCAACTTTTCAATAAAAAAAAACTGATCTCAGTATTTTTTAAAAGTAAACTGATCCCAGATACTGATCCCAGTATCAACTTTTCTATTAAAAACTAATCTCAGTATCAACTTTGTATAGAAAACTGATTCCTGTATCAACTTTTCTATAGAAAACTGATACCAGTATGGACTTTTCTATAGAAAACTGATCTCAGTATCAACTTTTCTATAGAAAACTGATCCCAGTATCAACTTTTCTACAAAAATCTGGTCTTAGTATCAACTTTTCTATAAAAAAAAACTAATCCCAGTACCTACCCACTATCAATCTTTCTATAGAAAACTGATCCCAGTATCAACCTTTCTATATAAAACTAATCCCAGTATTAACTTTTAATAGAAAACTGTTACCAGTATCAACTTTTCTATAGAAAACTGATCCCAGTATCAAATTTTATAAAAAAAAACTGCTCCCAGTATCAACTTTTCTATAGAAAACTGATTCCAGTATCAAATTTTCTATAGAAAACTGATTAAATTATTAAATTTTCTATAGCAAAAACATCCCACCATAAATTTTTGTATAGAAAACTTGAATTGCCATCAACTTTTCTATAGAAAACTTATTTCACCATAAACTTTTTTATAGAAAACTTACGCCACCATCAACATTTCTATAGAAAACTTTTCCCATTATAAAAATTTTAAAAGAAAACTCTTTTCTCAACTTTTGTATCGAGAAGATTTTTTTTATATTCTCCATATTTGACGTCATTCATTTTGAAAATTCTGCTCTGTTTATGTTTTTTCTAAAAAGGGGAGCTTTAATGTTTTGCTTTTGTTGTTGTTGCTTAGGCCAATGAAAACGCATAAAACCGGTAGCTCGTTCACATTTTATTTTTGTTGTTGTTGTGTGCAAAGTGCATTTACTTTTGTTTATCTTTTTCCAACAACAACCACGTCATCAGAGGAATGGCTACTGTTTACGCACACAAGCCAGACAAGCGAAGACAAACAGTAGACACAGATACTTCATTCTCCATAGACTCAGATACATTTTCTACACGAGACATAAAAAGAGAACAACAGCAACAAATATTGGAGAACGAAAAAACTCCATTGTAATTTTAGTTTGACAGAATTTTGGGGGGGTTGTATTCCTGGCAAGAAATGCTGACATTTTGAAAATGGTTTTTAATTTCACGATTCAAGTTCTTACTTCAACTTTTTTTAAGAAAACTCTTTCCATCTTCAACTTTTCTACAGAAAACTCTTCCCATCTTCAATTTTTCTATAGAAAACTCTTTCCATCTTCAATTTTTCTGTAGAAAACTTTTCCCAACTTCAACTATTCTATAGAAAACTCTTCTCATCTTCAGGTTTTCTATATAAAACTCTTCCCATCTTCAACAATTCTATAGAAAACTCTTCCCATCTTCAACTTTTCTAAAGAAAACTCATCCCATCTTCAATTTTTCTATAGAATACTCTTCCCATCTTCAACTTTTCTATAAAAAACTGTTCCCATCTTCAACTTTTCTATAGAAAACTCTTCCCATCTCTAACTTTTCTACAGAAAACTCTTCCCATCTTCAACTTTTCTATAGAAAACTCATCCCATCTTTAACTTTTCTATAGCAAACTCTTCCCATCTTCATCTTTGCTATATAAAAATCTTCCCATCTTCAACTTTTCTATAGAAAACACTTCCCATCTTCAACGTTTCTATAGTAAACTCTTCGTATCTTCAACTTTACTATATAAAACTATTCCCACCTTCAATTTTTCTATAGAAAACTCTTCCCATTATCATCTTTTCTATAGAAATACACAGCATCTTTAACATTTCTATTAAAAATTTTGTCCAACATCAACTTTTTTAAATTAAACGTTTCCAATCTTAAATTTTTCTATGAAAAACTCATCTTTTAAAACGTTAATTTTTCTATACAAAAGACTTCTATAGAAAAGACTTCAACTTTCAACTTTTCTATAGAAAACTCTTCCCATTTTCAACTTTTCTATAAAAAAATCTTTAAAGATAAGCTTTAACTTTTCTATAGAAAACTCTTCTTATCTTCAACTTTTCTACCGAAAACTCTTTCTTGAACTTTTCTATAAACAACTCGTCCCATCTTTAACTTTTCTATAGAAAGCTTTTCTCATCTTCAAATTTTCTATAGAAAACTCTTCCCATCTTCAACTTTTCTATAAAAATATTTCCCATTTTCAACTTTTCTATAGAAAACTCTTCCCATCTTCAACTTTTCTATAAAAAAAATATTCCCATCTTCAAGTTTTCTATATGAAACTCTTCCCATCTTCAAATTTTCTATAGAAAACCCTTCCCATCTTTAACGTTTCTATAGAAAACTCTTCCCATCTTTAACTTTTCCAAAGAGAAATTATTTTTATACAAAAATTTTCTTATTTTTATACAAAATGTTCATATTTTTATCAGAATTTTTTCAAAAATTTCCTATTTTTATAGGAAATTTTTCAAAAATTTTCCATTTGTATAGGAAATTATTCAAAAATTTTCTATTTTTATAGGAAAATTTTCCAAAAATTCCTATTTCTTTGAAAAGTTTTTCAAAAATTTCCTATTTTTATGGGAAATTTTTTGAAAATTTCCTCTTTTTATAGGAAATTTTTCAAAAATTTCCTTTTTTTGTAGCAAATATTTCAAAAATTTCCTATTTTTATAGGAAATTTTTCAAAATTTTTTTATTTTAAGTAATTTTTCAAAAATTTCTTATTTTTATAGGAAATTTTACAAAAATTTTATTTTTTTTATAGAAAATTTTTCAAAAATTTGTATAGGAGTTTTTTTTTAAATAATTTATTTTTATAGGACCATAAATAATTTTTTATGATTTTTAAATATTTTTACTTCTGATTAAAAAATTTCTATTAAATAAAGTTGTAAAAAAATGTTTATATATTCTGTTTTTTAACATTTTATGTAAAAAAAAATGTTAAAAATTTATGGTTCCTACACAAATTTTTAAAATGTTATTTTGTAGATTTTCCCCTAAAAACCATATAAACATTTTATATGTTTATTGATTTATTTTAATAAAAATATCGAAATTTAAATTTAAAAATACAACCAATAAATATCAAAACAAATCAATTTCACAGTTATAATCCTCCTACTTGTCTCTACTGCTGCTTTAAGATTCAAAATATTCAAAAATTTCAAATCAATTCAACCACACACTGAGAGTTGTGATCTAAGTGATCATTATTCGCCTTTAAGATTAAAAAGAATTTGAATATTTAAATATCCAAATGTCCATTAAGACTCTAAATAACTAATAAATATTTCAAATTTTTATGGCAGCAAAAAAAATTTTGAAAAAAAAAACCAGCAACCAAAAATAATAAATTAATGCAAATCCCATTAAAAGTAGCCATAAAAACAAAACTTCCCAATTAGTCATTTCATTAAATTTGTTAAAAAATATCAACAAATCTAAGACAATGTCTCTTAACTAATAAATTTCATACAAAAACAAAAATCGTTCTTTAATTAAATTAACGACTTGAAATTTTAAAAGAAGACATTTCTCGTTTTTTATTATCAAAGTAATATTAAATTAATAAAGTTATGAATATTATCATAAAAATTAATTAAAATTAAAAATATGAGTTTGATCACACATTTCAGTTGAAGTTGTACAATATTTCAATATTTTATTTGGTTAAATGTGAGGCGAGAGATAACATTGTTGTTGATCATTGATCGTGTTTTGTTGCTGATCGTTTTAATTTAATTATAAACAATGACTTAATTTTCGTCAATTCGTTCGATCGATCCATTTCGTTTGACCAAATTTGTAAGTGCGTGTGTTTGAGATTTTGATCTCGATCTTCGTTAAAGCAAAAACAAGTTTAACTTAAAAGATTCTGAATGTATCTGAAGTAGAAAATACAACAACAATCATTTGAAATTGGTTTATAAATTATGGCTTTTTGTAGCTGGTAACATAAATTATGGCTATTTATGCCATCTCCTATAATTTTTGGTTTTCCTTTCTGTCTGTCTGTCCGTCTATCTGAATGTCAAATTTATGTTTAATTTAAACATTTGAGAGATCAGCTGCTGATTTCGTTAAAATG
Organism: Stomorhina lunata; assembly: GCA_933228675.1. Taxonomy (NCBI): domain Eukaryota; kingdom Metazoa; phylum Arthropoda; class Insecta; order Diptera; family Rhiniidae; genus Stomorhina; species Stomorhina lunata. Next base: position 134,762,814 of record OW121741.1, on the reverse strand, counting down.
TGGGAGTTTTAGGCTATGATTTTGAAATAAAACTTATTAAAAACAACAACTAAAAACAACAACAAAAATTAAGGTCTCATCGATCAAGATCAAGAAAAGTTGAAGGTGGAAAAAGTTTTCTATAGAAAAGTTGAAGATGGGACAAGTTTTCTATAGAAAAGTTTAAGATGGGAAAAGTTTTCTATAGAAAAGTTGAAGATGGGAAAAGTTTTCTATATAAAAGTTGAAGATGGGAAAAGTTTTCTACAGAAAAGTAGAAGATGAGAAAAGTTGACGAAGAGAAAAGTTTTCTATAGAAAAGTTAAAGAAGGGAAAAGTCTTCTATAGAAAAGTTAAAGAAGGGACAAGTTTTCTATAAAAATGTTAAAGAAGGGACAAGTTTTCTATAGAAAAGTTCTCTATAGAAAAGTTGAAGATGAGAAAAGTTTTCTAAAGAAAAGTTGAAGAAGATAAAAGTTTTCATACAAAAGTTGATGATGGGAAAAGTTTTCTATATAAAAATTGAAGGTGGGACAAGTTTTCTATAGAAAAGTTGAAGGTGGGACAAGTTTTATATAGAAAAGTTGAAGATGGGACAAGTTTTCTATAGAAAAGTTGAAGATAGGACAAGTTTTCTATAGAAAAGTTGAAGATGGGACAAGTTTTCTATAGAAAAGTTGAAGATGGGACAAGTTTTCTATAGAAAAGTTGATGATGGGACAAGTTTTCTATAGAAAAGTTGAGGGTGTTACAAGTTTTCTATAGAAAAATTGAAGGTGTTACAAGTTTTCTATAGAAAGTTTAAGGTGGGACAAGTTTTCTATAGAAAAGTTGAAGGTGAGACAAGTTTTCTATAGAAAAGTTGAAGGTGGGACAAGTTTTCTACAGAAAAGTTGAAGGTGGGACAAGTTTTCTATAGAAAAGTTGAAGGTGGGACAAGTTTTCTATAGAAAAGTTGAAGGTGGGACAAGTTTTCTATAGAAAAGTTGAAGGTGGGACAAGTTTTCTATAGAAAAGTTGAAGGTGGGACAAGTTTTCTATAGAAAAGTTGAAGGTGGGACAAGTTTTCTATAGAAAAGTTGAAGGTGGGACAAGTTTTCTATAGAAAAGTTGAAGGTGGGACAAGTTTTCTATAGAAAAGTTGAAGTTTGGAAGAGTTTTCTATAGAAAAGTTGAAGGTGGGAAGAGTTTTATATAGAAAAGTTGAAGTTGGGAAGAGTTTTCTATAGAAAAGTTGAAGGTAGGAAGAGTTTTCTATAGAAAAGTTGAAGGTGGGAAGAGTTTTCTATAGAAAAGTTGAAGGTGGGAAGAGTTTTCTATAGAAAAGTTGAAGGTGGGAAGAGCTTTCTATAGAAAACCTTGCACTTTACAAAGTTAAATGTTTTTTTTAAGAAAGATTTGCTTTAAAAAAGTCATAAGTGTAAAAAGTTTTTAGTAGAAAAATTACAGTCTGATGAAGTTATTAACAATTAATGGGTTTTTTGCTCGGTTTAAAGATAATCTTTTACTATTTTTGATAATTTTCAATTTCAAAAGATTTATGTATCTTTCCCTGCTTGAGGTTTTTGCGGGGGTGTCTAAAATACAACTTACCGAAATTTTGAATATATTCATCCTACCTTTTAGAAAATTTTCACCCGCATTTTATACAAAAAATTTAAATTTATTGGTTTGATTTTTGTAAACCAAATAAATTTAAGATTTTTTTCTTGACAATTTGGTTTTCGAGTGTTAATTTGAATTTTAAAGCAATTAATGAAATTTAATACTTTTGTAGACAATAAAAACCAGTCAAAAATTTTTATACTGATTTTAAATTTTTCTTAAGATTTTTACTTTTTTCGTTGGGTGTTAAAAATAAAATATTTGTTGTTCACTCACTCACTTATTCATTCAGTCATTCATTCGTTCATTCACTCATTCATTGAATAAAAATGTTTATTTCATTTATTTGCATTTAAATCGTTGAGTTCCGCACAAATAATAGTAGGGGGTCCATAATCCCAAAGTGATGATGATCACGATGATCATCATGAAGCTTCTGCTGCGGCGGCTAATATTAAATAATCGTAAAACTTAAGACTTAAGCGAAAATATATTTCAAAAATTATATGCATATAAATATTAACAAAACAAAATAAATTTTATTAAACCAAAAGAAAAAAAAGATCTTTCTGTAAAATATTGTTTAAAAAATGCTGCCGGGGTTTATGACGCTAAAACTGCTGAAGCTGATCAGTTGTTTTGGCTGCTGTATCTCAATATCTTTTGGTCAACATCTCATCTCATGATTATTTTATTTTGTCTGATTTTGGTTTAAACTTAAAAATGTTTTATTTGTGAGTTATTAAAAAACACATACGGGCTTTTTTTTAATATTTTTAGTTTAAAAAATTAAACCATAAATTATGCAAAATTTATCATTATACATTTTATTTTAATTTTTCGGTAGATATTTTTAAATGACAAAACATTCAAGTTATGCTGACGATTCTGGGGTAAACAAAAGGAAGCTTATAAACTGGACCTGGGGGTTGTATTCAAATGTTAATTTCGTTTTATTATTTCTCCGACCAGACCGTCCGTCCCTCTAAAGTTATACTGAGATTTTTAAACAATAAAATTATTTAAAATAAGAAAAAACCCAACAACTTGTGAGTTGAATCTAGTTAAAAGCTTCATTCATGCAATTGCCCAAAGGGTTTTTTTCAAAAACTACAAATATTCTTTTCAAAGTGAGGCTAATTTGGCGATTTTTAATATAAAAAAATAGAAATTTTGAACAAAATTTTATATAAAAATAAGAAATTAAGAAAACAATTGCTATAAAATAGGAAAATTCCTATTAAAATAAAAACATTTTCAAAAATTTTCTACAAAATAAGAAATTTTTGAAAAATTTCCTATAAAAATAAGAAATTTTTGAAAAATTTCCTATAAAAATAAGAAATTTTTGAAAAATTTCCTATAAAAATAAGAAATTTTTGAAAAATTTCCTATAAAAATAAGAAATTTTTGAAAAATTTCCTATAAAAATAAGAAATTTTTGAAAAATTTCCTATAAAAATAAGAAATTTTTGAAAAATTTCCTATAAAAATAAGAAATTTTTGAAAAATTTCCTATAAAAATAAGAAATTTTTGAAAAATTTCCTATAAAAATAAGAAATTTTTGAAAAATTTCCTATAAAAATAGAAAATTTTTGAAAAATGTCCTATAAAAATAAGAAATTTTTGAAAAACTTCCTATAAAAATAAGAAATTTTTGAAAAATTTCCTATAAAAATAAGAAATTTTTGAAAAATTTCCTATAAAAATAAGAAATTTTTGAAAAATTTCCTATAAAAATAAGAAATTTTTGAAAAATTTCCTATAAAAATAAGAAATTTTTGAAAAAAAAGGAAATTTTTGAAAAATTTTCTACAAAAAAAAAAGAAATTTTTGATAAATTTCTTATAAAAGTAAGAAATTTTTGAAAAATTTCCTACAAAAATAAGAAATTTTTGAAAAATTTCCTACAAAAATAAGAAATTTTTGAAAAATTTCCTACAAAAATAAGAAATTTTTGAAAAATTTCCTATAAAAATAAGAAATTTTTGAAAAATTTCCTATAAAAATAAGAAATTTTTGAAAAATTTCCTATAAAAATAAGAAATTTTTGAAAAATTTCCTATAAAAATAAGAAATTTTTGAAAAATTTCCTATAAAAATAAGAAATTTTTGAAAAATTTCCTATAAAAATAAGAAATTTTTGAAAAATTTCGTATAAATATAAGAAATTTTTGAAAAATTTCCTATAAAAATAAGAAATTTTTGAAAAATTTCCTATAAAAATAAGAAATTTTTGAAAAATTTCCTATAAAAATAAGAAATTTTTGAAAAATTTCCTATAAAAATAAGAAATTTTTGAAAAATTTCCTATAGAAATAAGAAATTTTTGAAAAATTTCCTATAAAAATATTAAATTTTTGAAAAATTTCCTATAAAAATAAGAAATTTTTGAAAAATTTCCTATAAAAATAAGAAATTTTTGAAAAATTTCCTATAAAAATAAGAAATTTTGAAAAATTTCCTATAAAAATAAGAAATTTTGGAAAATTTTCTATAAAAATAAGAAATTTTGGAAAATTTTCTATGAAAAAAATTTTGGAAAATTTTCTATAAAAAAAATTTTGAAAAATTTTCTATAAAAAAAAAATTTTGAAAAATTTTCTATAAAAATCAGAAATTTTTAAAAAATTTCCTATAAAAATAAAAAATTTTTCAAAAATTTCCTATAAAAATAAGAAATTATTGAAAAATTTCCTATAAAAATAACAAATTTTTGAAAAATTTCCTATAAAAATAAGAAATTTTTGAAAATTTTCCTATAAAAATAAGAAATTTTTGAAAATTTTTCTATAAAAATAAGAAATTATGGAAAAATTTTCTATAAAAATAAGAAATTTTTCCAAAATGTCCTATAAAAATATTCTTATTTTTAGAGGACATTTTGTTAAATTTTTTTTTAAACAAGAAATTTTTGAAAAAATTCCTCTAAAAATAAGAAATATATAAAACTTTCTAAAATAAATAAGAATTTTTGAAAAATTTCCTTTAAAAATTAAAAAAAAAATTGAAAAGTAGAGATGTTTAAAATAGAAACAGTTTTTTGTAGAAAAGTTGAAGATGGGAAGAATTTTCTATAGAAAAGTTGAAGATGGGAAGAGTTTTCTATAGAAAAGTTGAAAATGGGAAGACTTTTCTATAGAAAAGTTGAAGATGGGAAGAGTTTTCTATAGAAAAGTTGAAGATGGGAAAAGTTTTCTATAGAAAAGTTGAAGATGGGAAAAGTTTTCTATAGAAAAGTTAAAGATTTGAAGATTTTCTTTAGAAAAGTTGAAGATTGGGAGAGTTTTCTATAGAAAAGATGAAGATGGGAAGAGTTTTCTATAAAAAAAAGTTTAAGGTGGGAAATGTTGAAACTGGGAAGAGCTGTTTATAAAATAGGTTAAGATGGAAAGAGTTTCCCATTGCAAAGTTGAAGATGGGAAATGTTTTATGAGAAGAATTTTCCATAGAAAAGTTGAAGATGGGAAGAGTTTTCTATAAAAAGTTGATTGGTCGACGAGTTTTCTATAGAAAAGTTGAAGGTGGAAAGAGTTGGCCCTTGGAAAATTTAAGGTAGGATGAGTTGTCTGTACAAATATGAAGGTGAAAATATTGGTTTGGTAAAAATGATTCGATGTCTAAAATTTTAAAAACAAAATCTTGACCTAAAGGGAATTTTCTAAGTTGCCCCAAGTTTTTATTATTTTAACATTAGCGCCTTTAATTTGAAAAGCTTCAATATTTCTGGTTTTCTGATATAAAAATAGATTTTTATGGGATTGTTGTTAAGGGCCCTAAAAATCTTCAAACTAGCGCCTCTAGTTTTAAGAGACATTTAACAATCTTTAATAATTCTTATAAATCCATTGATAGTTTTTTGTTCATATTTTATTTGATAGTTTTTGTGTGAAAAGAACAATGAGATGGACCACACTTTTTTCTTTTTTTTTTTGTTGTTGTTAGTGATACTGATCCAGACAAAATGACTTTTTGAGCTCACGCTGTGCTAATACGCGGGCGCTCTTATTAAATAATTTTTTAAATAAATTTTCTAAATATTGGAAATATAACAATAAATATTAAAGAAAAGGTATGAATACACTCATTCCATTGTCTCTATGTAATTCCTTTGTCTTCCAAAACCACCTAAGTGGAGAGGATCAATACAACAGAGATACATACATACATTCATCTGAGAAAATCATAAATAAATTCTTTATAAATTTCAAATATAATAACATTTAGTTGGTTATTTCTATATCTTTCATTCTTTTCTATTTTAAGCTTTAAAAACTAGCCCTAGTCCCCCAAGTCCTTGATAGTTTGTTTTTCATATGACATCTGCTTTTCCATTTAGATTTATTTGAAAAAAAACTTGTACACAATTCTTCTCATCTTTAAAGTCTCAGGGATTTCTAAACATTACAGAATCAAAAAATTAAACCATTCATCCTTCCACTGCATTCATCCATCCATCCATCCATCGTTCCATCCAATCATATGTCTCGTCTAACCAACCGCCTGGTTGACGATGACTATAACGTAAAGGTTTAACATCAATTTATATTGTTCGTTCGTGAATGGGCCTGGAGGCAAAACACAGAAAATATTTTATTCACTTGCTCGTAGATACTTTAATACTACAAAATACATATACATATGTATATATAGGAATCGGTCAGTATTCATTCAACCCAACAGGGTGTATGTAAGTAGTATCTCGAAACAGAAGATGAATATGAAAAAATATATACATTTTGTATATAAACTTAAAAATAACTAAAGAATTGTACAAATTAACCAACCAACCAGAGCTACTACTGTACTACATTCTGAAAACCGATTAAAGTGGCCATTCTTCGTAAAATTTTCTATAAAAATTCTTCAAAAAAAAAAAAATTTAATTTCTTTTTTAAAGGAAATTTTCCAAAAAATTTCCATTTTTATAGGAAATTTTTCAAAAATTATCTATTTTTATAGGAAAATTTTAAAAATTTTTCTATTTTTATAGGAAATTTTTCAAAAATTTTCTATTTTTATAGGAAAATTTTCAAAAATTTTCTATTTTTATAGGAAAATTTTCAAAAATTTTCTATTTTTATAGGAAATTTTTCAAAAATTTTTTATTTTTATAGGAAATTTTTCAAAAATTTTCTATTTTTATAGGAAATTTTTCAAAAATTTTCTATTTTTATAGGAAATTTTTCAAAAATTTTCTATTTTTATAGGAAATTTTTCAAAAATTTTTTATTTTTATAGGAAATTTTTCAAAAATTTTCTATTTTTATAGGAAATTTTTCAAAAATTTTCTATTTTTATAGGAAATTTTTCAAAAATTTTCTATTTTTATAGGAAATTTTTCAAAAATTTTCTATTTTTATAGGAAATTTTTCAAAAATTTTCTATTTTTATAGGAAATTTTTCAAAAATTTTCTATTTTTATAGGAAATTTTTCAAAAATTTTCTATTTTTATAGGAAATTTTTCAAAAATTTTCTATTTTTATAGGAAATTTTTCAAAAATTTTCTATTTTTATAGGAAATTTTTCAAAAATTTTCTATTTTTATAGGAAATTTTTCAAAAATTTTCTATTTTTATAGGAAATTTTTCAAAAATTTTCTATTTTTATAGGAAATTTTTCAAAAATTTTCTATTTTTATAGGAAATTTTTCAAAAATTTTCTATTTTTATAGGAAATTTTTCAAAAATTTTCTATTTTTATAGGAAATTTTTCAAAAATTTTCTATTTTTATAGGAAATTTTTCAAAAATTTTCTATTTTTATAGGAAATTTTTCAAAAATTTTCTATTTTTATAGGAAATTTTTCAAAAATTTTCTATTTTTATAGGAAATTTTTCAAAAATTTCTTATTTTTATAGGAAATTTTTCAAAAATTTCTTATTTTTATAGGAAATTTTTCAAAAATTTCTTATTTTTATAGGAAATTTTTCAAAAATTTTCTATTTTTATAGGAAATTTTTCAAAAATTTTCTATTTTTATAGGAAATTTTTCAAAAATTTTCTATTTTTATAGGAAATTTTTCAAAATTTTTTTATTTTTATAGGAAATTTTTCAAAAATTTTCTATTTTTATAGGAAATTTTTCAAAAATTTTTTATTTTTATAGGAAATTTTTCAAAAATTTTCTATTTTTATAGGAAATTTTTCAAAAATTTTCTATTTTTATAGGAAATTTTTCAAAAATTTTCTATTTTTATAGGAAATTTTTCAAAAATTTTCTATTTTTATAGGAAATTTTTCAAAAATTTTCTATTTTTATAGGAAATTTTTCAAAAATTTTCTATTTTTATAGGAAATTTTTCAAAAATTTTCTATTTTTATAGGAAATTTTTCAAAAATTTTCTATTTTTATAGGAAATTTTTCAAAAATTTCTTATTTTTATAGGAAATTTTTCAAAAATTTCTTATTTTTATAGGAAATTTTTCAAAAATTTCTTATTTTTATAGGAATTTTTTCAAAAATTGCTTATTTTTATAGGAAATTTTTCAAAAATTTCTTATTTTTATAGGAAATTTTTCAAAAATTTCTTATTTTTATAGGAAATTTTTCAAAAATTTCTTATTTTTATAGGAAATTTTTCAAAAATTTCTTATTTTTATAGGAAATTTTTCAAAAATTTCTTATTTTTATAGGAAATTTTTCAAAAATTTCTTATTTTTATAGGAAATTTTTCAAAAATTTCTTATTTTTATAGGAAATTTTTCAAAAATTTCTTATTTTTTATAGGAAATTTTTCAAAAATTTCTTATTTTTATAGGAAATTTTTCAAAAATTTCTTATTTTAATAGGAAATTTTTCAAAAATTTCTTATTTTTATAGGAAATTTTTCAAAAATTTCTTATTTTTATAGGAAATTTTTCAAAAATTTCTTATTTTTATAGGAAATTTTTCAAATATTTCTTATTTTTATAGGAAATTTTTCAAAAATTTCTTATTTTTATAGGAAATTTTTCAAAAATTTCTTATTTTTATAGGAAATTTTTCAAAAATTTCTTATTTTTATAGGAAATTTTTCAAAAATTTCTTATTTTTATAGGAAATTTTTCAAAAATTTCTTATTTTTATAGGAAATTTTTCAAAAATTTCTTATTTTTATAGAAAATTTTTCAAAAATTTCTTATTTTTATAGGAAATTTTTCAAAAATTTCTTATTTTTATAGGAAATTTTTCAAAAATTTCTTATTTTTATAGGAAATTTTTCAAAAATTTCTTATTTTTATAGGAAATTTTTCAAAAATTTCTTATTTTTATAGGAAATTTTTCAAAAATTTCTTATTTTTATAGGAAATTTTTCAAAAATTTCTTATTTTTATAGGAAATTTTTCAAAAATTTCTTATTTTTATAGGAAAATTTTCAAAAATTTCTTATTTTTATAGGAAAATTTTCAAAAATTTCTTATTTTTATAGGAAATTTTTCAAAAATTTCTTATTTTTATAGGAAATTTTTCAAAAATTTCTTATTTTTATAGGAAATTTTTCAAAAATTTCTTATTTTTATAGGAAATTTTTCAAAAATTTCTTATTTTTATAGGAAATTTTTCAAAAATTTCTTATTTTTATAGGAAATTTTTCAAAAATTTCTTATTTTTATAGGAAATTTTTCAAAAATTTCTTATTTTTATAGGAAATTTTTCAAAAATTTCTTATTTTTTATAGGAAATTATTCAAAAAATTCTTATTTTTATAGGAAATTTTTCAAAAAATTCTTATTTTTATAGGAAATTTTTCAAAAATTTTCTATTTTTATAGGAAATTTTTCAAAAATTTTCTATTTTTATAGGAAATTTTTCAAAAATTTTCTATTTTTATAGGAAATTTTTCAAAAATTTTCTATTTTTATAGGAAATTTTTCAAAAATTTTCTAGGAAATTTTTCAAAAATTTCTTATTTTTATAGGAAATTTTTCAAAAATTTCTTATTTTTATAGGAAATTTTTCAAAAATTTCTTATTTTTATAGGAAATTTTTCAAAAATTTCTTATTTTTATAGGAAATTTTTCAAAAATTTCTTATTTTTATAGGAAATTTTTCAAAAATTTCTTATTTTTATAGGAAATTTTTCAAAAATTTCTTATTTTTATAGGAAATTTTTCAAAAATTTCTTATTTTTATAGGAAATTTTTCAAAAATTTCTTATTTTTATAGGAAAATTTTCAAAAATTTCTTATTTTTATAGGAAATTTTTCAAAAATTTCTTATTTTTATAGGAAATTTTTCAAAAATTTCTTATTTTTATAGGAAATTTTTCAAAAATTTCTTATTTTTATAGGAAATTTTTCAAAAATTTCTTATTTTTATAGGAAATTTTTCAAAAATTTCTTATTTTTATTGGAAATTTTTCAAAAATTTCTTATTTTTATAGGAAATTTTTCAAAAATTTCTTATTTTTATAGGAAATTTTTCAAAAATTTCTTATTTTTATAGGAAATTTTTCAAAAATTTCTTATTTTTATAGGAAATTTTTCAAAAATTTCTTATTTTTATAGGAAATTTTTCAAAAATTTCTTATTTTTATAGAAAATTTTTCAAAAATTTCTTATTTTTATAGGAAATTTTTCAAAAATTTCTTATTTTTTATAGGAAATTATTCAAAAAATTCTTATTTTTATAGGAAATTTTTCAAAAAATTCTTATTTTTATAGGAAATTTTTCAAAAATTTCCTATTTTTATAGGAAATTTTTCAAAAATTTCCTATTTTTACAGCAGTTTTTCAAAATTTTCATATTTTTGTAGGATTTTTTTCAAAAATTTCTTATTTTTATAGGAAATTTTTCAAAAATTTCTTATTTTTGTAGGAAACTTCAAAAATTTCTTATTTTTATAGGAATTTTTTTAACAATTTCTTATTTTGGTAGGAAACTTCAAAAATTTCTTATTTTTATAGGATTTTTTTCAAAAATTTCTTATTTTTATAAGAAATATTTCAAAAATTTCTTATTTTTATAAGAAATTTTTCAAAAATTTCTTATTTTTATAGGAAATTTTTCAAACATTTTTTTATAGGAAATTTTTCAAAAATTTCTTATTTTTAAAAGAAAATTGTTTAAATAAGTTTCGTTATCTGGTCACCTTGTGATGGAATTTTTACAATAAAGAGTATCCAAGCTCCACCATAGCAGTTACAACACTAACTTCCAAACATACCCATATACATATGTACAAATGTAATACATGGGAACACATGAATCCACTAGTAGAAAAACATATAAAAAGATCTTTTACGATACCGCCTCCCCACTTACAGCCAGTGATCGTAACATTGAACATTGGAGTTCTTACGAAAACACACGAACAAAAAGTAAAATTTTATATTTTAGCCAAAATGAAGAAAAAACAACAAAAATGTTATTGTTTTCGAGTTTTCCAATGTTCTCTCATACCACTCCATTGCCTAAGATACATACCATCACATCATTCCACTCCAACTATCTCCACTCCTTGTCTGCCCAGCAAACCCATTGTGCTCCACTACTGCTATAGACAACTTTCGAACGGGCGCACATACACACAGTCACACTCACACTCATACACATACACACTGCCTTCTACTGCTCAACTCGACTCTAACCTGACACACCGTGGGAAATGAACAGTAGTTGGAGTAAACTGAATGAAGAAGGAATGGAGATGATGGAGCAGCAGCACAAGCACCAGCAACCACCACAAACAACACAACAATTTAGTTTCTTTGTTCAATTCTTTTCTTTTTTTTAATTTTTTTGTTTGAATTTTTGTTGGTTTGGATGTTTTTGTTTGGGCCAAGTGATAATGTAGTTTAGTCTGATGGAACGTAGCAAAAGGGCAATGGTATGAGTAAATATAGCCTGGAACTATATTAAACTAGGTACAGGAAATTAAGTGATCTGAGAGAAAATTTTTAACAAAACCTAGAAAGTTAAATAGGTTTAGTAAAAAAAATTTTGTATATAAATTTGTATCTAGAAAATATTTAACTAATAAAAATGTTTAAAAAAATTTTTTTCAAAAATTTTCTATTTTTAAAGGAAATTTTTCAAAAATTTCCTATCTTTATAGGAAATTTTTTAAAAATTTCCTATCTTTATAGGAAATTTTTCAAAAATTTCCTATCTTTATAGGAAATTTTTCAAAAATTTCCTATCTTTATAGGAAATTTTTCAAAAATTTCCTATCTTTATAGGAAATTTTTCAAAAATTTCCTTTTCTTATATGAAATTTTTCAAAAAATTTCCTATTTTTATAAGAAATTTTTCAAAATTTTCCTATTTTTATAGGAAATTTTTCAAAAATTTCCTATTTTTATAGGAAATTTTTCAAAAATTTCCTATTTTTATAGGAAATTTTTCAAAAATTTCCTATTTTTATAGGAAATTTTTCAAAAATTTCCTATTTTTATAGGAAATTTTTCAAAAATTTCCTATTTTTATAGGAAATTTTTCAAAAATTTCCTATTTTTATAGGAAATTTTTCAAAAATTTCCTATTTTTATAGGAAATTTTTCAAAAATTTCCTATTTTTATAGGAAATTTTTCAAAAATTTCCTATTTTTATAGGAAATTTTTCAAAAATTTCCTATTTTTATAGGAAATTTTTCAAAAATTTCCTATTTTTATAGGAAATTTTTCAAAAATTTCCTATTTTTATAGGAAATTTTTCAAAAATTTCCTATTTTTATAGGAAATTTTTCAAAAATTTCCTATTTTTATAGGAAATTTTTCAAAAATTTCCTATTTTTATAGGAAATTTTTCAAAAATTTCCTATTTTTATAGGAAATTTTTCAAAAATTTCCTATTTTTATAGGAAATTTTTCAAAAATTTCCTATTTTTATAGGAAATTTTTCAAAAATTTCCTATTTTTATAGGAAATTTTTCAAAAATTTCCTATTTTTATAGGAAATTTTTCAAAAATTTCCTATTTTTATAGGAAATTTTTCAAAAATTTCCTATTTTTATAGGAAATTTTTCAAAAATTTCCTATTTTTATAGGAAATTTTTCAAAAATTTCCTATTTTTATAGGAAATTTTTCAAAAATTTCCTATTTTTATAGGAAATTTTTCAAAAATTTCCTATTTTTATAGGAAATTTTTCAAAAATTTCCTATTTTTATAGGAAATTTTTCAAAAATTTCCTATTTTTATAGGAAATTTTTCAAAAATTTCCTATTTTTATAGGAAATTTTTCAAAAATTTCCTATTTTTATAGGAAATTTTTCAAAAATTTCCTATTTTTATAGGAAATTTTTCAAAAATTTCCTATTTTTATAGGAAATTTTTCAAAAATTTCCTATTTTTATAGGAAATTTTTCAAAAATTTCCTATTTTTATAGGAAATTTTTCAAAAATTTCCTATTTTTATAGGAAATTTTTCAAAAATTTCCTATTTTTATAGGAAATTTTTCAAAAATTTCCTATTTTTATAGGAAATTTTTCAAAAATTTCCTATTTTTATAGGAAATTTTTCAAAAATTTCCTATTTTTATAGGAAATTTTTCAAAAATTTCCTATTTTTATAGGAAATTTTTCAAAAATTTCCTATTTTTATAGGAAATTTTTCAAAAATTTCCTATTTTTATAGGAAATTTTTCAAAAATTTCCTATTTTTATAATTTTTCAAAAATTTCCTATTTTTATAGGAAATTTTTCAAAAATTTCCTATTTTTATAGGAAATTTTTCAAAAATTTCCTATTTTTATAGGAAATTTTTCAAAAATTTCCTATTTTTATAGGAAATTTTTCAAAAATTTCCTATTTTTATAGGAAATTTTTCAAAAATTTCCTATTTTTATAGGAAATTTTTCAAAAATTTCCTGTTTTTATAGGAAATTTTTCAAAAATTTCCTATTTTTACAGGAAAATTTTCAAAAATTTCCTATTTTTATAGGAAATTTTTCAAAAATTTCCTATTTTTATAGGAAATTTTTCAAAAATTTCCTATTTTTATAGGAAATTTTTCAAAAATTTCCTATTTTTATAGGAAATTTTTCAAAAATTTCCTATTTTTATAGGAAATTTTCAAAAATTTCTTGTTTTTTATGAAATTTTTCAAAATTTCTTATTTTTATAGGAAATTTTTGAAATATTTCTTATTTTTATAGGAAATTTTTGAAATATTTCTTATTTTTATAGGAAATTTTTTTTTTTAATTTCTTATTTTTATAGGGAATTTTTCAAAAATTTCTTATTTTTTTAACAAATTTTTCAAAAATGTCTTATTTTTATGGAAAATTTTTCAAAATTTCTTATTTTGATAGGAAATTTTTCATAATTTTATAGAAAATTTTTCAAAAATTTCTTATTGCTATAGGAGATTTTGCAAAAATTTCTTGTTTTTATAGAAACTTTTCAAAAATTTCTTATTTTCAAAAGAAATTTTTCAAAAATTTCTTATTTTCATAAGAAATTTTTCAAAAATTTAACATTAGATTTTTCCTTTTTTTTTGTTCCTTTATTTCTCAAAATTGAAAACTTGTCATGGGCATGTGATTGATCCCATAAACAGAACAAACAAATTAATCCGTGATTAGTTCACATTGAACAATAAGAGATAACAATTATTAAGGGACAAAAAAATCCATTATCACCGCAAAATCATAAACAAATAAATAAAATTTTTAAATTTCCCCAACCACATTTTTAACATGCGATGATCGTGTAATTTGTTTGTGCACATGTCTCTTTTGAAAAAAACCAATTGCCTAAGACGAGAAAAAAGATGATAGACGATTTGAGCTAAGAAAGGATCTTGTGTGTTTTCAACAAACAAGTGTCATCCATTTAAAAGTGCTAATGGTCTAGGAATATGTAAATATCAACCGCCAACTGTCGGACGGGGCAACAGTTCCCTTTCTTTTCAAGATGAGTCTAGCTATGATCGTACATAAATATTTACATCGCACGTGAGAATAATTTGGTTTATACTATTTAAGACTTTTTTTTAGCGCGATAAGGATTTCACATCATTGTGGTAATATAGAAAAAAATCCTTGATTATGGGATGTTGCATCCTTGTTATCTATTTCGAAAGATTTTTTTTGGTTATTTGTCAAAAATCTTTTACAGATTTGATTGTTTGTTTGTTTGTTTGTATTTTCTTTAAAGATCCTTAAACAATTAAGTAAGCGCATGCGCACAACCGCAAGTACAACCACCAACTCAAAACAAAAATTCCCAGTTCAAACATCAATTATTTACGATCAATAAAGATCGCAAACATTTTGTGGATGAAATCTTCTAATTTGTTTGTAATAAACACTTTAATGTAGTTTATTTGATATTACTAGTATTTTTGACAAATAAAAAAAAATTTAATTTTTCGAAATTTTTTCAATATTTGCTGGGGGATCGTGTACCAGGAATAGATAGTGGAATTTTTATTTAATAAAGAATTTTGTTTCACTTCTCTGAAAGAGATAATAAAAAGGATATAAAATTAAAATTTGTATTTCAAACGTTTTAAACTCTAGGTCCATTTAATAAACATTTAAAATTAAGGCATATTTTTGAGCTGAAAAATTCAGTTTATCTTTTAAATTTATTTCTATTTATCTATATATATAAAACTCTAACGTGACTGACTGACTGACTGACTGACTCATCATCGCACAGCCCAAACGGCTAAAGCTAGAGAGCTGAAATTTTGACAGCTGGTACCTTTTTCAAAGTATAGATCCACTAAGACGGGATTTTTGGAAATTCGGCCTCTAAGGGGGTAAAAAGGGGTAAAAAAGGGAAAAATTAGTAATGCTGTATCTCCGGAAGTAAACGTCATAGGCCCAAAATTGAAATTGCGTTGGGATCAGCTGCAAAAATAAGTAGACACGTGTTTGGTACTTTTTAGCAGATGGGACAAATAGGGGGTAAAAAGGGTAAAAATGAAATGTTGGTACTTTTTTAAACCCATGTGTATCTTTTAAACCAATCAACAGAGTAACAAAATTCAAAACGGAGCCGGTAAACAAGAAAAAAATATTAGACACGTGTTTGGTACTATTTTGATTCAGGGTTCAAAAAGGGGGAAAAGCGGGGAAAAAAATTTAGGGTAGGTCCATTTTTCTTTTTCTTTGTATTTGACTTGAACCAATAAAGCTACCAATAAAATTTATAGGGAGGTCGATTGCCCAGTACAAAATATTAAATATGTGTTTGGTACTTTTTTCAATTAAAAGGGTAAAAAAGGGAAAAATCGGTAACATTATATCTCCTTAACCAACAGCGATAGAAGCGAAAATTAAATTGGCTTGAGATTAGCACTAAAAATTAAGGGACACGTGTTCGGTACTTTTTTGAAAATCGGCCGCCTAGCGGGCAAAACAGGGTAGAAAAGGGAGAAATTAGTAACATCATATCTCCGAAACCAACATAGACAGAAACAAAGTTGAAATTGGATTTGAATCGCCTACAAAAATAAGGGGACACGTGTTTGGTACTTTTTTGAAAATGGCACTAATAAGGATAAAAAAGGGTAAAAACTATATTTTAGTACTTTTTTTAACCCATATGTATCTTTTGAACTAATAAACATAGAAACATATTTTATATCGCAACCGACAGATATTAAAAAAGAACTAAATACGTATTTGGTACTTTTGCGATTAATGGGGTACAAAAGGGTAAAAAAAGGGAATATATTCAAGGATAGGTTTTTTGCTTTTTAGCCATGGATATCTTTTAGGCTAATGAAGTTAGAAGTATAATTTATTGACTGGTAGATTTACATTGAAAAGAAATAAGCTACGTGTTTGGTACTTTTTTTTAATTTTGGGGGTAAAAATCGGTAAAGTATATCTTCTAAACCCAAAGTGATAGAAACAAAAACTAAATTGGTCTGAGATTGGCACTTAAAATTAAGGAACACATGTTCGGTACTGTTTTGAAGTTCAACCTCTTAGAAGGTAAAACAGGGTAGAAAAGGGAGAAATTAGTAACATCATATCTCCGAAACCAACATCGATGCAAACAAAGTTGAAATTGGATTTGAATCGGCTAGGAAAATAAGGAGGCACGTGCTTGGTACTTTTTTGGAAATGGCATTAATAAGGATAAAAAAGGGTAAAAACTATATTTTGGTACTTTTTTCAACTAATATGTATCTTTTGAACTAATAAATACAGAAACATAATTTATATCGCAACAGATAGATATTAAAAAACAATTAAATACGTATTTGGTACTTTTGCAATTAATGGGATACAAAAGGGTAAAAAAGGGAAAATATTTAAGGGTAGGTTTTTTGTTTTTAGCTATGAATATCTTTTAGGCTAATGAAGCCAGAAGTATAATTTATTGACTGGTCGATTGACAAAGAAAAAATAAAATACATTTTTGGTACTTTTTTTAATTTTGGGGGTAAAAATATATCTTCTAAATCAAAAGTGATAGAAACCAAAACTAAATTAGTCTGAGATCAGCACTAAAAATTAAGGGACAAGTATTCGGTACTTTTTTGAAATTCGGCCTTTTAAAGGGTAAAACAGGGTAGAAAAGGGAGAAATTAGTAACATCATATCTCCGAAACTAACACCGATGCAAAAGAAGTTTAAATTGGATTTGAATCGGATAAAAAAATAAATGGCCACGTATTTGGTACTATTTCAAAAATGGTACTAATAAGAATAAAAAAGGGTAAAAACTATATTTTGGTACTTTTTTAACACATATATATTTTTTGAACTAATAAACATAGAAACATAATTTATATCGCAACTGATAGGCATTAAAAAACTATTAAACACGTATTTGGTACTTTTGCGATTAATGTGGGACGAAAGGGTAAAAAAAAGGGAAAATATTCAAGAGTAGGTTTTTTGCTTTTTAGCTAAGAATATCTTTTCGGCTAATGAAGCCAGAAGCATAATTTATTGGCTGGTAAATTGACACTGAAAAAAGTAAAATAAGTGTCTGGTACTTTTTTTAATTTTGGGGGTAAAAATCGGTAAAAATATATCTTCTTAGCCAAAAGTGATAGAAACAACAACTAAATCGGTCTAAAATCGGCACTTTAAATTAAGGGACATGTATTCGGTACTTTTTTCTTTAATTCGGCCGTTTTGGGGTTAAAACAGGGAAAAAATGGGAAATATTAGTAACGTCATATCTCCGAAATTCAAAACGATAGGAATAGAGTTGAAATTTGCTTCGGATGGGCTGAAAAAAAACGAGAAACGTATTTGGTACTTTTTTGAATATGG